>QNUK01000622.1:0-12500 GCA_013621035.1 Clarias magur | reverse complement strand
AACACAAGGCTGGATTTATTGTTTTTCCTTTTATTTATTTTTTTTCTTCATTTGATATAAATGAAATTGAAAGCAACATACCAGCACAATCTGGACCACATACAGTCCCTGATGTTAGTACTGGAACAGCAAGATAAATCCTTTAACTCTGCTATACACTGAAGACATTCAGGTTTGAGATCAAAACATTGACTGCCTTCAATTTATAGCAAAAACAAAAGGATTGAATTTGCTGTTCCGTTACTTTGTGAGAAGATAATTCATGGTAATGTCCTAATCGGAAACTTCAAATCACCTGCGTGTCAAGGCATTAAGCTCACAGGCCAGTTGCTAAAACCCTTTACAGTGTGCTACGATCCCTCACCGCTATCTGAGCACAAGTTTAAGCTAACAGCTCCTCAATACTCCAGCGCAGCAATTAAGTGAGCATGAAGAAGCCCAAGAGAGGCCTGTGAGAGTAAAGAAAACAGCCAGAGGCACAGAACATCTTTTTGCTTCTACATCTCCATTCATAAAATGATCAAACTCCTCCTGCATATCAAAGCTTTGATTTCTAGTGGTTAGATGAATGTGTCAGATATTCATGGAAAACCCCCATACAGGGAAGAAAATAAATATATTTAAATACAAAGCAGATGTGGGATTTAATTTGGAATTACCCTCATCTGTCTCACTGCACCTAATTTTCAAGTAAACTGTATAATTCTCTCCTTAAATGATTTTAAAATAATAATGCCTTTTGTCAAGCAAAGTGACTGACGGCCATCGCCACCACACCACCCACAAGATTACAATGTCGCTGGCCGGTACAAAATGCTATGGAACTAGAGCTACATGATGCATCATAAACAAACACTATGAATTGCAAAAACCCAATTGGCCAGAACAGTATAAATGTTCACCATCAACAGCAGTAAGGTAGCATTCAGAGCTGAGCACTGAGAAACAGAGCACTGAGAACAAATATAATATAGACTTCTAATGAAACAAAAACAAAACCAAAAAAAAAAAAAAAAACTGCAACATCTGGGGACAAGAAGAAGATTAAAATAGAATGAACACAAATGGCGATATTTGCACAGAGTCAGATTTTGTTTGAGGGTAAATGCCAACTGAATACTATGTCCCTCTACATAATAGCTGTAGCATTTGACCTTTGCTTTAAATCCTCGAAATGCATCAATAAATCACTCTGGTGGATCTTTTAGTCTGTTTACAAGAGCAGTTTATAAGGCTTTATGTACCTGCAATAATGATATAAGCTCAAAGACAACTTTAAGCTTGAATTTGTTTCCTCATTCACAGCTTTCTTTACACTTTTCTAGCCCAGAAAAACTGAGCTATAGTGCAAAACCGTGACGAATCAAAATGAGTACCTCAGATTTTTCCTTGGACCAACCCTATGCCAATTGATTAGTACTTTAGCACATTAGTTTTTACCTTTAAACTAGTTTCCATTCATCTTCACATACCTGGTCATCCTCTCAGTAAGTATTTCTAGACACTAATATACTGTACTTCACACTAGAAGTTATGTAGAATCAAGATCCTGTGTGAACGTTGTTTCATTTCCCTATGTACTTAAATAATAATAATAATAATAATAATAATAATAATAATAATAATAATAATGGAAGATATCTGTAGCCACACAAGCATGTATGGCTTTCGGTTTTTCTCTTTGCAGTCTCTGTAGCCATATCCAGCCACTAATAAGGGAAATCATGGCCATAACCATCAGGCATGATCAATAGCAACAACCAACTGACAGCAAGACAGCAAGGGGAATTCGTGCTGGTGAGAAAACTACAAAGATAAGGAATATACAGTTCTGTAAAAAAATCTTGAGCTACCCCTCATTTCATATTAAATTAAATGAAATTATGTAGATTAAATGAAATTATTTGAGAAGTGTTTCACTGTGACAGGCTGCACTGAGACAAGTGCCTAAATATATGCTTTAAAACTTGTTTATATGTAACCGATCACTAAGCATTCAATGATGTTTCTAACATTTAAGGCTGTAGGTTGCTGGTTTTCTGATTGGGATGTCGGGGGTTCGAGCCCCAGTACTGCAAAGTTGCCACTGTTGAGCTCTTGAGCAAGGCCCTTAACCCCGTCTGCTCCTGGGTCACTGTCTCCTGTCTCTCCCAGCACTCAGCTTCCTAACTGAGATATGCAAACATTACAATTTCCCTATGTAATTAATAAAGTACTATTTATTATTATTATTATTATTATTATTATTATTATTGATTCAGCATCACCAGTATACAAATCATTAGCCTGATCATCTGTCATCATCTGCTGTAGTTTCTCAGAGGTTCAAGACATAAGTAAGGGTTTTTATGTAAAGCACAGGTCCCTGTGTGGCTTAACAAACAAAAAACATTCCTCTGAAACTGGTCAGGTACAAGGACTGAACTGAAAGTGAGAAAACCAAAAAAATCCTTCAGGAAGCCTGAAGAACTATCCCATACATAAAATAAAATAAAAAAGTTTTGCTATTGCAATGTGTACAAATTCAGTATTTAGCATATATGAGCTCATTTCTCTTCTAAAGTTCTTTTAGAAAAGCTTTTAGAAATGACTCATTCATGCACAGTTAAGATCAAATCCTCCGCACAAGCAACTGATAACTGCCTCTTTTCTTTAAAAAAAAAAGAAGAAAAAAAAAGGATGAACCAGTGAGCTAAAAAAAAAAAAAAAAAAGTAAAACACTGCCTTTGGCTGCAGTTAGAGTGTGCAATAAGCTCTATATGAGATTTATGACCGTGAATTTTGTTTTTTAGACATAACAGGAGAAGTAAGCTTCGTTTGCCAGTGCAGTTGCTGAATACAGATGAATGTGCCATGCTTGCATACAGCATCAGTGTATATAGCATGCACAGCCTCCAGCAGTAATCTAAGCAACGCTACAGCACAAAACTTCCCCACCCAACGCACACACATACTGTACACATACACAGTGTGACTTTCAGCTCAACAGCAGTGCATTAGTGTAAGAGCATGAGTGAGTTTGTGTCAACAGTATAATAAGCATGTAGTGATCAATAGCATCATTTCCTGGACTCGTGCTATATAATTATTAGGTTGAGGCTTTTATGGCAACTCTTCCATCAGTGATTTTTAATTTGCTATATACAAAGCGGGAAATAATACAACATAGAGATCACTACAATTTTCTGCAAAGTTAAGCATTAATAATGCAGACTACTTATTAGCGTCATATTTTCCCACGCCTTGTTTTGAACACAGTGCTTTTTAAAGACGGTAATTTATTTCTGTAGTAATAACTGACCTTTAAGAAACTGCAGGAAATGCGACAGAAAAGAACACAATGTCAGATTTGCATGCTGTCTCAGAGATGCCTCAATATATAATACAAGCTAGTGATGAAGTATGTTTAGCTCTCATGTTCTGTGGAATCTGAGTATGTGCATGACTACATAATCAACATTCCTTTCCATCCAGAGTTGCATGCAGTGTTAGCCAAAAGCATTAAGGCAACATATGCCATGCATTAAGCTCTCGCTGTGCACAAATCAGGTGATTTCACTAATTAGTTTTAGCCTATCAGGCGGAAAAATTGTGCTAATTAAATGAAACACTAGTGAAAAACTGGCTACACGACGATGGTATTCAGCTTCTGGAGCCATGACCTGGCTCATCTTCAGACCTAAACAAAATAAGAAACTGTTGGACATTGTGAAGAAGGCAGTAGCAGTCAAGAAACTTCTGGACATGATCTTCAGGGAGCAATCAAGCAGCCATGCATTCAGAAAGTGCCACTTGACTACCGCAGACATCTTTTTGAGGTTTTGAAGAATACAAGACTTACTAAATATAGACTGTTGTATAGCAATTTCACCACATAAAATTATTCTTATTATCTTCATTATCATAATAAGTCCAACAAGAGACAAGAGAGTTCAACAACTCTCACAGAGGTTTCTCTCAAAGAAAAAATATCAAATATTATGAATGGGTTTAGGGGTAAGGATGTTAACGAGCTGTACATGGGGTCAGCTGCAGTGGCGGCTGGTGCAAAAAACTTTTACAACAAAACAAAAAAACAAAATATATAACAATATATAACAAAATTGATTCGCTAAGAACAAAAGTGGAAGTGGCACAGAGCTGCGCCCGAAGGATGATTTGACAAAATCCAATCAGAGCCTACATAGACACCCGTTTGCTCCGTAATTTGGAGCCAACTCCATGGACAAAATTGCTTGTCCATCACTCGTTAGAGCTAAATAGTATTTACTTACTTACACAATCTATGTAATTGAGTAAATACTATTTAGCATCCCTAGGTAATGTTGCACTCCTAGTAATTGTCTACTAAAACCCTCTTAAATATCTGCTTCCTTATGTCCAAAAGAGTGATTATATCTGGGCCAGGCAGTGAATAAGAACAATGCAGCAAACATATAAATAATGTTTATTACATCTTGCACTGAGGTGAACGCTGTCTCTGCTCTTGTCCTGTCCTTGCTTTGTTACCTGATTGAGTTCACCTGTTCTATGTCCAGAGGTAACTCAGCACCTCGATTTTCTTCCACTTCGTAATTGACCCTGGTTATTTTTTGATTATACAGTTTCTTGTTAAACTTCAGCTGCATGTGTTTTACCCTGCTATGGACATGTACAGTATAATGATTTTTAAATCAACCCAAAAAATGCATTGGATTTACTGGATTTATTTCCTGCCTCTCTCAACAAGCTGCACACTTTATTTAATATCTTTCAACTATTTTAGAAAAAGCAGTAAACTCTTAACAGTAAAAGTTATTTATCTAAGCATAGTAATTTCTGTGGAAATAATCTGCCTTGAGAACTTATAATCACTTTCCAAATATGAGGTGTTCTGGAAATTAATGTTATTGCTGTGCAGCTTTCTGAGGCATTTTGGACTCGGTGACAGTGCCGTACCTGACTCCGAACTAATCAAAATGTCTTTTTTCCCCCCTTTACAAATAACGTGGAAGATATTAAGCAGCACAACACTGGGACGGTATTAGAATAATTCTCTGTACAGAACTACAGCAAAACAGATTATGCTTTATTAAATGCATTGATTGTAAAGTTCTGAAGTATAAACACACACACACACACACAGAGAGAGAGAGAGAGAGAGAGAGAGAGAGAGAGAGAGAGAGACACACACACACACACACACACACACACACACACACACACACACAGATACAAACCCAGTTGTGTGTGTTCCCAGCGTGATGACCGGAGCATGGACAGGGGTGAAGGTCAGTTCTTGCAGATCACACTCTTCCTCTGGGGCATCCCTCATTCCCTCTTTCTCCATTGCACTAACTTCTAGGTGTGCTATACCTACAACAGGAAGTACCTGACACACAAACACACACAACCACACACACATTTAAACCACCTCAGATTAATTAAGAATACAAATATAATAAACATTTCCTAAATAATTCCACAGCAACACATTTTCTTTCAGATATTATAATGCTCAAAAAAATGATTATTAAAAATGCTGCATCATGTCCAGCAGGGCCTTCAGAAAGTACAAAGGCCAGAGGAAAAGTCCCAGGCGTGCAGAAGTAAACAAAAAGCTCCAAAACCTTGACAGTAGAGGTCTGAATCCTTCTGCTCTAGTCATTACAAACCATCCTGGATGAGTGTATTGAGGTCATTATATAATATAACCAGACATGTGTTTGTGTGTATACATCTTCAACTATCCACCTACCCCGCCACTCTCCCCAAATTTTTTAAATTGTCTTCAAAAATGGTATCCTCTTTTATTTCAGATGTCATACTTCATACTTACAGCATTTAACTACTGACATTACACCTAGAGTCGTTTTCTTTTATCACACTGCATAATTCACAATTCACATAATAAATACAATAATTCACACTGAAAACACTTTAAAACATATAAATGAGCAATAAAGCTAGTTACATCCTTGTCACACTGAACCACTTTCCCATTACATCCTCAAAATTTTGGGTGAACGCAGTAAGAACGTGTAAAACTTTATAGGAACGCAGTAGAACCTGGTGTAATATGTCCGTTGATGTGATGATTTATTGGACATGTTCAAAAAACTGGTGAGGATGAAATTGAAGCAAAATCAGGAAGAACGTAATAAAGACGTGGCAGCGATAGCATTTACCATTAACCTTGTAACTAACACCTCTTAATGACTAAATTCATGTCGCAGGCAGGAACGATTGGATGGTGTTCTGTCAGAGTTGTCATTGGTCTCAATGGAGTTCTCACAATGATCTCTTCAAGCTTGTGCTTCGACCAGGGTAGAACCATGCCATGCTGTGATTACAGTAAGTTCATATTAGATTCTTCTAATACATTTCTGGAACACCTACAGCAAGTTATCATCGCATCGTAGGTCACATTCAGAAAATGTTGTATAAATACTGGATCCAATGTGTGGTGCAATCTGATTGGACTTAGTAATAACTCGGGTCGATCTCATTGGATCCTGATGAGTGCATAATCAAGTGCGTGATAGGATATTAGTGACAACATGATAGACGCATTGAGAGCTTGACAGAGATGTAGCTAGGAAGTAGTATGAACTTAATAAGTTCACATTTTCCCTTTTTCACCCAGCTGCAGCTGAATTCTTCAATATTTTTAGGATGCAGTGGGAACGTCATGTTCTTAGTCGTAGTGTGACGGGGACATTGAAGGGGTTAAAAACCTGCTGTTTCATTACAATCACATGCTGTGTTTAGCAATTAGCAATGTTTGTTAACACCATATCTATTTTCGACTTGCCACCCGACAGGCAAAAACTTCACATCATAATACCTGCAGATGTGAAAACGTTTTCACACCATACTCAGTGCATCACGATATTCCAAAAACAGGAGTAGAGTTATTTATTTTATTTTATTTTATTTTATTTTACACTTTGTTTAAAAGGAAATCCTTATACTACTGTATGTTGTACTCCATCAACAACCGGTTATTATTGAAAAAGAAATTATACATAATTCATCTCAAGTGTACATAGGCTAGCTGGGTGATTTGCCTGTACCTTAAATATTAAAATTAATCATATAAATATTCTCTATGTCAATATCCAACAGAATTCGAACATTTCTGGGATGACCGAACATACACTGCAGGCCTTTTTTTCCCCCTTATACCAGAGAGTTTTTTTTTTTTTCCCTTTAAACCATCTGTGATCCAGACATCTCGCAATAATTGGTCTCAGAGACATTTCATGGACTTGTACGAACAGTGCACTGACCATTGTAAAAGAGAGAAGCATTTCTCTTTGCTTTAAATGTCCATCACCATTAACGAAAATAGAGAGAGTTTTGTAATGTTGCCCACTGTGAATTAGGCCCTTAATCAATGAGAGTAAAATGGTGGTTGGAATAAGAGAGAGAGAGAGAGAGAGAGAGAGAGAGAGAGAGAGAGAGAGAGAGAGAGAGAGAATCAGAATCACAGGAAAGTAAGAAAAATAAAAAGAATCAGGCTTACAGATCTTTGGAGCATACAGAACTCAATGTGTGGCAGCAGCTTCATAATTTACACTAAAGTTACACAAGTCAACAAAATAAAAACTTCTTATATTGTATAATGTTCAGAAAGACACACTTGTGAATCTTGGTTGTTAAAGACTCTATTATTGACATAAGGCATGCAGCGCTCTTTAACCATGTCTTTATATTGTGTGCAAAAGTTTTACTTTCATAATTACATCTAAAGCACAGATACAGTATGACAAAGAAAACCTGGTCTGTAAATCTTATAAATGTTCAAAATAAACACTGGGTATATATTTATGATTAACTGTTCATTAACCGTGGTATAAAATGTGAGCTATTAAAAATGCCATAATTGATAATGTTTGTTTTGCATTATATTTATCTGAAACGCACTTATCTATTAACTTGTGTGAGTATTGGAAAGTGTGCTTTTAGTCGCCACATTTTTGAATGAGAAATTTATGTATTTAATCAACTGTTTACTTAAATTATACTTGTTTCATGAATTTAACCCACATGATTGATTTCTTGGGATTGTAGTGTTTCCAACATAATTGCCAACATTTCAACAGGTGCGTGGCCATGATTTAATAATAATAATAATTAATAATAATAATAATTGATAACATAAGGTGTCCCAATAGACCTTTTTTATGTCCAAGCAGCCTACAATAAATAACTAATTATCAGATTTTGAGTTTGTATGAAGTATTAACTTGAAGAGAGTGAAAAATGAGGATGGTGCTGAACCCACTGTTTATTGCTGAAAGATTATAAGCAAGATTACCAGGAACTTGCTAGATTCACAAACAACAAAGGAATAAAAGGTATGATGTCTTGTTATTTGATAAGGCTTAAAAGATGTTGGTAAACCACTGTTATAAACAAGGAATAAAGCCCTCTAGTATTTGCAGTAAACAATCAACCTAATAGTTACTGTAACAATACAATTGATTTGTCTCTTCCCCATTGTTGATTATATTCCTTGAACATCACTCCCCATTGTGTTTCATTACTTAACTAGTCTTTTTTTTTTTTTTTTTTTTTTAAAGAATTGAATTACCATACTCAGCATAACCCCTAATGTTTAACACTTGCTGTATGAAGATGAAGACCTATATTGGTCATACATTTACAGTAGCTGTACCCACACATGATTTAATTATCATAAGAGGTAGTCCAGCACTGCAGAGCATGAATTAAACACTGCAGAATAAATTTAACACTTTAGGTGTTATTTGAAAACCAGGGAGTATGCTGTGCAGGCTTTAACAATTTCCTGAGTGATACCATGGTGATAATAAATGCAGGTTTAAAGTGCTGGCATTACTTTGTGATTCATATTCCAGCAGCACTTCAAATTTCTTTACTTCTTTCCTCTTTTTTTCCCCCCGCAGTTAACCTAATTTCTACCCCCATGTAATCATTATATGTGTTTATGTCTACATTTATGTCTATAGTTGGCACCATTCCCTCCCATTATCCATTTTAATGGGTATTTCTTTTAATATCTTCTCTATAACATCGGAATATATTCCTCGGTTCACTTTAATCCTGATATTTAAAGTTTTACGTTTTGATTTGGACTAAAAGTTTCTTCTCATGGCATCTCGGGGACTTTTGCCTCGTCGTCGCCACCTTTGGATTGCTCATTAGGGGTCTCATTAGCCCAAGATTTCTGTAAAGTGGCTGTCTGACAGTCCCACGATCCACATTAAATGTGGGAGAAGACAGGCTCATCTCTCTATAAAAGGCGAGCGGGAGAGCAAAGAACAAGAACAAGCCGCTGGAAAATAATAATGAAGGAAATCTGCTTTGGTATGGATTGTATGCGTGTGATAGTGTGGAACAGAAAGAATGCGAGTGTAGCATTGTTTTATGCCAAGACATGAGCTTGGATATACTGACGTGGGTGTGTAAGCATGTTTAGCTTTTAAGTACTAGTATGTGCTATGGTACTGTATGGTGTAACGACTCACCTTTGTTTGTGTGCGAGTTTTAATCTATACTTTTTACTTTTTATGTACGTTCTGTGTGTTGTTGCACGAGTGCGTGGGAGGAAATCTTACGACGTGTGACAGCTGGTGGGCCGACGCCATCGGGGAGAGAGCGAGTGGAGCGGGAAGCTGCTGTTGCCATGGCGACCCTGCCGTGTGGCTCAAACTTGGATAGTGCGAAGGCACAGCCAGCTGAGAGAGCGAGAGCTGAGAGAATGACAGAAAGATAGAATTAACATATGCAATGAACACACGTTCAGTGTTTGTTCAGTGAACAACAGCCATGAGCACATAAAGCATAGTGAGCCACTGGAAGCACCACTACGACAAAGACAAATTACAGCCCGTACAAAGAGGAAACCTGATTTTTATTTATTTCTTTAATTATTAACAGGATATTTCTCACCCCTTGTTTTTAGCCTCACTGTCTTTTTTTCATTTTCCTATCAACCTCTTCCATATTGTGTCTATAAACAAAAAGATAAGCGTGTTTATAAAACACAACCTCCTCCACACACCCACACGGCTGTGCACTGATATAGTCATCAGCTTCAGCGTCTTAATGGGGTCATTAAAATAATGAATAATGCAGATCAAACGGAAACCGTTGAAAAGCATGCGAGTTTCACGCAGCTCGGTTCGGCAGCCGTGATTCTTTCCTTCTCGGAGTTGGAGTGCTGCTGCAGACCGCAGAGACTTCACATCAGCAAAAGCACGTTTCAAAACCGCACATCTTTAGAGAGCAGTCCAATAAAGCAAAGGTTACTGAGATGGTCAAACAGATATATATTCAGATCCCTGTGGTACTTTTATCGTTTTCTTTTTTTTTTTCCCTTCCTCTCTGTTAAAAATAAATACAAGGAATAGGTGAACGTGGCAGTGTAATAATGAAACTGGCTCAGCTCCATGGGCACGGGCCAGTTTCATTATTGCATGGCCGAAGTGAGCTGAAGCGGAGGACTGTGTATTAAGCGATGACTCTCTGGAGGTTTAAAATACCACTCTGGTGATTTTTCAGCGTTTCTGCTGATAGATGATGTCTTGGACTGGATTTCTGCCCTTTTGTTTAGTCATGGTGGAGTTTCAGGATCTTAAACAATGTCTTCCTCTATATATAAGAATGAAATACATAACCACAGCCTCTGGAAAGTTCATATCAGGTAGTGAGGAGTGGAGAATGAAGGATTTAAAAAGACTACTATGGCTACAGAAAGCTAGACTTTTCTTATATGAGGAGTTGTTTCCTTAGTTTTCTAAGGAAGTCTGGCTGGTGCTGGTTTCATTGCATAATGTTATAGTTTTATTGACTTTATTAAGGGGCGGAAGGGGGAGAGAGGGAGAGAGAGAAAGAGAGAGAGAGAGACTGGTGAGGAAATAACTTTTCAATAATGAATAACAGCAACTAACCTGTTTTATGGTCATTGGGTGTTTATTGGAATCTACACAAAAGAAGAGATCTGTCTGCACATTTCTTAGAACTCAGCACCCGAAACCAGTCTCAGAAAGATTTCTGTCTGTATGTCTGTCCAGCTGATTTTGTCACAGCATCACGCAAAACTGGCTGGAGAGAATTTTATGAAACTGTGCCAGTCCTTCAGTATTTGCCTGAACTTAAATCTGCATCATAAATGAAATCAAAATGTTGAGTAGAACTTGACATTATGAGCAGGTTAACTCACACCATCGCTTTTTTAAAATGAATATAACGCTTTCACCCTCAAAGTATGCGTGGCTATACGCATTACTCAACAGAGCCAACCCAAGTTTATGTAACCATAATGTCGCTACAAAAAGCCCAAATCCTCATGAAACACAACCAAATGCTCAACGCAGCATGTAAAAGAAAAAAAAAAGAAAAAAGGTGTTACTTTTTGAAGTCTGAATCTTCAAACATGTATCGACAGATCATTGTATGTTTATTCATCCTGCGGGAAATGTAAACCCAGTTTGTCTCATATGGTTCAAAACCTTAATTAATTAAAGCAGTAATGTGAAGTGCCACTATTAGTTAAGACCCGGGTCATTAGAGCAAACATATCCGCAGCAGTCCGAGGTGAGAGTATGTAAAATATCCGATTTTGGTATGTGCTCAAATCTAAATGTTGAGTAAAAGTGTTGTTATGAACAGTCATGCGCCGGATGCAATAATCTATTTTAAACAGTAAGATTTGGCTGACGATGAAAGAAGTACAGTTTTGCGGAAACAAGGCATAAGATGCTGAACTTTACAAACTGTTATTTCTTTGCATTAATAAGTTAGGCAGAGATTTCTGCCATATGACATGTATGTGGGCTTCAACCTGAAATAATATCACTGATTAATTAAAGATGACTAAAGCTTTTTCTACAAACTCTTTACCAGTCAACAAGGATCTAGGATAATCATTAAAGAATAACAAAGCGTGATATATCATTCTTTAATAAATTAATAAGCAAAGACATATATTATAAATAATAAAAGAAAGAAAAATACTTGATGTTAGTTGTATACCACTTTTAGGTTAATTCATTGATGATGATTATAAAATATAGCACAGTTCTAATAAAAACACAGCATAGTTCAATTCAAACTACAGACTACACACCGATCAATGTAACACAACATTATCACATTAACACTGATTATCAACTATACGCAAACTGGGAAAGGATCAGGGGCACCCAAGGCTCACCCATGTCCATCCGGTTCAACCTCACAGAAAAGCCAACGCTGAATAAATCACTGAATGCTGGCCACAACAGAAAAGCATCAGCACACCCAGTGCACCACAGGAAACCACGCATGGGGCCCCGCAAGAAAACAGCCCAAGACATCTAACCAGGCCCCCAAATTCCCCAAATCCCAATCCAATTAAGCACCCACGGGATGTGTTGGAAGAACAAGTCCAATCTTTGGTGTCCCCACGTCACAACCCACATCACTG
Organism: Clarias magur; assembly: GCA_013621035.1. NCBI lineage: Eukaryota > Metazoa > Chordata > Actinopteri > Siluriformes > Clariidae > Clarias > Clarias magur. The sequence goes on along the minus strand of QNUK01000622.1, from coordinate 64 downwards.
AAAAGATCTCATACCATAGCACACCCCCAGAGGGACCAAAGCCACCCTGGTGGCACAAGGGGAA
>QNUK01000621.1:355000-369560 GCA_013621035.1 Clarias magur | reverse complement strand
TATACATTTTTTATTTTATTTTTCCCCCACAAAGCTTATAACGTCCATCTATAACATAGTGTTATTACATACATAATCACCTGAGATCTCATTAAGATCCCATAATGGTGATGCGATCATCTTGTGATCACTTAAACTCAGTCCTGATCCTCTCTGATCCTCAAGGGCTCAAGGTTCAAGGGCTTTTTTCCTACGGGAAAAAAAACGCACTGTGGGGAGTGCCATTGTCTTACCATAACACTTCGTGGCATTACACATTATGTTTCCGATTAGCATAAACACAATATTAAATAACAGATCACTCCAAGATATGGGTGGAATGAGTAATTCCGCTGGGCTGCATTTGAAGGAGGTTGAAATTTATATTTTGAAGTTAGCCCTAACTGTGGGACCAGAATCGGTGAGAGTTTACTGAGAGGAAAGTAACAAAGCTGCTTATTGTAACCTTAACGTCTCGCTTGGGAATTCCTGAAACCACGACCTCACATTCAGCTTTATGTTCCTAACTGAGAGCCTGATAAACGTACAAAACCTTTATGTAAACAAGGACTAGCTTCACGTTTCCCACTACACATGCTAAAAAGCAGAACTCCTGATTATTAACTATTAGGATATTCAATATACTTAATAAACATAGATATAACATTAAAGTATATAAATTACTCATTTAATTTTTTAGTAAAACCAGACGAGACATTTGCCACACAGATTGAGCGAATGAGCCTCAATGTAAAGACTAATAAATAATCCACCACACCTTACACAGACGGCTGAAACGATTGAAATGGCAGCTTATAACTTTCTGGACCGATGTCAATAAACATATTATAAAGTACAGCCATATGCACAACTGTAACACATTAATTATATCATATATCACTTATGACCTTGCCATATGGCCAGGGTCGAGGGTTCGGTTCCCGCCTCAGGTCTGTGTGCATGCTTTGTGGGCTTTTTCTGGGCACGCCGGTTTCCTTCCACACTAGTGAATGTCACTGGCCTCAGTTTTAAACATCCTTATTACCTGGTATATGACTTTTTTTTAAAAAGTGCATAAATGTATTTTGTTGGGAAATATAAAAACAAATGGCCCATGAAATCAGGAATGGCTCATGTGAATCATGTATTGAGATGCTTGTGGCATAGAAACACATATTACATTTGTCTTACAAACATACAAGTGCACTCATTTAAACTTTCAGTGCAATCTGAGGGCTGGAGTAATGTTTAACAGACAGAAAAATATTATCACCTCAAGCTCAAGAAATGTTTCTAATAATTTAAGCCGTTAAGATTTCTGCATAAGCATAGATCACACTTTATTATTGTAGATCACACAAATTTATTAATTTTAGTAAATCACAGGTTTATCATTATTCCTTGTACAATTGGACATAATACACATTTTGTCATATATTTCAAACTATATTTTATTCAGATTGAATACCAACACTCCTTTGGTCTAAAACCATATTCATGTGTTGTGTTTATATTATGCACTATATCATTTGTTACGTACGTCTTTAATGTCTTTGAATTCTTCTCTAAGTGATTTCCTTTCCAGAATAAATTCAGGATCAACGAGTTGTTCCTACTTCTTTTTTAATGCGCGGTACGAATAAAGGGTTGGTCTCGTTTATGATCAACACTCGATTGCACCGGTTACGCATGAATTCGGATTTAAATGATGCTCTATTGTGGCCGAACTGTTCACGTGGGTGGATGCATAACCGGGTCGCACGTGTGAACGACCTGTTGTGTATCAGAGTACAAAAGTGAGGAACATATTCAGGCCTGAACTTGTTCCTAATTCTTTTATTCCTTATGCATAAAATAAGAGTGGTACACAGTATGTATAGGAAACTTTAACATTTTATGAGACATAATGTGAGGTCCTGGAGTGTGTGATAACTCATGTCAATCATTTTGAAATCTGTGTAAAGTCAAAGGAAGGTTTGTGCAATGTGGAGGCAGGCAGCTTACACCCACTGAACCTATTACCCTTTACTCCGGCCCTGCGTGCAACCCCCTTTCCCATGTATGCTGTTGTTTTTGGATCTCAGCACACAGACACACAGACACACACACACACAGAGCAGACGACCTGGCAAAAACAACACAACACTTCCTGCTCCAATGGGGTTGACAGACTGCCAACATAGAGAACTCCCTCTAGTGGAGGGACTTATGTGTGTAACACACACTCATACACTCACGATTTGCTGCACACATACTCACACACGGTCAAGTACATGAGAGTGTACGAACTCATCGCTCACCTTCTGGTGTCTTGGGACTCTCACACACACACACACGCACACACACTCAGATGGACACACACACACACACACACACAGACGTAGGTGGCTTCTGGTGCTATCTAACTCCCTGCAGTGTGGAAAGAACGCCTGCTGCTCACAGCGATCCTTTGGGCAAATAAATAAATTTGCAAATTCTAAAAAAATAAAAGGGAGACCTGATAAGAAACAGATGGTCAGATTAGCCAGACGACTCTCAAACCTCACCCCCATGCATGCAGACCTTAAACTACAAGATTAAGCAGATGAATTTGAAATCTCAAACATGGGGCCCTTTGTTATGGCACACCACACTTCTTCACTATTTACTAAAGTAACAGAGAAGAAACTGTAATACACACCGAAACACACTTGCAGTTCCACCGTACAGCAGACGGGACAGTTCACTGTAGGACGTGCAGAATTCTTACCAAACAGCAAGATGGATACCAATGTCATTAATCGTGCATTAATTTACTGCATTGGCAACACCAAAATACCGACTTTAATGGATTTGTCTTCGGAAATACGAGACGGGGTTTTCGCGCTTCTGTGTCTCCATGTGTTTTGTCTAGTCTTTTCAAACCCATTTCTCCTCCTCAAGCGTGTTCCACTACAAAGGGTGTGTGTGTGTGTGTGCCGATTTCCTCTCCATCGTAAAGCCAAATCGGCCGGTGTGAGAAGGCTAATGGTGTTTTGTTTTTACCCCCGCATCACTTAAGAGCCTCTATATTGAGAGTGAGACCACACATGTAAGAGAAACTGGAGTGTGTGTGTGTGTGTCTGAGGGTGTGTGTGTGAGAGATGTTCTGTTAAGGGCAGCTGTCTGCTATTTACTTCTAAGTAATCCAAGAAGCTCTGCATGCTACAAATCAGTGTTGAAACATAATCAGTGTCTGTTATTCAGTTTGAGTGGCAGTTTATCCAAGACAGAAACACATGCAAACACACCAACGCAGATACGCACACTGGGGATCAAGTTCAGCGTGGAGTGAGCCTGTGGTATGAGTTGAGGCATGCTACGTTGAATCAGGGTTGAGTGACCTGTAGCTCTAAGGCTACTCGAAACATAAAGCTGTCACACAAAACTGATCAGCCGTTTTGCCTTGATTTGTGTGATCCTGAAGAAATGAATCAACCAGTGGTATCTGAAAAAGTTTGTGTGACTGTGTGTGTGTGTGTGTGTGTGTGTGTGTATATATATGTGTGAGGGTGTGTTTCACCTTCTAACATCTGAATAGGCCTGCGGGTGAGGGTGAGACTCAAGGCATGTACATGAAGGATCTTGGGGGTTGAAAGGGACTTTATTGCCAGGGAACCTCAAGCTCAAGTTTGTGTGTGTGTGTGTGTGTGTGTGTGTGTGTGTGTGTTTGAGATGGGGTGGTAGTTTTAGGCTGCGGTCCTTGATATGGTAACCAGCATGCGTGTGTAGAGGTATGCTGGTGTTAGAAAGATATATTTAGCCCTCAGAACACAGTTATGAGGATAGAAACTCCCTTTATTTCTCAATATAATCCCCTGCTACACTGATGCACCGATCCCAGTGTTTCACTAGAGCTTGTTTAGTTTCTTCAGTGTGCCTGACCAATGATCAGACTGCCTGCTTCACATCTGAAACTTTGGCCTCCCAGGAACTCCTTAAATGGCCTAATCAAGTGGAAATGGCTTGCAGTGACGTCAGGACTGTACTTTTTTTTTTTTTTTTTGAATGGGTAGCATGCATATCATGTGTAAATAATGTCAAGCTTTTCAATTTTAAATTGTTGCTCCTGATTCTACAAAGATTGTTGTGATGTAACCATGACAATGACAATGAATAATGGTTCAGTCTAAGTAATAATGGCCCTAAAACTCACACAATAAAGGATATCATAGCTATCATAACAATTACAATAAGGGATAACAATGTCGTTCAATTCATAATGACATCATTTGTTTACACAAAATAAATATATATAAGAAATCACCTCACAGAGATTGCAATTAACAGTTTGTATGAGACTCGGGGAAAGAAACTGAAGGCTCTGTGTTTGTGAAGATCCTCTACTGTTGGAGAAGTTAGTAAAAAATAAATAAATAAAAAATTTGTATTCCCAAACCAGCCTCAGATGAACCAAATAAAGCTAATTAATACTTAGCATTGCGATCGATTATGGTTAAAATGTCCCTACCAGCAGTTCTGCCCCTAACGGTAAATAAGCTGCAATGGTTTTATAAGAAGCATAGCTAGATAGCTAACTAGCTAGATGATTTGAAACTAGCTTTTCCATTTAATGCATTGTCTTTATCTTTTAAAAAAGAAAGATTTGTCACATTTGGTCTTCAAAATTCACAATTCTATCTAGCTATTAGCCACTGTGCTGTCTAGATATTAGTGCTGTGCCTATGAAAATTCATTATAGTTAGCTGTGACATTAGCAAGATGTAGGGACAAGGGATATTAAAATAAAAAATAAATGTAAAAAAGCTGAACTACATTTCTAAGTGTGTGTGTGTGTGTGTGTGTGTGTGTGTGTGTGCATATATATAGGGTTTAATTAGACTTTGAGAAGGGAATGCTAAATGCCAAGGCCGGTCTTCATAGATAAAAATCACACCAGTGTGTTACTCTACAATCTCCCACTCTTTGCTCTCTCTCTCTCTCTCTCTCTCTCTCTCTCTCTCTCTCTCTTTCACTCATGCCATAATTGTTAGCTTATGCGAGTAGGCTAATTCCCTGAGAATTTAAAAGGCAGGGATTTGAGCTTTATAGCGATCTGGCTTCAGCTTAGCATTAGCACACTGATAACGCCTCTTTGATGCTGTTGATCCTGATCATCTGGTTTTCTATCAGTTATCTAGAACTGCTAAGAAATGTAGAGTTTATTAAACAGAATGTTAACTTGCAAAGATGGAAAACTGATTCACAGACATGATGTCATAGATCTGGATAAAAAAAAACGGATTGTATGTTCAATATCAAATGATATCAGGAGATGAAATTCAAACCCAAGTGTAGTCGATGAGCCTAGACAGGTTTGCTATCTGATGCTAATCCAGTTAACTGGATGTATAAAGCTGGCCAGCAAAAAAAGGTTACAGCGACTAACATTGTTGTGTTTCATGCAAGCTACTAAATAATATAAAGTTGATGATTTTAGTACTTTTATGCCTTTTTACATCACATTTGTAATAACTTTTCTAATCACTAGCACTTATGCTACATATGATTTATTATTTATTTTATTTACAAATGATAAATTTATTTTCAGGTGATTTAAAAAAAATTACAAATCACTCACTTATTATCACACTTTTAATAAGGCCATTAACCTATTTCATATGATTTTTTACTTGCTATTTTATTTAATTAGTTAGTTTATTTTCACAATTGATTCATAATTTTTTTATGTGTTTTCCCATATTTCACACCTATTTCACATGATTAAATTGATGAATTTATTATTTGAATAGGTTAAAAAAACTTTTTTTACATTATATTTATTGTTTATGTGTTTGTTTGTTTATGACAATTGCTTCATTTATTTTATGAGACTTGTTCTTACAGGTTACTTTTTTTCATACGATTTGTTTGTAGAGATAAATAATTTATTATTTTATTTAAAAATATATTTTTACAAATAATTGATTTATTTATAAGTGATTTCATTTTCTTTCTTTAAAAACATAATAAAAATAACTTGATTAATTTTTTTCATGTGATTCAAAAAAAGATTCACTTATTTCACAACTTTATTTTGCAATTGATTCATTTATTATAAGATTTTGTTAATCAATTATTCACTTTTTAAAGAAAATGATTAACTTATTTCCTGGAATTTTTAACTGATTAATCAGTTAAGTGTCTTTTTCTTTTTTAAATATTTATTTACAAGTGATATTTTTTTTAGATGATTCATTTGATTTGGTGGGATTTTTTTTTAGTATTTTTTTTCCCCCAGATGATTCACTTTTTATTTCTCATTTTTAGAAATGATTTACTTTACTTAGTTTTCTCTTCAGAGAAAAAACCCATACAAACCAAAAATTCACAAATTTCCACATCATTAAAAAAATTATATTATTACTTCTTTTATTTACACTTAATATCATTTTAGTTGTCATTTTAGTTATATCTGGCTTAATCAGCATGAACAATAGGAAAGTGTCTAACACAACCCAAACATAATGTATCCAGGACTCCTGTTTCTGATGTTATTAAGGGATACACTTATCTGTCTTCCTTACAGGATGGTCATGCAGACAATGTGACATTCAGACTCTTGGCTTTAATCGCAGCTTTATTGTGAGTTCTTTTTTTTTTCTTACCATAATGAGGAGATGATAAACTCAAGGTCACTCTTAACTTTTGACTTCCTAGGTCAATTAGTTGGCTATACTACTGCTATAAAACAATGCTGTTGGTTTCTCAAATCTGATTGGTCAGAAGGTATAGATCCCTTTATATAGCAGCGGCACATCCTGTAAATAGAAAAATTAATAAAGATAAAATAAATGTGTAAATGCTGTTAGAGTAATGCTTTTTATGACAAGATGTTGGTTTAACATTTGTGGAAGGAGACTTCAGTGTCAGAGTTTTAAATGCATTTCCACTTGGTTACGTTTTGAGTTATATATAATTATAAAATAGCATTAAATAGAATTAGATTCAATTCATGTAAGAATAAAAACTTTTTATCTACATAGGAGTATCATGATATGCCGGTATGTTTAAGTTTATCATGCAAAAGAAAATTTCTGTTTTATTCAGAACAATTGTTGCTATTAAATTTAGGATGATGTTTAAGCTTAAATGCTCTAGCTGTTTAAAAAAAAAAAAAAACATTTATTCAGCAGTGGTGTGCAGAAAACTGCTAAGAAAAGCAAGATTTCTTGGCTCGTCTTGCCTTCCTCACACACCCAGATCTCTGTCTCTCTCATCAGCAGCAGAGTTCCTTCCTGTAGTAGTGCATTGTGCGTGACCATGTGCTTGTGTTTTCCTAAGTGTGTGTGCGTGTGTGTCCACATTTGTTTGAAAATTCAGGAAGAGAGCAGGGGTTCACAAGGTGTTTTCCCGCGCACGCCGAAGACCCACTGACCTTTGACCTCGCTTTTCTTTTTCCTGACCTCATTGCTCTTTAAGGAGTCAAAGCAGCAGGATGAAGACTCGGGACTAAACACAGCAAGACACATTCGGAGTGTGAGCATTTGGATTATGGATTAGGTGTATTTTTGTTTACTTAAGCATTTCCTTGGAGACAAGATGTTATACCAGAATTTTACACAAATCTCTCTAATGTTGGGCATGAATAATTACACTGTTATGTTAATCCTTGAGACTTGATATTTAGTGAATGACATAATTACACTAATTAAAACACTTTCAATGACTTCATGTATAGTGGCTTGTGATGAAATGTTGTGTCATTTGTGATGAAGGTGTAAAAGTGATTGATATTTATCAAGAAGACTTCAAGCGCAGTATTGTGATGAGACTGTCAGTAAAACACAGTAAAACTTTTGAATAGTGCAAACATGGTGCAAGGCCATATGTCCATGAATGATGATCTCAGCAGAGGTGGCTAAGAGCCCACTGCAGTTGTTCCACACCTGATCCTTGAAAATCGACGGCAAACTCAATGTCAGCTTAAGATCCAATTATTTTTCACATGCACCTTACAGCCCAGTGATTTTTTTCTGCATATTCCAGTTGGGAAGCTGAGGTCAGAATGCAGGGTCAGCCAGGATACAGCGTCCCTGGAGCAGATAGGGTTAAACAGTGGCAACTTGGCAGTGCTGGGGCCCGAACCCTGATCATCCAATCAGAAACCCAGTTATCTAAAGCTTTAACTGTTTGAGCCACCACTGCTCCAGAGAAGAAATGCATCTGTCTATAGGAACTGTACATACAATCATTTAGCAATACCACCTGAACATTACAGAAACTCGGGTGGGAGTTTTTGCAACGTCCCCTGTACAGTCCTTACCTCGCTTCAAGCCAGTTCTACATGTTTGGGCCATTAAAGGAGTTCCTGGGAAGCCAATGTTTCAGATGTGAAGCAGGCAGTTCCTTGATGGCATCCATGCACTGCGGGGATAGATGCAGGGGATTACTGTATATACTGTAGCTATTTACGCCCCTTGTAAATGGCATTTATACATTTGTGAATAGCATTCTAATAAGAATTAGGTCCAAAGACTAGATCTGTGAAGCAAGCACAATAACTTATAAATTGCTATTTTATCCCATAGCTAGTTGGCCTATTGGTAGGTCACATGATTATCAATACATACAGTATATAGGGTATATCTGTGCTCCATACTTGAAATGCCCGATAGAGCTGTTTCTCCGACACTTCCTGTTAAACATCAACTATATTTTATTATTCTGTTTTGAACTCAGACAGTGTCTTAAATTATTTGATTTAAAAAATCAAAATGACAATTTAAACAATTTAGTTCTGCTGGTCATTTGTAGAAGATAAAATATGGTGTACTAATTCCAGACAAGCAATACACATTTTATCTATTTATTTATAGATGTAAAAACAATCCCAATCGAATAGGGCTCAAGTGTTGGGTATTTTCTTATAATGGCCACCGGTTCTGAGAACAAGATTTTACTTATTTGTAGAATGACTAAGAAAATCCTGTATGTGCGAGTCAAAAATCACACCAACACCTTATTTGAGATTTGAGACCTCTTTTCATTACAATGGATTAAACAGAACTAGCACTGTTTACTCTACTGAGGGTTTATGTGGAGCCCTGAAGGAAGGATGGACAAAATGACAAATGAGAGGAAACAGGAGGAGAACATGGGAGACAGCAAAACACTCAGAAGGAAAAAGAGGTAGAAGATAAAGGTGATGAGAGGCTGGAACAAATAATCACAGGGATTAGAGAGCAAGGCTGGACACACATCAGGGATAAGGGCTAAAGCCACCTACCTACCACCTTTTCCTGGGGGTTAAAGGAATTTGGCGACATCTGGACCCAAAGCCAACTGAAAACAACATTTCCAAAGCTTTGCACCACACATGCTCACACACGGTCGCACAACAACTTTTATTATTATTATTATTATTATTATTATAACATAACTATACAGCATTTTGAGCAAAAGATCAAACTGTAATACCTCACAACTTACATGAAAAGATTTATTACCCAGAGCACAATTTCATAACACAATCCATCGTCTGCTGTTTCTAACACTCACTTCATCCTAAAGGTTTGTTTCAGTACTTTATTATCTTAAGTGAAGTTTGTTAGATGACTCCTTGGAGGCCAGAGAGATGTCAAGATCATGTAACTGTAGACGTCCAGTGCATGATTTATCCAGAGGGCAATTCAAACCGACTTTCTTTTTTTTTCAAAAAGGGGGTTAAAAAGTAAATCTTAACAGGAGCATGGATTTAAGCTAACAGCAATTTTAAAACAGTTAAATCTATAACATGCAGCGGATGTAACTCTGTTACTTTTAGCTTCTGGCTTGGGTATTAAAATAAGAACAGCTAATTAGCTAGCAAACTAAATAAATCTGTATAAATAAAAGAACGGTTTTGTTTGTACATTGGTCAGAACTCACTCTTCCAATGATATCTTTACGTTTCAAACATTTGAGGACTCGAAACCAGGCTGTCGGTGTCTGTCTGTCTGTCTGTCTGTATGTCTGTCCAGCTAGATTCTGTCCTGAGAATTCTGTGCTATGAATGAAATAAAAATGTTGAGCAGAAGGGAAGTTATGAGCAGTTATGAGATTGTAAAACCACAGGTTTTGACCGCGCACTGTGTGTGCGTCAAACTGTGCGCACGTCTTACATTGACCGCTAGATTATACACCGCAGCATACTTACTTACATATGCTAGTATTAAATAAAAAAAGAAAATATTGCATAAATAGGAGGCTGGTTATTTTTTGTTTAGCTTCACTGATGTAAACCTACAAACACAACATTAGCACTTTATTTCTAAGACAGTTTGCACAGGTTAGCTAGCTAGCTAGACGTACATGTGTGTAAGTCTAACAAAGTGATATTAGCTGCTGTGAAGTAATGTGTTTAATCTACTATAATGGTCATTTTTGATCCTGCTATAATTATAAATGTTAAAAAATATTCAGCGAGCTTAGTAATGAGTTCAGCGGTTTAGTAAAATATATAAAATATGCTAGCTACAATATTGCTAGCTGGCAAATTAGGCAGTTTCAAACTATTAAATGCTTTTAAACTTGTTTCAATTAGGCTGTTCTTTGATTTACAAAAAAAAAAAGTCTGCTTCTGCTCTTATGTCACAGTATCTAATCGTTTCAACCAAGGAAATGACTTTGAGGTATTTCGGATATTTAGATCCGCGTGAAGCAGAGGTGGCCATGTGGTTCACATCACATAAAAAGGATCAGATGAGTGAAGCGTTTGAAACTGAACCCACCTTGCAGCCATATGCTTTTGCAAAAGAATTCAATGCTTCTCCACACTTCTGCTTTACTGTATGAAGTGTGTTAGTGTGCTGTGAAAGGTTGTATGCTTTAGACCAGGTGTTAGAAGTGAAATTGAAACAGAATCTGGTCAATTTAAGCAATTAGATTTCAGCTCAGTGAGTCGTTACAAACTCAACCATCGTGAAGACTTTTACATTACAATGCTTTACCACTGACACTGGAGACTCCTTCCATATGTAACCATATATCCCAATACAAAACTTTACCACATCAAGAATTACACTGTTTTTTTTTTTTTTTCGTCGTTTTGATATGTGGATTACCAAGCAATTCCCTGAGTAAGTCTACATAGATAAAAGATATTAATAGAATCCTTGCAGCTATAGCTACTGTTAAAATTAACCAACAACTCAACAACATGAATCAAAAAATCAACACATTTTACTTCAGTAAGTAAGATATCGGATTAGGGAAAGCTGCCCATTTCTCAGGTTCCCTTTCCATATGGGTCACATGGTTGGTGTACAGATACTGATCGCGGCCCCCATGATGTTATGCACCCCCACGACATCCATCATTGAAACGAGACGACTTCAGGATCACCCGTGATATTATTTGACTGTTGGACCAGACAGAGACAGATAGCTAGACAAACGCCAACACATATCTCATATTAAAATACAGGAGTGACGACAGACAAGAATCCCCCCGGGAATGATGTACTCTGAAACCACTGCTCATTCCCACAAAAGATTTCCTAAACTGTATGCGGTATGTGCCTGTGTGCGTTGCTCCCACAAAGGGTTGTGTCTATTAAAAGAAAATGGTAGCTCAGGAATGTTTTTGCACTCTGTCAAAACTCTGTTGACCATATGGTTTACAATCCTGAATGTGGTCACTATTGTGTGTATGTGTGTCTGTGTGTGTGTTCAGTTAGACCCCTGTTGTGAAGCTCCACTCTGAGGTGGCTGTCGAACTGTTTGAGTGACAGACATGTGGGCCAAAACTAAACTGTGTCAGGAGGTTAGGAGGATAACACAAAGCTGCACAGAAGATGGTTAAATCTAGAAGCTTCAGGGGTTCTTGAGCTGTCCCTCTGGGTGAAAACAATGCAGTGTTGGGTTTTTCAGACATCTGTACATCTGAACGTGTGTATCAGAAGACTTCAAACAAAAATCCTTATAGCGTGCTAAGTACCCTAGGGATGGATAAGGAACAGAATGCAGGTTTCCTGTTATTTTTTATTATTTTAGGAGATAGGTTTAATTATTTTTTGCGCTACTATTAGTGTACCCGGAACTGTCACCGAATTAGCTATTTAATTACATTTATTGTACATCTACATTCTTTGAAACAAAAAGGGGTTCTTTAAGGGTTTTTTTTAAGGTTCATCGAATTTTGATGAATTCTGTATTTGACCTTTGCAGGTTCCTTCAGATGGACAATGAATTTCTTAGAGGCCAAGCTGAAATCCCCTTTAATTAAGTGAAATGGTGTAGATAAAATTTAAGAAATGGGAATAATGTTTTATTGTGACAGGCTGCAAAGTGCCTAAAGATACATTTTAAAACTGGGTTGTTAATGTAACAACCTCAACAGCAACCCCATTCCCCTCTCGTCTGTTCCAACCATTCAGCATTCAGCATCGCCAGTATACTAATCAGCGGCCTGATCATCTGTCACCATCTGCACCTGTTTCTCACTGATTCATGCCTTAAGTTAGATGTGCTTTTTATGCTTGAGCGATTCATAAGTTACTGTGTGGCTTAACAAACAAAAAAACATTCCTCTGAAACTGCTCAGATACTGGGACTGGACTGAAATTGGGAGACAAAAAAAAATTAAAAAGTCCTTCAGGAAGCCTGAAGAACTGTTCCTCAGATTACATTAACAAATACGAGAAAGTCCGGCTATTCCAAGGTTTTTACGCATAATATATACGATAATAGAAGAAGAAGAAAAAGAATAACTCAAACAGGATCACTACTGTAAGTCTTGTACTGTAGCAGGATTGGATTCCACTCTTTCAAATTGCAGAGTGTGTATCTTAACAGGTGTAAGAGGACATTAAAGCCTGACCATTTGCTTTGGTTCTCAGGTTACACAAAGCAGCAAAACTCATGACTCATTTCCTGTGCAATTACAGTATACAAACAATGCTAACAAGAAATTCCTAGCAAGCGCAGTATTTTACCATGCCCCAAGCCCCTGGTGTATATCAGTGGATGAGACAGCATTATTGTTGTTGTTGGTGATGTTTTTTTTTTTTTTTACTTCTTCTTCATCATCGAAATACAGGGTGGGCCATTTATATGGATACACATTAATAAAATGGGAATGGTTGGTGATATTAACGTCCTGTTTGTGGCACATTAGTATATGTGAGGGGGCAAACTTTTCAAGATGGGTGCTGACCATGGTGGCCATTTGGAAGTCGGCCATCTTGGATCCAACTTTTGTTTTTTCAATAGGAAGAGGGTCGTGTGACACATCAAACTTATTGGGAATTTCACAAGAAAAACAACGGTGTGTTTGGTTTTAACGTAACTTTATTCTTTCATGAGTTATTTACAAGGTTCTCTTTGTTCACAGCCATTGACATGTCGAAGAGGTTAACGCATGATGAGCGGAACGAAATTGTGTTGATATGTGGTGAACGCAGTAACCGGGTCGTTGCAGCAGATTTCAATGCAAGACACCCTACGAGACCACCCATCTCCCATGCTACAGTTAGCAAACTGCTTGCTAAGTTTTGTGAAACTGGTTCAGTGTTGGATTTGCCAAAATGTGGATGCATGAAAACTGTCACTAATGAACAAACATCAGTGGCTGTCCTAGCTTCATTCAGCAAGAGCCCACAGCGTAGCACTCGCCGCATGTCACTGGAGAGTGGCATTAGTCGAACATCCCTTCGGCGGATATTAGCTACTCACAAATGGCACCCTTACAAACTCCAGCTACTGCAGCATCTCAGCGAGGATGACCCAATTTGCAGAATGGGCAAAACAAAAATTGGAACAGGACCCTCAGTTCACGTAGAAGATTTTGTTCAGTGATGAGGCAAACTTTTATGTGAATGGTGAAGTTAACAAACAAAACCACCGCTATTGGTCTGACACTAACCCACATTGGATAGATCCCTCCAAGACTGTTGGAACAAAAAAAGTGATGGTATGGTGTGGTATATGGGGTACAAAGATAGTGGGGCCATTCTTCATCAATGGAAACCTCAAGGCCACTAGATATTTGAAATTGCTACATGATGATGTGTTTCCCTCTTTATGCACTGAAGCTGGCACGTTCCCTGAGTTTTTCCAGCAAGATGGTGCACCACCACATTATGGGTGTCAGGTCCGAGCATTCCTAGATGAACAGTTTCCTGAAAAGTGGATTGGTCGTCGTGGGCCAGTTGAATGGCCCCCAAGGTCTCCCGATCTGACCCCCTTAGACTTTTATGTTTGGGGTCATCTGAAGGCTATGGTGTCTATGGTGTGAAGATACGAGATGTGCAGCACCTGAAACTACGGATACTGGAAGCCTGTGCTGGCATTTCTCCTGCGGTGTTGCTATCAGTGTGTGAAGAGTGGGAGAAGAGGGTTGCATTGACAATCCATGACAATGGGCAGCACATTGAACACATTTTATAAGTGGTCAGAAACTTGTAAATAACTCGTGAAAGACTAAAGTTACGTTAAAACCAAGCGCACCATTGTTTTTCTTGTGAAATTCCCAATAAGTTTGATGTGTCACATGACCCTCTTCCTATTGAAAAAACAAAAGTTGGATCCAAGATGGCCGACTTCCAAATGGCCACCATGGTCACCACCCATCTTGAAAAGTT
>QNUK01000621.1:245000-350000 GCA_013621035.1 Clarias magur | reverse complement strand
CAGAGAAAAGCTGGAAGCCTCTGCACATGATCCTGGCAAACTCCATAACATCTTCTTCTCACTACTCAACCCACCGACTCCTCCTGCCCCTTCCTCTCTGACTGCTGACGATTTTGCCACATTCTATGATGGGAAAATTGCAGCAATCCGCCAGTCCTTTGCTCCCAACCAATCTCCTACAGCAGAACCTCAGGAACTTCCCTTCCCTCCCTTAGCTGAATTCTCCAACCTGTCATCTGATGAGATTCAGCAGATCATCTCGTCATCTAACCCCACCACCTGTTCTTTAGACCCAATCCCTTCCACAATGCTCCAGGCCATCTCACGAGACCTCCTTCCCTTCACCACAACCATCATCAACTATTCCATATCATCTGGTCATGCTCCTGCTGCTTTTAAGAAAGCAAGGGTTATTCCCATCCTCAAGAAACCCTGCCTGGACCCATCAGAAGTTAACAACTATCATCCGGTATCACTTCTCTCTTTTATTTCCAAAATTCTTGAAAGGGCTGTTTATAACCAAATGTCTCTTTATCTCTCACAGAACAACCTTAATGATCCCAACCAATCTGGATTCAAGGTGGCACATTCCACAGAGACTGCCCTTCTGTCAGTCACTGAGATGCTCCATGCTGCTAGATCTGCTAAACTGTCATCTGTCCTGATCCTCCTGGACCTGTCAGCTGCATTTGACACAGTGAACCACAAGATCCTATTATCTATTCTCACAAGCCTTGGTATTTGTGGAGCAGCGTGGCAATGGTTTGCTCCTTACATAGAAGATAGGTCATATGAGGTGACATGGAGGGAATCTACATCTGCCCCATGTAGACTCTCTACTGGTGTTCCGCAGGTCTCAGTACTTGGTCCTCTTCTGTTCTCCCTCTATACCCGGTCTCTTGGTAAGGTCATATTATCGCATGGATTTTCATACCATTGTTATGCAGATGACACTCAACTTGTTTTCTCCTTTCCTCCCTCTGACACTCGGGTTTCCACGCGGATCTCAGCATGTCTGGCAGACATCTCATCCTGGATGGCAGCTCATCAGCTGAAACTCAATCTGAGTAAAACCGAACTGTTGTTCATTCCTGGTGACTCATCCCCAGGTCAAGATCTTGTGATATCCCTGGACAACAATCAAATCACTCCTTCAGCCACTGCCCGCAATCTTGGGGTAACCATGGACAATCATCTGTCATTTTCCCCACACATCGCTAACCTTACTCGCTCTTGTAGATTTCTTCTTTACAATATCAGAAGAATCCGCCCATTTCTTTCTTCACAGGCTACTCAGGTGCTTGTTCAGTCCCTTGTTATTTCAAGACTGGACTACTGCAACTCACTCCTGGCTGGCCTGCCTCTGTCCACAACTCGTCCTCTGCAACTGATCCAGAATGCAGCAGCACGTCTCGTTTCCCAAGTTCTCCCACACCACCCCACTCCTCCGCTCCTTGCACTGGCTTCCTGTAGCTGCCCGCATCAAATTCAAAACACTGATGTTTGCCTACAAAGCTAAAAATGGCCCAGCACCCACTTACCTCTCTGCTGTAATCACACCAAGCACTGCGCCGCGTTCCCTCCGGTCCTCCAGCACTGCTCGCCTCGTCCCACCATCTCTCAGGGATCGAGGGCGGCATTCATCCAGACTCTTTTCTGTTTTCTACAGCAGAGACTTTGACTATCTTTAAACGGCGACTCAAAACTTATCTATTTCTCCAGTACTTACAGGACTAACCCCCCTCCCCCAAAAAAACAAACAAACAAAAAAACCCTCTTCCCAGTTGTGTTAGACTAATCGCATCGCACTTAGTTATTGACCTAGTTAACCCAGTGTAAGTATCTATCCAGTAATGTAAACTTTAAAGCACTTTTTGTAAGTCGCTCTGGATAAGAGCGTCGGCCAAATGCCTAAATGTAATTTAAATGTGTGTGTTAGGTGGTCGTTTGTGCTCTTGTGTATGTATAATTTGAAAATGCACAGATTTAAAGAATTAATCATCAAGAGTACCAGTAGCTAAGACTTGAAGGCTTTAGCTGGCTAGCACTTTGCTAATAAAGCTGTCAGAAATTACCCTGCTTTCCTCAGGTGTGTGTGTAAATTACTCCAACTCACTATGGCTAAAATTGAGGAACGTTGACGAGTCATGACCTCAGAGTTGTCGGAAAAGCCTGAAAAGTCGTAAATTCCAAAGGCTTTATGCTAATAATCACGCTAAACACATGACCCCTAATAAATGCAGAAGCGATCGATGCATGTTCAATCATATTCCATACTAACTGATTCAAATGGAATACTGACTCATAGTGAGTCAAATTAAACACTAACATATTGAATCAAACCATGTGCATGACTGAATCAGAACAATTCTGAAATTTAATTATACTGAATCATATTAAATGTTTAGTTCCGATAATTATTAATGCAATTAACGTTATACTGACTCATAGAGAGTTAAAGTAAATATTGGATTGGATTAACTCACTCGATGACTTATGATTAAATCAGAATGAATCAGCGAATCATACCGAATCATATTACAGTAAGTGTTTAATCAAACTGAACACTGACTGATCTAAACTCAATGCTGCCTCATAGTGAGTCATAATAAATACTGCCATATGAAAGAGTCAGAATGGATAATTGATTCATATTGACTCATGATTAATGTTCGGTAACACTGAAAACTTATTTAAACTGCAATCTGACTCATTTTATATATTGATTGAATTGACTCATTTTGATATTTCAATCAGAAAAAAATCAGTGAATCATCCCGAATCATATTAAGTGTTCAATCATAGTGAGTCACAGTAAATACTGCCTTATGAAATCAAATCATTTCGATGATTGAGTCAGAATGAATCAGTTATTCATATTAACTCATAATGAATGTTCAGTCACAATGATTACTGATTCAAACTGCATACTGATTCGTAGTGAGTCATATTAATAATACTGACATATTGAAGTGAATTGTTTGAATAATTGAATCAGAACTAATTCATTCATCATACTGATTCATACTGAATGTTTAATTACATTAAATACTCAAATATCTTAAATATCAACAAATCGAATCAAATCATTTAGACAGTTAAGTCAGAATGAACCAGTGATTCATACTAAGGCATTAAATATTGATCTAATTAAATCATTTGGATGACTGAAACAGTATAATTCATTAATATTTACTATATTAAATGTTCGGTTACACTGAATTCTGGTTCAAACTAAATAAATAAATAGTGGTTTATAATAGATAGTAATTAAACTCAATGATTTAAAATGAATCTGTAATTCATTCTGAATTTTATTCAGCATTATATACTGAATTATATTCAGTACTGATTCGTTAGGCAATAATCAGATACTGTAAAAAAGCTGTAACAATTTATTCTGGCATTGACTTTCTTTAATTTTAGATTATATTATTTTCATCTATTTTTGCTTGAAATGTTACTTTAAGTCTTTTTCTTCAGGGCCGCATGTTTACACTAGCATGTGTGGTGATGGTGTGTTTATTTAAAGAGCCACTATTCACTGGTCTCTAAAAGGGCTTCAGTTGTGTGTTTGAGTAAAGTGATCTTTAAGCACAGCGGGTTGAGACCTGCACTCGTCTTTTCTCCCCCTGTTCCCTCGTTCTGTCAGTTTAACACACACCTTCAATGAAGCAGAAAGATGGAGCGAGGCTCAGCCTAACCTCTGACATGCTGTTTGACTCTTTCAGACACAATGCCTGCAGCTTACAGGTTCATTCAAACACACACATATACACACAAAAGGCGATGCATTCTTTCCCCCATCAGTGACCTCTCACCTGCAGGCTAATCTGTAAAGAGAGGTCAGACAGAGACAAGCCTCAGCAACACACCTGCTTTAAGCACTCTCTCTCTCTCTCTCTCTCTCTCTATTTGGCCTGAGCTATGTCTGAAAGGCGTCGTGAATGTGTGTCTGCAGAACATGATTAGCTGATGACATAGGATATGCCTTAGAATGAAAAATGAGTCTCTCTTATATACTCTGACAACTGGCTATTGTCTACTAGGCAACACACACACGCACACACACACACACACACACACACACACACACACACACACACACACACACACACAATTGATAAATCACCACATAGAGATGGGGATTTCTCCTTGACAATCCTGTCATCATGCTGTACACTATATTGCCTAAGAGCACACACACGCACACACACACACACACCATTAAACAGAAGACCTCTGAACACCAGGGAAGAATTTCCTGTTCAGACTAATGGCCTGTATTATTATTATAGGGAATTATAGGGAGAATTATAGGGAGAAAGAGTGATAGAAAGAGCGATTGAAAGATGGAGAGAGCAAGACAAGAATGATAGAAAGAGACTGATAGGGACTGATGGATAAAGAGTCTGATGGACAGAATGAGAGAGAATGATACAGATTAGAGAGAGAGAGAGAGAGAGAGAGAGCGAGAGAGCAATGGACAGAGTGAGAGAGACTGCTAGAGGAATGAAGGATAGAAAAAAGAAAGAGAAAGAAAGAAAATGAAATGAAGGGATGGATGAGAATATTGATTGAGGGATGAAGAACGGGTGTGCGGTTGGGGAAGGAACAAAGGAGAGGAAAATAACGTGATAAACAGAGGCGGCAGAGAGTAAAAGAGAGAAAGAGAGTGATAGAGAGAACAAATGAGAGGAGATTCTTTCTTTCTCTCTCCAACACCACACTTTCCCTTCATCACTTCACAACCTCATACTCTTTCTTTCTCTCTTTCTTTCTCCCCTTCCTTTGTTCCTTCACACCCTTTCTTCATCCCTCAATCAATATTCTCATCCATCCTTCATTCCTACTTTTCTTTTTAATAGCTTCTCACAAGCAAAAATTTAATTTAAGATTTTCATTCTTTATTTTTACACATACATTTCCTTCCTTTTTCTTCTTCTATATTAATCATATCACAAGACCTACAAAGTCTACAATGCAGCTCTAATGAAACTGTTGCTGTTATGTTATTTTATGCTGTTATGTTATTTAAAAAACACACACAATTGGAATTGGATTGAGAGGACAAGAGTACCAGATCAGGAAGATGAGTGTACAGGATTAATGTGACGAAAGTACTACATCAGGAGATGAGAGAACCCGGTTTGGAAAGAAGAGAGTACCAGATCAGGAAGATGAGAATACTGGATCGGGAAGATTAAAGTACCGGATTTGGAGGCCAAGAGTACTGGATTGAGAAGATGATAGTACTGGATTGAGAAGGTGATAGTACTGGATTGAGAAGGTGATAGTGCTGGATTGAGAAGGTGATAGTACAGGATTGAGAAGATGATAGTACTGGATTAAGAAGGTGACAGTACTGGATTAAGAAGATGATAGTACTGGATTGAGAAGATGATAGTATTGGATTGAGAAGATGAGATAATTGGATTGAGAGGAAAAGAATACCAGATCAGGAAGATAAGAGTACTGAATTGAGAGGACAAGAATACAGGCTCAGGAAGATAAGTGTACAGGATTGATGTGACGAAAGTATTAGATCAGAAGATGCGAGAACCCGGATTGGAAAGAAGAGAGTGCAGGATTGAAAGGACAAGAGTACCAGATCAGGAAGATGAGAGTACTGAATTGAGAGGACAGGAGTTTCAGATCAGGAAGATGAGAGTACTGGATTGAGAGGGTTAGGGTTAGGTACCAGGAAGATGAGAGTGCTGGATTGAGAGGACAGGACTGGATACAAAGGATGGGAGTACCGGATTAAGAGGCCAAGAGTACATGATAGGGAAGGTGATAGTACTGGATTGAGAAGATGATAGTGCTGGATTGATAAGATGACAACACTGGATTGAAAAGGTGATAGCACTGGATTGAGAAGATGAGAGAATTGGATTGAGAGGACAAGAGTACCAGATCAGGAAGATGAGAGTACTGGATCGGGAAGATTAAAGTACCAGATTAGGAGGCCAAGAGTACTGGATTGAGAAGATGATAGTACTGGATTGAGAAGATGATAGTACTGGATTGAGAAGATGATAGTACTGGATTGAGAAGATGATAGTACTGGATTGAGAAGGTGATAGTACTGGATTGAGAAGATGATAGTACTGGATTGAGAAGATGATAGTACTGGATTGAGAAGGTGATAGTACTGAATTGAGAAGATGATAGTATTGGATTGAGAAGATGAGATAATTGGATTGAGAGGAAAAGAATACCAGATTAGGAAGATAAGAGTACTGAATTGAGAGGACAAGAATACAGGCTCAGGAAGATAAGTGTACAGGATTGATGTGACGAAAGTATTAGATCAGAAGATGCGAGAACCCGGATTGGAAAGAAGAGAGTGCAGGATTGAAAGGACAAGAGTACCAGATCAGGAAGATGAGAGTACTGAATTGAGAGGACAGGAGTTTCAGATCAGGAAGATGAGAGTACTCGGTTGAGAGGGCAGGAGTACCAGATCAGGAAGATGAGAGTACTGGATTGAGAGGGTTAGGGTTAGGTACCAGGAAGATGAGAGTGCTGGATTGAGAGGACAGGACTGGATACAAAGGATGAGAGTACCGGATTAAGAGGCCAAGAGTACATGATAGGGAAGGTGATAGTACTGGATTGAGAAGATGATAGTGCTGGATTGATAAAATGACAACACTGGATTGAAAAGGTGATAGCACTGGATTGAGAAGATGAGAGAATTGGATTGAGAGGACAAGAGTACCAGATCAGGAAGATGAGAGTACTGGATCGGGAAGATTAAAGTACCGGATTAGGAGGCCAAGAGTACTGGATTGAGAAGATGATAGTACTGGATTGAGAAGATGATAGTACTGGATTGAGAAGATGATAGTACTGGATTGAGAAGGTGATAGTCCTGGATTGAGAAGTTGATAGTAGTGGATTGAGAAGATGATAGTACTGAATTGAGAAGGTGATAGTACAGGATTGAGAAGATGATAGTGCTGGATTGAGAAGATGATAGTACTGGATTGAGAAGGTGATAGTACTGGATTGAGAAGTTGATAGTACTGAATTGAGAATGTGATAGTAATGGATTGAAAAGGTACTGGATTGAGAAGATGAGAGTACTGAATTGAGAAGATGAGAGAATTGGATTAAGAGGACAAGAGTACCAGATCAGGAAGATGAGAGTACCGGATTAGGAGGCCAAGAGTACGGGATAGGGAAGACGAGAGTAGTGGATTGAGAAGATGAGAGTACTGGATTGAGAAGATGAGAGTACTGGATTGAGAAGATGAGAGTACTGAATTGAGAAGGTGATAGTAATGGATTGAAAAGGTACTGGATTGAGAAGATGATAGTACTGAATTGAGAAGATGAGAGAATTGGATTAAGAGGACAAGAGTACCAGATCAGGAAGATGAGAGTACTGGATTAGGAGGCCAAGAGTACGGGATAGGGAAGACGAGAGTACTGGATTGAGAAGATGAGAGTACTGGATTGAGAAGATGAGAGTACTGGATTGAGAAGATGAGAGGACTGGATTGAGAAGATGAGAGTACTGGATTGAGAAGATGAGAGGAATGGATTGAGAAGATGAGAGTACTGGATTGAGAAGATGAGAGTACTGGACTGAGAAGATGAGAGTACTGGATTGAGAAGATGAGAGTACTGGATTGAGAAGATGAGAGTACTGGATTGAGAAGATGAGAGGACTGGATTGAGAAGATGAGAGTACTGGATTGAGAAGATGAGAGGAATGGATTGAGAAGATGAGAGTACTGGATTGAGAAGATGAGAGTACTGGACTGAGAAGATGAGAGTACTGGACTGAGAAGATGAGAGTGTTGGATTGAGAGGATGGGAGTACTAGATTGAGAAGATGAGAATACTGGACTGAGAAGATGAGAGTGTTGGATTGAGAGGATGGGAGTACTAGATTGAGAAGATGAGAATACTGGACTGAGAAGATGAGAGTACTGGACTGAGAAGATGAGAGTGTTGGATTGAGAGGATGGGAGTACTAGATTGAGAAGATGAGAATACTGGACTGAGAAGATGAGAGTACTGGACTGAGAAGATGAGAGTGTTGGATTGAGAGGATGGGAGTACTAGATTGAGAAGATGAGAATACTGGCTTGGGAAGACTCACCTGTCACTCTGCTCAGAAACAGGAGCATGTACCATGGATCCAGATCCAGATGTTGTTCTGGCTGTCTCTGCTATGATGTGAGCCACACAACATCTGGATCCGGTACAAGGCTAGACCGAGACCGCCACTGTACACTAAAATCTTCACACACACACATGCACGTGGGTAATTATTTTTCAGCTGTGGTAAGCCACATGGTAGTGTGTGCAGGGCTGAGGGCACTAATGGGGGTCTTCTAGAGAAATCCCTAGAGTCTCATTTGTGTGTGTCCGTCCAATGAGAAGGAAACTACTGCTTCAGTAACATCAGACAAATCTTTGGTCTTTGTTCTGTTGATTACAGACTGTATGTGTGTACGTGTGTGAACTAGCGTGGTTTGTTCTACTTCTGAACACCAGATGACTCCACTTTATGGTCAGCTGAGCACTTAATCACATACTCTGAAACCTGTAATCAAGTTCTCACACACACATGCACACACACACACATGAACTATATCAGTTTACAGACAGCAGCGTATATGTAGCATGTGTCTCACATGTGTGTGTAATCAGGAGGAGAGAAGAAATTATGAACGTGCGAAGAATAAATGCAGGTGATGCTGTGTGTGTGTGTGTGTGTGTGTGTGTGTGTGTGTGTGTGTGTGTGCGTGCGTGCGTGCGTGTGTGTGTGTGTGTGTGTGTGTGTGTGTGTGAGGGTCAGAGAGTGACTGTGAGAATGCACCTGTTAGAGGTTTTTGTTGATCTCCATGTCACAGATCTTCCTCTAAGGATAAAGGATGCATCTTGATGCATCTTTTGTGTGTGTGTGTGTGTGTGTGTGTGTGTGTGTGTGTGTGTGTGTGTGTGTGTGTGTGTGTGTGTGTGTGGGAAAGATTCTAACAGGAAACACCTTGTCTCATCCTTAATGCTATTACTGTATCAAGGGTGGCATCTCTTTCTCAATCTCTCTTTCTCTCTCTCTCTCTCTCTCTCTCTCTCTCTCTCTCTCTTTGTCTAACACAATTACAGTTTCATAAAATAATATGTGTATATGTACTATACAGTATTAATAACTAAATTAATTAAGTTGGAACTAAACTGGAATGTTTGATAACTCCATGGTCATGTGACCCATGTAGTTGAAATTAAGCCTCATTTACATGTGGACATGTTCAAAATTCAAGTGTTAAAAGAGTACAAAGGTACAAGAATTGCTTTAGACTGTAACATACTTTAAATATGGCTAGCATAACATACACACAAAGGTTAGAGTTTCTCATCGTGTCACTTATCGTCTATATCGCTTTATCCTGTATATACAGGGTCATGGGGGGCCTGGAGCCTACCCCGGAGACTTAGGGCCTGAGGTGGGGTACACACTGGACAGGGTGCCAATCTATCACAGGGCACACACATACACACACTTACACATTCACACATTTGGCAATTTGGGAACACCAATTAGCCTAACCTGCATGTGTTTGGACTGTGGGAGGAAACCAGGGATCCCTGAGAAAACCCACCAAGCACGGGGAGAACATGCAAACTGTCTGCACGCAGAGGTGGGAATAAAACCTAACCAGGAATCGAACCCGGACCCTGGGGGAGAAATGAGTCGGCTTCAGCGGTTTCAGTGAATCAGTCCGGGAGCACAATGATAGAAAATATCTGCCTTGTAAAGCTGTCCTGATGGTGAATAATCCTAATTTAGAAAAATTCTTAACAAATCAGAGTTCGCCTCCGAGTGGCGCAGTGGTTAAAGCGCTCGCCCTATCATCCGGAGATCGCTAGTTCGAATCCCGGGTGGTGCTGTAACCTCTCGCTGCCGGAGGTCTAGAGAGAGCTGATTGGCCGAGCTCTCTCAGAGGGGAGGGATGAGAGGTACAATGTGCTCCGACATTAATCACGGCTTTACAGCCAGTCAGGGGCGTCTGTGAGCTCGCGCAGCGGAGGGAGCGAATAGCGCTGTCCTCCGAGTGTGTTACGCCGCCCCCAACGGTGCGCGAGCGAGCAGTTCGAAAAGATGCGGTCGGCTGGCGTCACGTGGTTCGGAGGAAACACGTGATAGTCTTCGGCCCTCCCGGCTGAGTGGTAGTAGTAGCCTTAATGTGGGAGCCCCCTAGTGACGGGGAGGAATTGGACACGACTAAATTAGGGAGAAAATCGGGGAAAAATCAAAAAAAAAAAAAAAACAGAGTTCACAGTCCAATACAGTGGAAAACAGCTCCAAGACAAAATGGCGTCTGGGATTCCCCTCGTGATTTAAAGATGCAGAGACATATCAGAGATATTTCACTGGGAGATTCATTTCCTTAGGTGCAGTTACGGTAGTGTGGGAACGGGGGCAGATTTAGTCAAGTGGATTGGTATGCTTTATATAAGTATGCTTTATAAATCGGTTCGATAATTCGGTTATTCCCTTAATAGCCTTTATTTCGTTTTATTTTTGTTCATTATAAAACTGTTCTGACGGAGTAATTTGATCGGACAAGAGGCATCCCATGAGTTATGATAGTAGATGGTAATATCACTGGAAAATTGAATTATATGTATCCCTTCACATCACAAGTTTTCTTCAACACGGATGTGAGTAGGTATGTACGGTCCTCAGTACTGAGGAAAGAGCGGTTACCTGACAAAACCCACATTCAAAACCAGTCACAGGACCACTTTCAGCAAAAAAGATCAAGTGCACTGCTTGGTGTGTGAAACCAGGGATTGTACATCCTACATAGCGCATAGCTTGGTTTCCATTTATCCCATTTTGGGATTTAAACACAGAACCTGGAATTTAACGGCACTGATATTCTAAAGTGAAATAAGTTGAAATATGAAGAGAAATTTTCAAGATTTACAGGACGGAGGTCCAGCACCTCCATGGTTTATTCTCCTGACCTTTTGGCTACCTAATACTGGTAAGAATTTAAAACAACTTTCTCCCCTGTTAATTACATTAACTTTCGTGGAACTGTTGTATAAAAGCAATATCACAATAGAGTAGGGCTGCAACTAACGATTATTTTGATAATCGATTAGTTGGGCGATTATTATTACTTAATTTTTTTTCGATTAATCAATTAATCGGATAAAAACTAAACGCTTCTTTAATTTGTTGTGCTTATATCTATATAAACCACAAATCAGGGTATTAGTTATGTATAAAACTAAACTTTAAAAAAATGCAAAAGCCACATATAGAGTTTAATGATCTTTAATTTTGACATTTTAAAAACTTAAAATAAAGACAAAGTTTTTGAACAGTAAAACTCCTCTAAATATCCAAAATATAAATAAATACATAAATAAATAAATAAATAAATAAATAAGATAAACAATTGTTGTACTCTTATTATATTGGATGGCATCTGTTATAATGGCTGCTTGTTGTGGAGTGCATGGGGGATTTATTTTTTGAATGGACTGACTTATGCTGACTTGTCTCTTTCCAAATAAATAAATAAATAACAGCATTTGAGTATGCAAAATACAGCATTTTAACAATAATTGCAGATATTGCCAGCTGATAGAGAAGGAACAGTGTGTGGAAGTTTGTTTAGCTGGTTTTGTGGCAGTTTGGGAACACTGGACAAAGTTGCGCGAGCGTACAGAAAATAAATGTTGCTTGCGCGTGAAGGCAGAGCCGGGCGCGCACAGAATCGAGAAGTCGCGCGTGCGCGGAGAACGTGTTGCTCGAGCAGGGGAGACATTGCACGCGCAGAATCGAGCGGTTGAGCGCGCAGTGGAGACACTGCACATGCATAGAGTGCTTTGTCTGCTCTCAAAATGTAAAACCGCGCGCTCAGAATTGTGGCAGGAATATAATGCCATAGGCGCGCGCTTTTTCCTGCAGACGCTTCTGTAACCTCCATTGCGCGAGCGGCTGTGGATCTGTGTGCATCTTTGTGTATTTGTGCATCTTGTGGTCGCGCTCCTCAGTAACTTGAGCAGTCCAACTAATCGATAACAGCATTCGTTATTAACAACGAATTTCATAATTATCGATTTTATCGATTAGTTGTTGCAGCCCTACAATAGCGGTTGTGCTGCTGTTTTTCAGCACAGATGAGATATCCTCACTACTCGTGCAGTTGTGCTGAATATCAGCATGAGAAGAGTAGTGTGACAGTGCTTAATTAAGAAGAAATGAGAAAAGAAAAATAATAGCAAAATACACAAGGCCATTTTGAAGATTTGATTATGATAGTGAAGACATCTCATTGAGCATTGAATAGAAATCTGCAGAAACCTCACCAGGTGAGGTGTTGTAATGGCTAGCACGGTCACCTTGCACCACCAGGGTTCGGGTTCGATTCCCGTCTCTGCGTGCATGGAGTTTGCATGTTCTCCCCGTGCTTGGTGGGTTTCCTCTGGTTACTCCGGTTTCCTCCCACAGCCCAAAGACATGTAGGTTAGGTTAATTGGCATTTCCAAATTGGCCGTAGTGTGTGAATGAGTGTGTGTGTGTGTGTGTGTGTGCCCTGCGATGGATTGGCACCCTGTCCAGGGTGTACCCCGCCTTGCGCCCTAAGTCTCCTGGGATAGACTCCAAGCCCCCCGTGACCCTGAATACAGGATAAAGTGGTATAGATGATGAGTGAGTGAGAAACCTCACCATGTCAAAGATTACATTTGATGTCTGATTACACTTACAGCTCCTCCGTCCTGTGCTTCTTAGCTACAGTACATTAGTCCCACTGTAGCTTCACGTAGCAAACATGTCTTGGATGATCGACCACAACAGGTGCTCTTTAATCACACCATTATCGTCACACACTTTAAAACTCAACACTCAATAACAGGATGTTCCCACAGATTCATAATTAACTGGGACAAAAGTATGATCGTGAAGACGAGTCCTTGCCAGCGGCCACTAATTACAGCTGTTTATTACACCATGTGCAAGCTGCCTCCTTTTGTCTTTGCTCATTGTCCTGCCTGACAACACACACACACACACACACACAAAAACACTCACACAACACCAACTCACTGCCCACACTGTATCCGCTCGGACGCACTTCACAATGCCACCAGGATAACCTTTGACCTTGAGCTCATCTCCGGTGCACTTGAGTTCAATGTGACCGGTAGAAACATATCTCCCTTTTTCTCTCACACACACTCTATCTCTCTCACACACATGGACACACACACACACACACACACACACAAATGTTGGGAGCTGGTACCAACTTATGACCATGTAAATTAGGAAAGGGGAAGATACACATCCTGCAGGAAAAGGCTTTGAAGTGTGTGACTACCTCACACTTTCACCACACGCACACACACACACACACACACACACACACACACACACACACACACACACTTTCCTTTGATTGTATTATTTATATGAAACTATAGAGCCATAACTCAGCTTACCAACCGAAAACAGCAGGAGAAGTAGATGAGAGGAAGGAGTAGTGACCGAGGGAACATCCTCGCAGGATGTTTCTCAGAAAAGATCCTCTGGTCGTGTCTTTCTGATTAAATTTACACCCCCGATTAACAGTAGGTGAGTCAGATCCTTTAAAAAGGATCTAAAATATTGAATAGATGACAGCGAGTCAAAGATTTTCCACGCTCTTGCTGTAGAATTTACTGAACTTAAATTTTAAAAAGACAAATACATCATTTTTCGACATTTCATCATTTTTGAATCTTCATCCAAACAGGTGAAAGTCTGATGGAGTGCGATCAGGGCTATAGAAGGGGTGCTTTAACACCTCAAAACCGACACCAAAGGTTTTTGCAGAGTGTCGCCAGTGTGTGCCGAAGTGTGCGGACGTTTTAATCTGAAATTCAGGCTTCAGCTCTCCAATCTGTTGATTGTTGAAGCTTTTTCCTGATAGTGTTCCAATACTTCTGGCCCCTGAGAATCCCAGAAAAGTGTAAGCGTTGATGAATTTTCCCGCTGATGGTCGACTTTTGAACTTTTTCTCGGCCTGTGATTGAGGATGTCTCCGTTCCCTACTCTGCCGTTTACTCTCAGACTCGTAGTGATGAACCCGTGTCTCGTCACCGGTAACGGTTCTCTTTAAGAAACATTCACCTTCCTCTTCTTTTGTGCAAATCACAAGTGTGGCGCCCATTTTCACTCATACCACAGTGACAAGTGAATTGATTTAACATTAACGTCAGTGACTGGGGAGACCAATCACGACGGAAAACGCTGACAAGACAATGCAGCCAACAGACGTTTTCATATAACCAGATAAGGCGGATCATTTCAGACTCACTCAACTCATGTTTATATTTTAAAAAAATCTTAGTCTGTCACAGAGTGTTATCGTGGGGTCTTTTCTACATGCTAACTTGGTTGAGAACATTCCAGCCATGAAGATGCACTGATGAACATGCTTTCCCTCAACATCCCTCAATACCCTCTATCCTCCATACCAGATCAGATTGAACACACACACAGTACACTGATGTCCCAGGTACCTGAATCAGATCACTGTACAGGATGTAACACGTCATGCCTACAGTGTTGTGCTGTTATAAAAAGGTACCATACTGGACCTGGCTGCTGAAAGCTGTTAAGAAAGTCAAATTCCCTCATCTGCACTTTTCTATTCTCAGCCTCAGTTCCTCCATCTGATTCTACTTAAGCCTTGCTGATCTTGATTAACCTAATCAGGTGTGTTTGTCTAGGGACTGAGCCAGAGCTTTCACCGATGGCTTTTCTGAAAAGGGAAAAAAAACACACACACACAGTGATATCATAGAGCAAAAAGCAAAACCTTCCTGTTATCAAGAGGCTGGTTTTAAAAAATGCCAGTGACCGGATTTGCCTTCAGCAAAATGCATCTGCGGTTTGAGGACTACAGATCAGCACAGATCAGAGGGCAGAACAAAAACACCGGAGAACATGAGGACCAAACTGTGAGATGGATGCAGGTATACGCCGACAATAGTCAGTCAGGTTTAAGCTCAGGCTAAAAACACAGCAGGTCTGATTAAAAAAAAAAAAAAACATGGTTGAGACGTCACTTTGACACATTTTAATGCTTCCATAATTTAATGAAAGCATTAAATTACATATAATCATTTAAATCCTGATCAGTATTATGGACATCCCACCACATGACATAAACCTAGTATGTGGTTTAGTAGTTAGCATTGTGGCATTGCACCTCCAGGTATCTGGGTTCAATTCCTGTCTTGTGAGCATGGGGTCTCCATGTTCTCCCCGTGCTTGGTGGGTTTCCTCGAGGTACTCCGGTCTCCTCCCACAGACCAAAGACATGCAGATTAGGGCACTAATTGGCATGTGTGTGAATGATTGTGTGAGTGAGTGAGTGTGTGTGTGTGTGTGCCCTCTGATGGATTGGTACCCCTTCCAGGGTGTCCTCTGCTTCGTGCCCTAACATTTCCTGGGATAGGCTCCTGGCACCCTGTTATAAAGTGCTATAGACAATGAGTGAGTGAGTAGATTGCAAACCATTTTGAATAAAAATAAATACTATAATAAATTTTCTGCTAACCAGTTACATACACAACTGGTGCTTTTTCAGCGATACAACACCTGATGTTTTGGCATGTGTCATCAAGGTAATTATTATTTCAATGACATATGCCACAAAATCATGGGAAAATAACCTACAAGCTGTTACGCATATTACTGGGAGGGGGGGACAACACGAGACACTCAGGGCCAACTTTGTGCCTGCAGACGGCAACGCTTTTCAAAGTCTTATATAAACACCAATGAGTCTAAACATGGCACCGTCTGGACCAGCATTTATATTAATAGCCGCAATGTTAATATTATCGCTAATGAAAACAGAATTTTAATAGCAGCTACTGTTATTGGGATTGGGAAAAACAACCCAGACTTCTGGGAACAGGGAGAGACTTAAAGGAGGTGTTTATATTAGAGTATGGAAAGACAAAAGCACACTTAAATATAGCAGTAAGGGGTGAGCTGGTTGGTATAAGCAGTTCTGCTTCACAGAAAAACCGACACAGAATAATCTTCAGTGCATAAAAACCACACCTGTGTCTGTCCGTGTTTGTACTGGAAATGTGCTCAAAAATAACTGGGACCACTTTAACTAGGCCTAACTTAACTATATGTTCTCAGGTTTGGTTACAGATCACGTGCATGTGTTTTTAGAAAGACTGTTTAAACCTTACCTGTACCTGCATCTTCTTACATTTGTTTAAGGATTACCATTATCTTGTTGTTTTTTATGGGTTTTATTGAAGAATCACTATTTTGTATTTTTTTGTAATTTGTTGCTTAAAGTTTTTAATTCAGACACATCTTTGTTTGCTTTCAGTTTTTTTTTATTAACAGTGTCTGTTTGCTCACACTTTTTCTGTTTAGGGATCACTGACTCCCATTTGTTTGCTTACATTTTTTATTGGAGAATCACTGACTCACATTTGTTTGCTTACATTTTTTATTTGAGAATCACTGACTCCCATTTGTTTGCTTACATTTTTTATTGGAGAATCACTGACTCCCATTTGTTTGCTTACATTTTTTATTTGAGAATCACTGACTCCCATTTGTTTGCTTACATTTTTTATTTGAGAATCACTGGGTCCCATTTCTTTGCTTACATTTTTTATTTAAGGATCACTGACTCAAATTTGTTTGCTTACATTTTTTATTTGAGAATCACTGGCTCCCATTTGTTTGCTTACATTTTTTAATTTGAGAATCACTGGGTCCCATTTCTTTGCTTACATTTTTTATTTAAGGATCACTGACTCAAATTTGTTTGCTTACATTTTTATTTGAGAATCACTGACTCACATTTGTTTGCTTAAATTTTTTATTTGAGAATCACTGGCTCCCATTTGTTTGCTTACATTTTTTATTTGAGAATCACTGGCTCCCATTTGTTTGCTTACATTTTTTATTTGAGAATCACTGACTCACATTTGTTTGCTTACATTTTTTATTTAAGGATCACTGACTCAAATTTGTTTGCTTACATTTTTTATTTGAGAATCACTGACTCACATTTGTTTGCTTACATTTTTTATTTGAGAATCACTGACTCACATTTGTTTGCTTACATTTTTTATTTAAGGATCACTGACTCAAATTTGTTTGCTTACATTTTTTATTTGAGAATCACTGACTCCCATTTGTTTGCTTACATTTTTTATTTAAGGATCACTGACTCAAATTTGTTTGCTTACATTTTTTATTTGAGAATTACTGACTCACATTTGAGAATTGTTTGCTTACATTTTTTATTTAAGGATCACTGACTCAAATTTGTTTGCTTACATTTTTTATTTGAGAATCACTGACTCACATTTGTTTGCTTACATTTTTTATTTAAGGATCACTGGCTCCCATTTGTTTGCTTACATTTTTTATTTGAGAATCACTGACTCACATTTGTTTGCTTACATTTTTTATTTAAGGATCACTGGCTCCCATTTGTTTGCTTACATTTTTTATTTGAGAATCACTGACTCACATTTGTTTGCTTACATTTTTTATTTAAGGATCACTGACTCAAATTTGTTTGCTTACATTTTTTATTTGAGAATCACTGACTCCCATTTGTTTGCTTACATTTTTTATTTAAGGATCACTGACTCAAATTTGTTTGCTTACATTTTTTATTTGAGAATTACTGACTCACATTTGTTTGCTTACATTTTTTATTTGAGAATCACTGACTCAAATTTGATTGCTTACATTTTTTATTTAAGGATCACTGACTCAAATTTGTTTGCTTACATTTTTTATTTGAGAATCACTGACTCCCATTTGTTTGCTTACATTTTTTATTTAAGGATCACTGACTCAAATTTGTTTGCTTACATTTTTTATTTGAGAATCACTGACTCACATTTGTTTGCTTACATTTTTTATTTAAGGATCACTGACTCAAATTTGTTTGCTTACATTTTTTATTTGACAATCACTGACTCCCATTTGTTTGCTTACATTTTTTATTTAAGGATCACTGACTCAAATTTGATTGCTTACATTTTTTATTTGAGAATCACTGACTCACATTTGTTTGCTTACATTTTTTATTTAAGGATCACTGACTCAAATTTGTTTGCTTACATTTTTTATTTGACAATCACTGACTCCCATTTGTTTGCTTACATTTTTTATTTAAGGATCACTGACTCAAATTTGATTGCTTACATTTTTTATTTGAGAATCACTGACTCACATTTGTTTGCTTACATTTTTTATTTAAGGATCACTGACTCAAATTTGTTTGCTTACATTTTTTATTTGAGAATCACTGGCTCCCATTTGTTTGCTTACATTTTTTATTTGAGAATCACTGACTCACATTTGTTTGCTTACATTTTTTATTTGAGGATCACTGTCTTTGACATTTTTATTTGAGAATCACTGACTCCCATTTGTTTGCTTACATTTTTTATTTAAGGATCACTGACTCAAATTTGTTTGCTTACATTTTTATTTGAGAATTACTGACTCACATTTGTTTGCTTAATTTTTTTGAGAATCACTGACTCAAATTTGATTGCTTACATTTTTTATTTAAGGATCACTGACTCAAATTTGTTTGCTTAATTTGAGAATTGACTCATTGTTTGCTTTTTTATTTGATCATCTTACATTTTTTGCTGACTCATTGTTTGCTTACATTTTTATTTAAGGATCACTGATCAAATTTGTTTGCTTACATTTTTTTTGACAATCACTGACTCCATTTGTTTGCTTACATTTTTTTTATTTAGGATCACTGACTCAATTTGATTGCTTACATTTTTTATTTGAGAATCACTGACTCACATTTGTTTGCTTACATTTTTTTTAAGGATCACTGACTCAAATTTGTTTGCTTACATTTTTATTTGTCACTTTTTGTTTGCTTTACATTTTATTTGAGAATCACTGACTCACATTTGTTGCTTACATTTTTATTTGAATTTATTTGAGAAATCACTGGTTTTTTGCTTACATTTTTTTTTTATTTAGGATCACTGGCTCCCATTTGTTTGCTTACATTTTTTATTTGAATTACTGACTCACATTTGTTTGCTTACATTTTTTATTTAAGGAGACTCAAATTTGTTTTTACATTTTTTATTTGAGAATCACTGACTCACATTTGTTTGCTTACATTTTTTATTTGAGAATCACTGACTCACATTTGTTTGCTTTTTATTTGCACATTTTTTACATTTTTTAGAATCACTGGCTCTATTTGTTTGCTTACATTTTTATTTGAGAATCACTGGCTCCCATTTGTTTGCTTACATTTTTTTTATTTAAGGATCACTGACTCAAATTTGTTTGCTTAATTTTTATTGAGAATCACTGGCTCCCATTTGTTTGCTTTTTTTATTTGAGAATCACTGACTCACATTTGTTGCTTACATTTTTATTTGAGGATCACTGACTCCCATTTGTTTGTTTATGTTTTTTGTTTGAGGATCACTGGCTACCATTTGTTTGCTTACATTTTTTATTGGAGAATCACTGACTCACATTTGTTTGCTTACATTTTTTTATTTGATGATCACTGATTGCCATTTGTTTGTTTACATTTTTTATTTGAGAATCACTGGCTCCCATTTGTTTGCTTACATTTTTTTATTTGATGATCACTGATTGCCATTTGTTTGTTTACATTTTTTATTTGAGAATCACTGACTCACATTTGTTTGCTTACATTTTTTATTTGAGGATCACTGACTCAAATTTGTTTGCTTACATTTTTTATTTGAGAATCACTGACTCACATTTGTTTGCTTACATTTTTTATTTGAGGATCACTGACTCCCATTTGTTTGTTTATGTTTTTTGTTTGAGGATCACTGGCTCCCATTTGTTTGCTTACATTTTTTATTGGAGAATCACTGACTCCCATTTGTTTGCTTACATTTTTTATTTGAGGATCACTGACTCCCATTTGTTTGTTTATGTTTTTTTGTCTGATTTTGTTTGCTTGTTTTTTATTGGAGAATCACTGACTCCCATTTGTTTGCTTACATTTTTTTATTTGATGATCACTGCTTGCCATTTGTTTGTTTACATTTTTTATTTGAGAATCACTGGCTCCCATTTGTTTGCTTATGTTTTTATTTAAGGATCACTGACTCAAATTTGTTTGCTTACATTTTTTATTTGAGGATCACTGACTCACATTTGTTCACTGACTGTTGGTTTGTTTACAGTTTTTAAGGATCACCAGTAGCTGTTTGTTTAGAGTTTTGTTTAAGGATGACTGGTACCTGCTTGTTTTGTTCAGGATCACCAATACCTGTTTGTTTCTTTGCAGTTTTTGTTTTAGGATCACCGCGGGCCTGTTTCCGAAAACTCAGAGCTCGTTGTTGCAGAGATAAAGGAAACTCCAGATTCTTTGGTCTAATGCCAGATTAACTTAACTCTGACAACATACTCAGAACAGCTAACATGCTCACTGCCAGGTTTTCTTAAACTTATCTTGAGTATCCAGACTGATGGAAGCGTCAGACATGACGTGTACTCTTCCTAAGACGTAAATCATATTAAAGCACGAGTACTCACTACCATTAAAGGGCATATATCGTTGTCTGGAAAGGGGGATCCGACCTCACTTAGATGTATTATTATTTCCTGATGCTCCTTGAATTATTTATCAGAATAATATTCTCAGACCTCATATTGATCATATGAAACATAATGGACATGCTCTCAGTTCAAGCCTAATTCCTTTATGTTGCACTTAGGCTTTTTTGTCAGTCATGCTGAGAACGTTTCCAAGGAAATAGTTTGTCAGGCTGTCATACTGTAGATATGACTCTTACACTGAAACCTTTACTGTCCACTTTTCTGGTGTTCCCAAGTCACAGAGCCACAAGACTTATTAAAGAAAATGTGTACAGAATTGCTGACACTACAGTATATATATATATATATATATATATATATATATATATATATATATATATATATATATATATATATATATATATATATATATATATATATATATATACAAAATGCTGATTGAGCCATAACCTCCCTGGTGTCAGAAACATTAGGCACGTACTTGAAACTAACCAGTGTTAATACACCAAAATGAGGAAAGAGGATTTAATGATGTAAAGATTACTAGCTCCAAACCAGAATTCACTGACAGAAAAACAAAAAAAATTGACTCCGACCTTTATTCATAGTGCAATGCAAATCAGACAGCAGATTTGGGATGCCCATGCTTCAACAATGTCCCTTGTTACAATTTTAATATTTATTTTTGTTTTTTTCACATAGTGATGTGTAAATAACACCTTTACGATATTCTATATCTACATGTGAAATATTTCTCATGACATAACATTAACAGAATCAAGTGCAGCCTCGAGCGTCAGTGAATTGTGCTCAGATGGCGAAGACATGCCATAGTTCAATCGTTCTATAGAAAAGTTCTGTAACCCTGTTCTTCGATCACAGAAGTACAGGTCTGGTGCTGAGTAAAAGCTACTGAAATGCTCCTTTAATCGCTTATAACACAATTGTGTCATTGTATAACATCCATCCTTACTTTCAGTCATAAAATTTATTCGCTGACTCATCTTCGTCTAGATATCGCGTGGGGCCTTAGGACATGAGGTGGGGTACATACTGGACAGGATGGCTATCCATCACAGAGCACACACACATACACACACTACGGGCAATTTGGGGACGCCAATCAGCATGTCTTTGTATTGTGGGAGGAAACCCCCCAAGCACAGGGAGAACTAAGCCATAAACTCCATGAAAACAGACCCGAGGCGGGAATCGAACCCGGAGCCCAGAGGTGCAAGGCGACAGTGCTAATCACTAAGCCGCCTCAAGAAGTTGAATCCATCTGAAAAACTGTGAACGTAGAGTATCAGAAGTGCAAAAAGCCATTAAAAGCTATGATGAAACTGTCTCTAGGAAAGGATGGTAAAGTCTAACTCTTCAGAAGTTCGTTTAGAGTTACAACACCTCAAAAATCACCAATTAGCAGCGTCTCAGATTAGAGTCTACGTGAATACGTCTCATGTAGCAGAATATCTCAACATCAAGTATATGGAGGAGATCCTTTCATATTTTCGATGCCTTCAGCATTGTTTTACAAGACCACTGAATTAGAAAGGGTGTCCAAACGTTTGTCTGGTAGTGAATAGGCCCAGGGCACACTTGATAAACCTTGATATTGAAGCAGATTGGGACCTCTGGTGTTTAAACAGTGAAATTACATTATAGGTTTACTAATACCATACTGTTCTGATTTCCACCTGGCAGCGTGGTGGTTTAATGGTTAGCACGGTCACCTCGCATCTCCAGGGTACGAGGTCCACATCTCACCTTTGGTTTGTGTGTGTGTGTGTGTGCATGTTTTTCCGGTGCTTGGCGAATTTACTTCCATGTGTAGGCTGAAATTACCCATAGTCTTTAAATCGGTCTGTTTAGCCTATTCATGGTGTGACTTCTGTTCTAAATTCACTGGAAATCTTAACTGGCACAAATGATTCATGCAGTCCATGTTTTGCCCTAGAAATGTATTAGAAAAAGTATGTTGATAAAAATAATAAAACTAAAATTAATTCTGTGGTATAAAATTTCATTTAGTTACCTTACTAACTCAATACACCTTGAACAAGGCGTGCAAGTGGCAATTTGTGCTAATCTTCTTCGCCCCCACCCCCCCTGTGGACAGACCCCACCCTGACCACCAAGCATCCTCAAACACACAAAAACATCCCTCTCACTGATACCTGAAACTGCAGGCCAAAGTGCCCTGTAATTTTCAGCGTGAATAAATCTGCATTTAACCCCATGACCTTTTGAATCTCATTTCCCATCACCATCAAAGAACATACACACAACAACAATTAAAATAAATAGATAAACAAACACTTCTGTCTGGTTATTGCTTTATTAGGAGGCGTCTGATTGTACATCTACAGTACAGAAAAAAAAAAAGTTTTTTTGATTAGACACAATATAACCGCCATATTGTTATCACGAATCTCCCCAAATATCTGAATGGCACGCTCACTGAGGATGCTTCCAGGGTAGTTCAGACTCCTGTAGTACGGAAACCTACATATACTGATCATAAACAAGTTCTGTTAGTTTGTCCCACAAAGCATCCTCATTCAAGAAGACAATCCCAGAATTTCAATCACAAATAAAGTTTCTCTGATACAGTATATAATAATAATATTGCAAATCACTACAGGTTTAGCAAATAACGGTAGTGAAAGTAAGAAAAAAAAGAGTTTTGACAAAAATGTAAGAAAATTGACCAAAAGCTTTACGAATATTTACAATGTTCAGTTATTTGAGTAGCAAATTTCTTAAAGTTATTTTATAAAATTGTGTGTATTAAAATTCTCTGAAACACACAGACACACACACTAGTGTCACAAATCTCCGGCTATTAGAAATACAAAAAGGGTGTTCAAGTCAAACCAGGACTTGTGATGAAATTTCTCATGAATGAAAAATATAACCGACTAACATTTACACGAAACTTCAAGCACATTACGGTGAGGAGACTCTTAGCCGCAGTAAAACATTTTAATGGTGCAGACATTTTTAAGAAGGCCGTATGTCCGTGAACGACGACCCTGGAAGAGGTGGCTCACCGCAGTTGTTCCAGTGAACATTCAGCGGGACAAACGCCTGATCCTTGAAAACTCTCTCGTACAGTCCTGCTGTCACACCAAGCAAAGTCCACATGTTTGTGCCGTTAAAGGAGTTCCTGAAGAGCCAGCATTTCAGACATATACTGAGAAAATGTTCTACCTTGATGGTGTCCAAGCACTAGTGAAACGCTGGGATAAGTGCATTAGTGTAGCAGGGGATTATATAGAGAAATAAAGGGAGTTTTTAACTCTCATATCTGGGTTCTGTTATTCTGTGCAATAAAAAGTCCCAGTTTGACCTGAACACCTCTCATACATACTGTACAAATAAAGTAACAGCTCCCATTAATGACTTTGTATGTAAGAATGAATGTAACTGGATGTAAGTGGATTTGAATAAATATTTGATGGAGGTTTTTTCCCCTCCCTAAAAAAAAAAAATTCACTGAGATGAAAATGATTCAGTTATCATACATGAGTTTGTAGTTCTGCTAAACTAAAGTATACGCACAAGTGTGATCATAAACAAGTGTTTGCATTCTCCTGAAATTCTTTCTACGCTGAATCTAGCAGTGGTTGATGAAATTTCCCTTTTGAAGGCTGTAGTGAGGAAACCCTCCTCAGGCACTTCAGGATGCTTGTGAACATTTTTTTGACAAAGGCTGCCCTCTAGTAGCTGATGCAAGAAAAACATTCATGAGGTTCTCCCTTTCCTCCGATTTCTCACGGTTACACCGGAGTAAACCTCGACATGTTAAAGACTTAATGATCTTTACTATTTAGTAGACATGTGCCAATGATAAGCTCCACATTACCACACTGTTTAAACATGCATGACAAAAAACAAACAAAAAAAGATTATAAACCATTAATATCGCTGCATTCTGTTGAGAAAGAGGCGGTCTCTGTAAGATGTACATGTATGAATATGACAAAATTATTACGCAAGTTTGAATAAATAGAGGTTGAGAAATAAGAAGAGACTGAATGGAGCAGTACTGGGTCTAGCATTAGTGCCACGTTCAAATATTTGATGATTAAAACTCTGCATTTCCAAAATGATATTAAACAAAATCCAGGGGTAATACCCAAAAAGCCAACTGGTATAAAAACACACAATATGATATGATGGCATAAATACTAACTCAAAGGTGGCTTAGTCCATTAAAATACCAAGAACACGTTATTATAATTGTCTGGTCCTGCTTGCTAGGCTACAGTTATTAAGCTGAGCTTTTAAGTACTGTAATTGTCACATTTGGAAAATTAAGGGAAAAAAAAAAAAAGAAAAAAAACGTCACGTCAACCGGACAAAAGAAAGATTTGTGAAATAATTTAGCACTGTTCCATTTAATTTGGCAAATACAGTAGTAATAAACTCAATATTGGCACATGCCCACTGTGCAGTTCTAATCAATCCCATTAATGTACAAATGACCTAAAAAAAATAATAAAAAAAAAAGACCAATGTAATCACATTAGAAGTAAAACCTTTGACGCGGAGCCTCAGAGGAACTTCTGCTGTAAATCTAGAGCCTCATATTATGCAGAGGCTCAAACGCAGATCCCTCAGAAGTAGATTCTCAGATGTACAGCGTCAAACGCCCAGACTCGGAGTCTCAAACGCTACTCCAGATTTGAGTCTTAAAAGCTGATCCTAAAGCAGTGTGCCTCTCCTCTTGCTTTCAGGAATTTGTTTTGCTTCACATCTGTTTGGTCCCGTATGGCAGGTCTGAGTTCAGGTCTACGTTACTGAAGCACACTCTGGACGTTTTATCATGTTTTTTTTTTTTTTTTTTTTTGTAGTTATATAATTAGTGACTGTAACTCATCTAGTGTGAAGCACGGTTTTCCAGCTGTTCTGATTGGACCGCTGCTGAGCAGGTTCATTAGGGTGATGGATCGCTCTCAGAAGCACACGGACACGTTATTTAATAAACTAAACTAAATAAGCGTCTATCAGACTCCAGATACAATCTTGGCCGCCTTAGAGGGGCCAATTTAAAATAGTTCATTTAAGACTGAATATATGTGACGGGTTATGTAATATCCAAACAATATCCTGGTCAGTTGCTTTTGAAAATCATGTAAATACTTCTCCCAGTACTACACTGTCGTAGTCTTCCAGGCCACCAGATGGAGACAGAGGGCGACTTACAGGTAGGTGTCCTCTGAGCTGTTGACGCTCTCCGTAGAGTTGCACAGGACACCGTTTTTGGCCTCAGACGTGCCTCTGCTGGCAGGTGCGTTGTGCGTAAGCAGAGGGTTTGAGTGTGTTGATGGATGCAAAGTGGAAGCTGATTTTTCGGTCTTATTGGGAAGGTCGCCAAAGTTAGGGACAGGCTCTGGGAACCGGACAGGAGGGGAGTCCAGCAGGTGAGGACGCCACTCTGTAGGGGATTCATGTCCATGAGCAGGTAACAGGGACAGATTTTGCAGAGGGAGCGGGTCTGCCGATCTCTGATTGACGGTGATGTTTGAGGACGACTGCTGAAATGGCTGTGGAGGTGGAATGAAAGTGTTCGTCTGATTTTCCTCCTGTATTGGGACCGGCGGTGGTTGTGATGGTGGATGTGGAGGTATAACCTCCGTGTTTTCCGTGTTTAGAGGCTGTACTTCCGATATCGGACTAGGAAGTGACTCACTGGGAAGGGCGTAGGGGTTAGGGACTTCGGGAATGGGGACTTCCTTTCTCTTCAGGGTCCCTCTTTTCTTCTTGATGTTCGACTCGGACTTTTCCTCGGGGATCGACGGGTACTTGACGATAATTGTAGGTTGTTGGCGGAGGTCTTGCCGTGTATGTGGCTCATTGGCCATGATGGCGCGAGCGCTGTGCATTCGCTGCGGTTGTCTGCGGCTAGGCTCGCCACGTTTCTTCTTCCAGCGCTTCAACTGCGCTCGGTGCTCGCGCTCTACGTCCCGCACACTGATCTGCATCTCCAGGACCTACAGCAAAAATTTATTCCATATGTCAGACTGGTCTTTATCCCCACCTTAAATAATAAATAATAATGAAAATTTATAGATGCTTATTTTGTAAAAATACGAAGGTGATAATAGATAAAGTTCTATTTGATCACAACGGTCCTCTTGATTATGAGATATTTACTATAATGACAGGAAATTTAACTCAGTATCCTTTTCCTTCTCTCTGTTGTCTCCAGTGTGTGTGTGTGTTTTACCTGGTGCACCAAGTACGCCTCCTGCATGTATCTGGGTTCGATTGCTCTGAGAACCTCCATGGTCTCGTACTGACCAGGACAGGCCTTCAGCTTATCCCGAGATCCCAGCATCGACTTCAACAACACCAAACCAACACGGAATATAATCTTCACTCCTACAAACGCACAGAAGGAACGAGAGAGAAGGATAATACATTAAAACAGGATTAACTGCAAATAGAATGAAAAAGCCAGGTGTATATATTTGTGTGTGTGTGTGTGTGTGTGTGTGTGTGTCTAACCGTCACACAGGAACATGTCCCACACTCTGAGAACCGAAGCCCAGGGCAGGGTTCTGGAGAAGGCGCACATGAACCACTCCATCATGTAGAGCACCGGCTCGATCTTGTGTTTGTCCAGGTGTCGATAAGCGACGGAACACACTCGCTTCAACAGAGAATGCAGGATCTCTCCGTCCAGTTGAACCGCCTCCTGCACGGACACAAAAGGTTATAATAAGTGTTAGAACTTATCTTTAAAAGGGTTATAACTTATCTTTCTAATAGCACAAAATGCAGAACGGAAACCAGTTAATAGTGTTAACAAATAAAACTTGAGTTCAAAATGTAAATACATAAAACATCTAAAACCTCATTTCATATTAAAAACCCTATAAAAAAAAAACGAACCACAACCTAATAAGCACAGAAACACTTGCACACAAACACAAGATGGCGGTGTTGAGTCTCCTCGTACGGCGGAGCAGGGTGGGGTTTGTACCTCTGATGTATAATTTTTAACAGACCCTATGACTTGAGTGCCGTCACAAAACATCTGAATACTCAGTAACTGCAATCCGCTCATACGCAGCTTTAGCCCATTTAAAAACATCTGTTCAGTCTGCTTTCTTGATTTTATTGTATTTCTATATTTGCATTCCATCTATTTATTTAAATAAGCATCCCACACCAAACACACACGGGTTTGTTATAAAAATTTCTAAAAAGAAGGGGAAAAAAAAAATACTGTTTCTGCAGAAGGTTTTGCTCTTCCAACGAATTACTGTGTAGACCAGGGATATTACGGCATACTGAATTAAAATGTATTAATTTCCCAAATTATATTCGAACTTCATGTTTGTGTTAGGATTCAGATCTCTGTACAGTATATGCAGTCATTGTATGTCTATTAAAAAAAATAGCAATTTAAAATTTCCATAGCATTACGATAATATTTATTGTCAATTTCCAGTAACGTGGACTTTTTTTTTTTGGAAAGTTTGAACTATGATGGCGATGTACATTTCCTATTATGAAATACAAACAAAAATCTGTAATCGATCTTTGGTGAATTTGGACTCTGCTGGGCTGGAAACGAATGTGAAAGGACTCTGGTCACTCAGTCATACTGGGCTCTCAGTTCAGGAATTTTACATCCCCTTGTGGATGTGTTTGCTCAAACGACCCGTGCGTTGTCTCATAGTGGCGCTTCACATTACTGCTTTTTGTTAAAGTCACGGATTTGGAACATATGAGTTTTTAACTGTTTTTAACCTCGCCACAAGAATAGACATGTATTGATCCATCCATTCATCTTTGAAAGTTCAGTTTTCATAGTTGATTGGCTCTTTTGAGTGACACTATATTAAAAACAAACCCAAATACTACTTGATTAGTTGTATATTAATCATTAACCAAGGTCCGGATAGAACGGTCACAATGTGCAGATCCGGACCGTGGTACGTCATTTAGTAAGGCCTGGTGTAGACCTTGATATATTGTTATAATAAACAAAAAGTTTATTGGTTGGTTTAATATTGGGTGGGGCTGCGTTCACACACTTTTTGATTAAAAGTGTTCTAACTGCTTTTCATGCATGAATATTTCCCTGCGTTTTACTAAATAAATAATTATTACTTAAAAACACTGAATAAATATCTACAACCCAAACGAATACACAATTGTAAAACATAGTCGTAAAACCAGTCTGTCAAAATGGCTGACGCCTGTTTAAGAAGAGTAGATGGTTATCATGACTGTAATGCGAAGTATCAATGAGAAATAAAAACAGAAATCTGATCATCCCCGACTCATAAATTATTTGAAGAAGATCACTGATTAGACCGATTTGAAACTTTACATTATATTCTAGTGATGCCTGTTATGGTACAAGCACAATATACAGTACACTGTTCGACTCGATTCGATCAGCTTTGCTTCCCCATCTGCACCTAATTAAAGCTCTTATGAAGCCTTGGCAAGGTGAAGTCTTACATTGTGCAAGCTTGAGGAGGAATTATCATGGCAGCATTCCAGGGTATACATCTCATATTTGTGTTTCAGAAGGGTTTTCTGGAACAGCTTTATCACATATCTTGTTGATTTAGCTGGAAGGAAAGGAGGAGTGGATTTTTATTTATTTATTTATTTATTTTACATTTAGTGTTTAAAACAGGAAACAAGGCTCCTTTAGAGACTAGGCCACTTAAATAGACAAATATGACGCTGCATTTTGTGCTGTCTAGTAGGTGCTTATATTTGCACAGAAAAATGTGTTTCACATTCGTTTTGCATTAGCTCAGTAGGACGGCTTTTCATTAGTGCTCTCCATTGGCAAGTATGTAAATTTACCTTACTATTAGTAAAACGAGTGTACTAACTCGGGTAGATCTGAACCTTACACAGGCTAGGTTTATTACATAATGTTCATACATTAATATAAATTGATCAATTACGTTAATAGAAATGGTAAAAAAAAAAAAAAAAAACTCAACTTCCTGAAAAGCATTAGTAGAAAATGTGTCATAAATTCACTTGGCTAAAAATAAAATATTTAGGTTAAGAGCAATTTGCAAGCCCTTGATTCAGTCAGTACTCAGCTGTTAAATAACCGGGCAATATGAGGCACGATGACATGAGGCATGAGGATTCATTACTTTCTTTCGTTTTTATAATGTGAAGCTTTTTTTTTTTTTTTTTTTAATTCCCCATTTCACAACGGAAGAAATTACTGACCTTCTTCCTTTAAACAATGGTTAAAAAAATATGATTATAAGCCACTTCATCATCTTGGGAATTAGTATGAATATCATCAGTTGGAGTGCTAAGTACAGATAATAGTCAGGCTGGTGTGTATCAGAATGAATGGGATTCGAGCACTGCATAGGGGATTCTGTCCGTGTGATCAGGCAACCCTGGGCAGAGAGTGTGAGCGAGACTTCGAGTGAGCGAAAATAGTATTTGTGTAAATACTAAAAAAAAAAAAGAAAGAAAGAAAGAAAGAAAGAAAATTAAAGAAAGAAATCCCAAGCCCAAACATGAACAACTGTCATGTCAAAATATCGAACCATGGGGAGGGATCTATCCAGACACCAGATCGACTCTGATTCGTTAGACCACTATTTAACATTATTCTAAAATTAGAGACACTATAATTTTATTGTTTACTGCTGAAATGTGAATGCCGTTGCTTAACAGCTAGAAATGTCATAATGGTGTATGCGTTCTGGTTGGGAA
The DNA here is from genome assembly GCA_013621035.1 of Clarias magur. NCBI lineage: Eukaryota > Metazoa > Chordata > Actinopteri > Siluriformes > Clariidae > Clarias > Clarias magur. Next base: position 319,651 of record QNUK01000621.1, on the reverse strand, counting down.
AGTTCCTCATCACTTGGGTTAATATCTGATCACAAACACAAATATGCACAGAATTGTTTTTGATCCTGTAAATGCTGGTATTATTATTATTATTATTATTATTATTATTATTATTAAGTTTTTTTTGCATCTGTCCACAATATTTTTTTTGCCTCAAAATATAAACAAACGTGGTCTTTATTCCTGAAAGTCCTACCGCTGGCATAAATCATGTGTTTTTGTGTCTCTTGGAATCCTAAATCCTAGAGTCCTAAAGCCAACTTCTACTCACAAGCACATTTTTTGTGATTTCCTGTGAACATTTCCGCTAAGCCAGTTTGTCTAAAAAAAATCTGTATCAGTATCACTTAAATAATCCTGAATGCCATATTCATATTCATTTACATCTGCGCAGATTTTTATAATAAAACTCTGCAGAGTGCGTCTTTACTTTTCTACATTAAACATTTAGAAAACCAATTTTATATAGATAGGGCTAAAATCAGTGCTGCTTTTCTGAGAGCTTGGTTGACGTGCACTGCTTGTTTTTTCCACCTTGCTGCTGTGTTTAATCATGGTTTGATCAAATCCAATTATGATCCTGCTTGATCTCTGGAAATAATGGATGAGATAATCTTGACGAATTAGCATAGGGCTGTAATTGAGGGGTGATGGCACGTGCAGAAACAGTTGTTTATACAGGAGACTTACCAAGCCTGCGCTGTAGTAACCGGGAAGGTATTTCTCGCAGATCTGTACAAGCCCCCAAAACGCATCCTACATATAAAACCGTTAGAGAAACAGATACGTTAGGAGCATGATACTGGAAAAACCCCAAGAGCTTGAATACATAGGCACAGACATACATGTTTATTAAAACAGAAAACCCTGTTGGAGTTCTTGGATAATGAAAAATGAAATTCGATAGAAAGATGCAACTTTACAGGCCGTCCTAAAAGTCTTCATACAAAAAGGGTGATTAAAATAATGACATGCACAACACAACACCATGTGTGTTAACACGAGGTCATCCATGAGTGGAAGAGACGAGTCTGTGTGTTTACAAAGAAACAGCAATCACGCACAGATTAATTCTTTTTTTTTTTTTAAATAAATGTGCTCTGTTTATGGAGATTTTTTGGACACACGGTAGCTCCCTTGCTTTGGCAAACCTACATGTTTGTATATGAAGTGTGTGAAGTGTGAGACTGACCTCAGCAGGCATGTGCATGAGCAGTACTGCAGCGATAGGAGCCTGAGCCTGACAGTAACCTTCATCAGGCCTGTAGAGAGTGTAAGCCTTTAGCACCCTAAACAGATCCTGCTGGCTACAGACACACACACACAGACACACACACACACACACACACACACACACAGACACACACACACACAGACACACACACACACACACACACACACACACACACAGACACACACACACACAGACACACACACACACAGACACACACACACACAGACACACACAGACACACACACACACAGACACACACAGACACAGACAGACACAGACAAGAAAACTTCATTATAAAAAATAATCAGAGGTTAAAAAATAAATCCGTAAATTCCAAATCTCACATGCGTGCATGCACAAACACACACACAAACACACACACACACTCACTCACTCACTCACCCGTGCCCTCCTCGTGACACAAACATCTCATGAAAAGGGAACTGTCTGTGTAAATCTCTCTCAATCACATCTACCCACTTCGGATCACCCTCCCGGCTGTCCAGCTCCTGGGAACATCAACAACAACAACAAAGACACTCACACACACGCGTTCTATAGCGGTTTTATAGTGGAAAATTACTGAGCAATATCTCTCGGACGCAGGGCTATAACAACACACACCACTTTGTGTCAGATTTCATGCTGTTCTTAATTATTTCCCAAACAGCAGCACACTCCCAAGTGCTCAATTCCTTACATAGCATGCATTCATCCTCAAGCACATCCCTATTACGAATGATTACTACTCATCATTCTGAGAATGCGAGTGAAAGAGAGAAGGAATGTTGTTCTTGTGTGTCTGGTCAGTTACTGACTTTGAATGTTGCGCTGTTTCTCTCCTTCTTTACTTTCCCTCCTGATAGATAAAGCCAGGCTCTGCCTCTCATCGATGGAGGGATTCCTTTCTGACATCGCAGCCTCACCTGAACAACGTGCGAGTGAAAACATTAGATATACAGTCCACAATTGTGGGTGAGACAAACACACACACACGCATGCACTAAAACATCTTCAAAACAGACCGGTCCAGGTCATAGCCGAGCAGTTGTATGTTAATTGATGCAAGGGTGAGCGCAATGTAACTGTACGTACTATACACGGCACCAGTTCTCTCAAGATTCTTCTTGCTTAGAAACGGCGAACATGATCTTATAAGGCTGATAATGTGTGATGAGTCTGATGATTTAGACATGCAGCTTGCATGCGTGTAACCTTTAGGGTTAACTCATTAAGTGTTTATGTGGGAGGATAGATATGTGTTGAAAGAACACAGACACACCACGATGCATACATTAGCAAAAAAACAATGCATGGTGAGTGTTAAAAAAGTAATATGCATCTCACAAGGCAGGACAATACAGTTTTAAGTTTCAGTTTTCATAGACACTCCTTAACGCGCCTTAATCCATTTTACCAGATAGATAAAACAGTCAAAGTCTTTTATTGTCTTCATAAGTCCTAATAAACACGTTTTTTATAGTTAAAAAACACTTGGTGGAATATAATGAATGTTATAAAACTAGTGGATTCGGCTAATATATTATGATATTAATTTTCCTTATGCAAACACTTAATCTGATACACACAGAGACAACACAGGTGCAACCAGGACAGTTCACAGTTCGGGAAAAACGTGCAGCCCTTCTGCTTTACCTGAAATTTTCATCAGTTCCAGCAGGAAGCTTAAGAGAAGAAAAGAAAGAGTGACACACATGCGCACACGTGTGCTCGTGCACACACACACACACACACACACCAGCTCAGTTCAGAGAAGTGCCGTACTTGTTCAGACACAGCACGACTAATGAATTGGTGAAGCGACGTGCAGGTTTCAGAATAATTAAAGACTCTTTGGAGAACGGAGAAATAACAGATAAATAAAGAAGAGAAAAAGACAGTTGCCGAATAAAGAGGAATTTTAAAATGTCTGTGTTTAGGAACTTGGAAGAGCCTCCTGTGACTCCCACCAGAGTCATGAGTCATGTTGAGAAGATAGAGAGAGTGCGCCAAGCTTCACTAGAAACACTGTTCAGAATTCGAAATCTAAGAGTGTAGGTTATTCCTGCTAACATACCGAGTCAGGATGTAACACAACTCGTCACGTTGCACGTTTGCACATTTACGCCCATTTGCACATGGCTTACATGTTGCACACCTCTGGGACTTGTTCTGCTCGTGTTTCATTCTTCACATAAATGACGACTAATTGCACTCAGCTGAACCTTATACACTTAAGGTTATCATCTCAAACACGTATATTTCAATTCTATTTTATTGGCAACCTAGTACATATTGTAAATTTTACTATATTTGTATAATTTTCTCTTATTTCATATTTTATTTCTCTTTATTATTTTTATTTATTTGAATACTCTATTTTCTTGTTTAAACTCTAGGTAAAGAACAGACGTAAACAATAAGCATTTCGTTGCGTATCATACCGAGTGTGGCTGTGTATGTCGCAAATAAAACTGGAATTTGATTTTAGTTTAACATGTTAATTGCATTACTTCATAGGATAATACGATTATCAGTATTAACTTTAAAAAATAACAACCACCGCCCTCCTATGAGCAGCTACAAAATGTTACTAACCAAATAATTTCTGCACTCTCAAACCTTTTAAACTTACCTTCTTAAACCTCTTGCTGATCCATTTGTCCCAATCTTTCAGCATCTCCAACCATTTCAGCTCTCTTTGTCTCAACACCTCCGGGGGAACATCCTGAGCCCTGACACACAAACAACAACAAAAAGAAAAAAAAACAGAGAGAGAGAGAGAGAAACATTAAAAAGAAGACATGTGATCTCCAGACAACCCAAGGTTAAAAATAATAATAATAATAATAAAAGATTAAAAAGTGTGTTGGAGTCTTCAGTTTCAGTGCTTTGTAACAGAGCTGTTACTGCAAAACACTTGGCCTGAGTCTTTTAGGGCGTTTTTCATTTAGGCATGACTGATTTGTGCTGTGCCAAGGAACGATTGCTCCCCCATTGCGCCACCATTAAACATAAGAGAAGAAGAGAACACGAATGTTAACCTCTGTGCTATGCCTAATATTATTAGCACTTCAGAAAAAGATGTCGAGCTGTGTGGGTCAGAAGATAAGATAGACGCAGGATACACAAACCCTAAGATTTCAGAGGAGACCGCCAGCACCGATGATGTCGTGCCTAATAGTGATCTACTTCCACGTTCAGGTGCGAATGGCTTCGATATCATATTTGATCCGTTCACGAGTATGCTGTACCGTGCCCGAGACAACCTCTTCAAGCGACCTCTGGTACGGTTTCCAAGGGCGCAGAACGATTGTGTTCTCACTGATCGAAATGAAGTGGACTTTGGGACCGCGTGTTCTCAGAAACGATTTTGGGGCCCTAATGTGAAAACGCTCGTAGTGAAGTTGTGTGCTAACATTTGCACAAATCTAACCAAACTCAATTTATTCACTGGATTTAGAACATTTTGAAAAAGTGTATTAATATGTGATACTAATAATTTTTCATGTTTTTTTTAGCTATATACTAATAGTATCAATGTCTGAGTGTTTTTCTCGATAGTTCTCAGTCCCTGCAAATTTCATGATGAAAAATTAAAGTTTAAAATAGTTGCTTTATGTAAATAATTGCACTCACTTGGGAGCACGAGGACGATGAAAGTTTGTTCGACATTACGCGATATCCGCGAATTCCAAAATTCTTAGGTAAATTCTACTACAGATGCTTATGATGAAATCTGTTAGTAAATATAACTCTGCTTTATGTTACAATTTCACTGTTATTTCTTTTACTGTGATTATTTTATTTCAAACAGTACAATGAGTAAATGTTTTATTTCGTACTCCAATTCATCTATTTCTCTCATTTTCTTAGTTCAAATTGCATGGTTTGCTTTAATGACAATTTTGTTCTAAGGTTTAAAAATAAAATAGCACAATCCATTGCACTGATATTTTACACTTCAAAAGACATACAGTATAACATCGGTGTTCTGATGAAACCTCAACTAAATTTTTAGTAAAAAAAAACTTTTTTTTTCGTGTATATTAATTATTTTTAGTGCAACATGTAACTTACTCTGTATATATATATATATATATATATATATATATATATATATATATATATATATATGCTGTATTTGTCTTAGATACATTTATACTTTTTTCTTTCTTTTTTTTTCATTTACATTTCAAGTGCATTTTTTTTTAAAAACATTTTTCTTTTCGCTCTCCTGAAATTGAGTTACAAGGTTTCATCAGAACACCGACGATAACTGTCTCTGGTCTCATCACTGTTTCAATAGTCTGACATGCACAAAGTCGCACGCACACATGCGCAGTTCGGTTAAGAATTCTTCTACACTGTTGTGCGACGTAAAGTCGTCCTGCTGGTTTAGTTTGTTCGTCTTTACACACGTTTGTGATACATTGGAAGTCTATAACAAGTTTCAACAAACCCACTAAAACCAGAATTGGTGTTTATTCCTGTTCGTTCTCTTTTCATTCTGTGTGAAGCGGCATATTTTTTTTCTATTTGTGTTCATACTCATCCTTCATTAAAATCACGCTTTGCTACTGGGAGGATGTAAAAAAAAAAAAAAAAAAACGGTTGAAGCTAAAATTCTTCAGCGAGTCTGTTGTCAAGTACTTGTAGGTAATTACAGCTTAGACGAGGATGGCTACATCTCGATTTATAGGAGATGATGTACACACGTGGACAAAATTGTTGGTACCCTTCGCTCAATGAAAGAAAAACTTACAATGGTCACAGAAATAAATTTAATCTGACAAAAGTAATAATAAATAAGAATTCTATGAATGTTAACCAATGAAAGTCAGCCATTGCTTCAACGGAATTATTTTACAAAATTAACTCATGGAACAGGCCCGGACAAAAATGATGGTACCCCTAACTTAATAGTTTGTTGCACAACCGTTTGAGGCAATCACTGCAATCAAACGATTCCTGTAACTGTCAATGAGACTTCTGCACCTCTCTGCAGGTATTTTGGCCCACTCCTCATGAGCAAGCTGCTCCAGTTGTTTCCGGTTTGAAGGGTGCCTTTTCCAGACAGCATGTTTCAGCTCCTTCCAAAGATGCTCAATAGGATTGAGGTCAGGGCTCATAGAAGGCCACTTTAGAATAGTCCAATGTTTTCCTCTTAGCCATTCTTGGGTGTTTTTAGCTGTGTGTTTTGGGTCATTGTCCTGTTGCAAGACCCATGACCTGCGACTGAGACCCAGCTTTCTGACACTGGCCTGCACATTTCTCTCTAGAATCCCTTGATAGTCTTGAGATTTCATTGTACCCTGCACAGATTCAAGACACCCTGTGGCAGATGCAGCAAAGCAGCCCCAGAACATAACAGAGCCTCCTCCATGTTTCACAGTAGGGACAGTGTTCTTTTCTTCATATGCTTCATTTTTCCGTCTGTGAACATAGAGCTAATGTGCCTTGGCAAAAAGTTCCATTTTTGTCTCATCTGTCCATAGGACATTCTTCCAGAAGCTTTGTGGCTTGTCAACATGTAGTTTGGCATATTTCTATGATTTGTTTTCAACAATGGTGGTCGTCTCCCATGTAGTCCACTTTGGCTGAAACAACGACGGATGGTGCGATCTGACACTGATGTTCCTTGAGCATGAAGTTCACCTTGGATCTCTTTAGAAGTCTTTCTAGGCTCTTTTGTTACCATTCAGATTATCCGTCTCTTTGATTTGTCATAAATTGTCCTCATGCGGCCACGTCCAGGGAGGTTGGCTACAGTCCCATGGATCTTAAATTTCTTAATAATATGTGCAACTGTAATCACAGGAACATCTAGCTGCTTCGAAATGGTCTTATAGCCTTTACCTTTAACATGCTTGTCTATAATTTTCTTTCAAATCTCCTGAGACAACGCTTTCCTTCTCTTTCTCTGGTCCATGTTGAGTGTGGTACATACCATGTCATCACCCAACACAGTGACGACCTGGAGCCCTCTATATAGGCCCACTGACTGATTACAAAATTGTAGACACCTGTGATGCTAATTCGTGGACACACCTTGAATTAATATGTCCCTTTGGTCACATTATTTTCAGTATTTTCTAGGAGTACCATCATTTTTGTCCAGGCCTGTTCCATGAGTTTATTTTTTTTAATAATTCTGCAATGTCTGACTTTCATTGGTTAACATTCATAGAAATTTTTAAAAATGATTACTTTTGTCAGATTACAGTTATTTCTGTGACCATTGTGAGTTTTTCTTTCATTGACCGAAGGGTACCAACAATTTTGTCCATGTGTGTACTTAAAGAGCTTACAGAGAGGGAAGGGGGAAAAAACTAAACAATTTTGCAAATCTGAACATCCACGGACGGATGGGAAAACCTTTATGGGTTAAAGTCTTTAGAGCTGCAACAAATGATTATTCAAGTCTCAAAATAATCTGTTGTGCAATATCAAGATAAGTTTACAAATGAGGCATGTGAACGTTTGAGGGCATGCTTATCTCCTGTTATTTTTATCTTCTAATCATGTTTCCTGATATTAAACCAAAATCTAACAAGATCGTTTACACTACGAAAATGGTCCACTATTATTTCACATACTTTACTACTTTGACCATAACATTACGAAAATGTGGATATATTTACTGCTTAGTAAAGAGTATAGAGGCGAATCACCAGGGAGCACCTGATACGATATTATCACGATTCCCAGGTGACAATTTAATTTTACAGCGACTCTGTAAGTGTCACAAACAAGCTTTTGTTGCAATTGTTACAAAATAACCAAACTTTGCTCTTAAGACACTGGCAGGTAGCACAGCATCCTATGTATAAATAAATACAGGTAGTCTCTAACTTGTGAACATTTGAGTTCGGGTTCGATCACAGAAGCAGCTCACGTGTATTGTACAAAAAAATAGACGATGCAGTGCATCAGATATCAATATTTACAATGGTATACAATATTTCCAGTGTGTAAGTGAATATATAAAATGTCTAAAGTCCAGTGTATTGTACAGTATGTGTGCGCGTATGGGGGTGCGAGAGAAATGAGTCGGCCTCGCCGGTTTCAATGAATCAGTCCGGGAGCACGATGATAGAGAAGGTCGGTCCTGTATTTAAAGGTGCAGAGACAATCTCACACCGTTACATTTGTGCGAGATTCATTTCCCTAGGCACGAGTACGGTTTTTGAGCACGTGATGGCAGTGTTGAAAAAGGGAACACAGAAGTGGATTGGTATGCTTTACGTTGTATATTCGTGTCAAAGGCGTACAAGACTCATTTTGTCTGCTTAAGAACAAATCAGACTTGTTAACAGAACTCGTTCATAAGCCGGGGACTACCTGTAGTTTAAAGTGCAAGATTAGAGAGGAACTGCAACATTTATCTACCCCAAAATAGAAACATGTATGAATTTAAAGAAAGAAAGAAAGAAAGAAAGAAAGAAAGAAAGATAATAATAATGAATTAAATAAATAATAATCATCTGATTTTGGAGTTCACATTGTGATGGATGAATTGCCGCGCAAAAGAACGTGATACATCACCAAATCAATCCCCCCCCCCCCCCCGAGGTCTAGTAAACTAATAAATAATGATAGTGGTGAACAACAATATCGATGTTTAGGGGTTGTTATTAAACTCGCCAACAATATGACATAAATTGACGATCATATGTCTAAAAGGACTCGGCTAAATAAGTCAGTGTTCAAAGGGTAAAGTTGGCCGTGCTCTCAGGGTGGGGAGGGCTTATAGTCTTCCTCCGGTATTAATCACAGTGACACAAGGCGAACCCCGATGTCTTTGAGATCATGAATTTGAAAGAAGGCATATTTTTCATCACATGTGGCAGCTTCACGTGTCTCAGAAAAAACATGTGATAGCTTTTATCCTCTCAAGATAGTAGCTGCTACATGATAGTAAAGACATAACTGGTGAGTGGAAACTGGCCAAGAACCCCCTTGGCTAAAAGTCTGAGTTCTCCTTGTCCACAGTATAATCAGGTTTGACAGCTTCCTGACAGACATCTTGCTTTTGGCTCGTCTGAGGCTTTTGTTTGAGGCTTTTTGTTTGTTTTCAATGTCAGTCTGCATTACTGAAAGTCCTGCTGTGACAACGTGATACTGCAAATTCACTTCTGAAAAACATCCGTTTACTTTGGCTTCTGTTTTACTTATAAACACACGATGATGTGTGAAGACACTTTTGTATTTCCAGCTTTCAACACCAGCTTCTGTGCTCTTCAAGTAGTTTATATGTGGTATTTTTAGGTCAGTCTCTCTTACTGGAAACCTTTTTAACCTCGGCACCTCTATTTCCACAGCGCTAAACTGGCAGCTGTAAGCTTTCTGTACAATGTGAGATACATTCACATTATAACTTAAAAAAACTAAGCTTAAATTCTGATAATAGACACGCCTTTGCTTAAATACCACAATTAAATAAAAAGTTCACACAAGCACAGAAATAACTATGTGGTTATCAATTTTGTGTTACGAGTCCGAGGGTGAGTGACAAAATTTCCCACACTCTGGCTGTAGAATTTAAACTTTTAATTAAAAAACGAAATACGTAGTTGTTCAACATAATCTCCTTGCTTTTCAACAGACTTTGTCCATCTGTCAACAAGCTTTCGCATTCCCGCATAAAAAATGTTTTAGGCTGAGCTGCAAGCCACAAATGCAAGACAGTCTTCACTTTTTCATCAGAAATGAATCTTCATCCTAGTAGTTCTGCTTACAGGAGACCAAACAGGTGAAACTCTGATGGAGCGAGATAACGACGAGGATGCTTTAACACCTCAAAACGAAGTTTTTGCAGAGTGTGGACAGTATGTGGATATGCATCGTTATGCCAAGATCATGACACCGTTAAATACCAGTACTCTGCGTTTGATCCGAAGTTAGGTTTGAACTCTTCAACATGCGTCTAACTGTAACGAGCACTGTTGATTGTTGATTTTTCCCAATAACGTCTCAATACTGGCTCTTAAGAATCCAAGAAAACTTTTAAGCATCAATTTTCCTGCTGATGGTTGACTTTTGAACTTTCTCTTGGTCGGCGATTGAGGACGTTTCTGTGTACTCTCAGGCTCGTAGTGAAGAATCCATGTCTCTGCACCAGTAATGATTCTCTTTAGGAAACTGGCACCTTTCTTAGGGTATTATCTAAACGCTTCTTGTTTATGTTCTTCTGTGAGTTGTTTCAGCCCCGAAGAGAATAAACAGAAAGCATTTAGATATCTGTATACACTCAGACTACAAAAACAAAATCTCTCCTTTCGTGCAAATCACAATTGTGGCGGCCTTTTTCGCTCGCACCGTAGTCACAAATGGACCGATGCAACACATTCACACGTGCACATCAGCGACTGGGGAGACAGTAGCCTTGAACAGAAAGCGAGTGCAGTCAACAGAAGTTTTAATTGTGTGCAAGTGTGCGAGTGAGGATCATTTTTGTCTCAGCCTCGTATTTTCCTGTTAAAGGGGATTCTAATTACAGAACAAGAAACCTTGAGAAACCATGAGAAACCTTTTCTCTACAGGTGTCAATTTGCAGTGAAGTTAAAAATACAAGTTTCTTCTTCTTCTTCAACAGTGCTCGAGCTGGAATATGGACCGAGGCCAAAATCAGAGCTCAAGGAAATCAGGAAAGACGAAACTTACTTGGCTCATGGGTAAGTTGGAAAGTGAAACCTATGACCATAAGAGTGAATAAAAACAGTTTACACTTCTTCACAATTCAGATTTACAGTTTTGTGCCAAATTATACATGTTTATATTCAGCTGGTGAAAGTATTTTATTTCAAACAACCTTAATCAGAACACTTCCGCAGAAACCCTTACTAACCAGAATACAAATTAAAGCTTGATATGAAACTCAGAGTTCCCTTTTTTTTAAACCAATTCTCACAATTCTGAACAGAAAAGAAAAAAAAAAGAAAAAAAAGTTTCCTTTCCCTCCCTGTTAACCACTAAATGCTGCCAGCATGAATGTTTAGAAACTCGAGATGGGTTCGAACCACAGACTCGGTTCTACTTTCATGCAGAGACAGTGTGAGCGTATGCGAGTGTGTGTGTGTGTGCCTGGGTGTGTCTGTGTGTGTGCGTGTGTGTGCGTGTGCGAGACCTCTGGGCTTCGGCGTGCCATAAACACGAACAAACAGGAAAGCTGGTGTCCACTCAGCATAGTGCACAGCCGCTCGCCCACAATCAGTTACTTCATACTCCTCCTACAGAAACATACAGAACTCCAGACTTCATCATTCTACACTTAAAGTGTGATCATTCTAGCTCTGGAACCAGTCAAAGAACCACGAAGTACTATAAAGCAATATCTCCACCTTTCATACAATGTTAATTGCACACTAGAAAAAAAAAAAAAAAAAAACCCATACACGCACAATCAAACAAATGAAAAGGCGTTTAATTAGTTCCCGACCTCAGAGCTCCATCCCAAGAATGTGCAAAGACCTGTAGAGTAATGATGCGTCTTATAAAATCACTGACGCATCCAAACACAAACGAGATACCAAGATTCAATACTAATCACTGAACTACAGAGGACTGCAAGGGTGAGATTTTTGTGTTCATTGTTTTACATCATATTAAAGCTCCACTCCTATTATTTCTTCATTCACTACTGACGTGCCTGGCCCAACACCCGCGCTTCGCGGCCTCCGAGGGTGAGGCCAACCTGAGATGTAATGTGCGATTGTCTGCTGAGAAAAACATGGCCGAGTTTCCACTTGACTTCCTGAGATGAGTCAGAAGCTCAAATGTTCAATCGTCGTTGGCCCTCGAGGGCGTATGCGAAGCTTTAATGAGACTGAGCCCGCTATAATGAGATGTCAAGGCAGCCGTTTAGGTAGCGGATAGGGCTTAAACCAAAACAGGCTAGACCTGATAAACCACCGAACTGTTAGGAAGAGATTTACAATCCTGAACAGGCATATGGCTTAGGAGTCAACGTGCAATTACACAAACAAACAAACAAACATCGTAGTCGTCAGTATGTAGGCATACAATCTAATCTACATAAGAAACAGATTAAAAGATGTACTGCCATTTAGCTAAACATAAAGTTGTTTATATGGTAATGCTTTCTACTCGCTTGTTTAGACACAATTCGAGATTTGTACACAAACTGTAAAACAGGGCAAGAAATATATTATATATTATCAAAAAATATATACTTCTGTCACTAAACCTGCTTCTATTTATTTTTTCTGTTGTTTTTGTAAGTATGAAACTTTAATGAAGCACAATAATATGCCTATTAACGCACATGTGACCCGATCGCTGGAAATAACCATGGTGTTAAACCTCACTGCGCTGAAGCGACACTAAATAAACAAGCAGTCAGGGGCTAGTGTGTGAAGTGCGCTCGGGAGGCAGGCATAAACACAACATCCGGCTCATACAGAAAGAGAAAATGACCCGTAGTTAGTCTCCTGGGTGTTTCTGCACTTATCTCTGACTGCATGTCTGCAATCGGTAAGCAGACGGCTTTCTTTCTTTCTCTCCCCTTTCCTCCGGACCACACAGGCGCTCCAGGGCCTGTGCTCTAAATAATTTATACAGCAACCTGTAATATTCGACTCACTCGCTCACGTTAGTGTTAGCGTGGAAGACGCCATTATAACGCTGTGACGAGCTCCATTTTGAAAGTGTTTGATACATTTCACACAATTCTTATCGTGTTCATGGTTTCTTGCTTGACTTGCCTGACTACTCGCTCACTGATAAGACAAAAATAAATAAATAAATAAATAAATAAATAAAAGAAAAAGATGGATAGAATCCACAGTCTGTGAATCATATTGGCCGGCTCCTCAACATTCTGCTCTCTCTGTGAATCTCCACAGTGACTAACATCCAAAAAGGTCTCCATCTTAGATCTTTATCCACGTGTCAAGAGTTTAACTTGTTTGTGGAATTCGAATGATTTCCTGGGATTGTCACACACAATTTTCAAGAGTTTAATCAAAATGGTGCAATGAAGAGAGATATTCCAGATGTCAACAGAGAATAGGCAGAATGGTTTAAGCTGAAATAACAGCTATAGTAACTAAGATAAACACTCTGTAAGTCTGTGATGAGCAGCAAGTCAAGCATTAAATCTTGAGCTACAATAGGAGCAGACCATGTCAGGTTGCACTTGTGTCAGCAAAGGACAGAAAGCTGAGACTGCAGTGGGCACAAGATCACCAAAACTAGACAGCTACAGAATGAAACAAACATAGCTTGATCTGACATATCTCAATTTCCGCTGAAGCACACACAAAGTAGGGTCAGAACTTGGCACTAAAAGGGCCGAATCCATAGACGTGAAGTGCCTTCTGTTGCCAGTCTAGGCTGGTGAAGGTGGTGTAACGGTGGCCTCTTGGCACACTTTGAACTCCTTAATACCAAACAATCCAGATTTAATTGCCACAGACTGTTTGAGCATTGTTGTTGACAATGTGCATCCTTCCATGACATCTCATACTGCTCTTCTAATAGATACATTGAGCAGGATAATTTGCTCATCTCACGAAGCCAAAAAAAAAAAAAAAGCAAAAAAAAAAAAACTGGTTTCATGAACAAGACAAAGATTTTCAGTGGCCTTCACGGTCACTGGATCTGAATCCAGTAGATCACCTTTCGGATGAAGTAAAACAGGAGATTTGAAAGCTTGAGTATGAAAGCGAACAAGAAAAAAATCACATCCCCAAAACTTGAGGATGATACTGGGTAAAAATTTCAAACTGGCATTAAAAAAGAACTGACATATTTTTCAACCCAATCCAGTGACGTCTTTTGTCCTGAGAATGCACACTATGTTGACGGACCACAGTCAAGATCATTATCAAGTACCACCGCATCATTACAACTCTGACAACAGTAAACTATTGTGTAGTGCAAAAAAGTAAAAAAAAAAAAAACAGTCTTGGATATTAATCCAAAGCTTTGGACACTACAAAAGCCCTGATGTATGCAAATCTTGACATAATATTTATCTGCAATACAACAAATCTGCTACATACAGACATGGTTCTTACACAAAAAGATAGCATCTTTGCTAGAAAATGTTGCACACTGCAGTGAGTCAGCAAAGTTTAAGTTAAACCTCAAAACGACTAATGGAAACTGGACGGAGAGAGAATAAAAATAGAGATAGCTAATGTAGTACCAGGAAAGACAGCTGAAGTACTTAAAAAAAAAATTTATGCTTTACAGGGTGCATGTCTTTGGACTGTGGGAGGAACCTGAAGTATCTGGAGAAAACCAACCAAGCATGGGGAGAACATGCAAACTCCACATACAGAATCGAACCATTGGCCCTGGAGGTCCGAGGGCACAGTGCCAACCATTATGCCCCTGTCCCACCCAAAGATTCATCAATGCATGTTTAATCTAACTTAATGAATCAATGTCGATAAGTACTAGGGTTATCTGATCCAAATCAGGCAGACGGTGAATGAAATCATATCTGCACTAAAGCAAATTATAGCGATGCTGAGCTGGATCATATCAGTCCCAAACTGACTCATGTCTCTGCTAAAGCAGATCGTTTCTGTAGTGAACCGAATCATTTTTTTGGTGAGTCGAATCCTAACAGCGTTGGAACAAAACATTGTTGAAGCTGAATTGAATAATATTGTACTGAAGTGAATCATATTTTCAGTAAATTGAATCAAGTGCTAAATCAAATCATACTGATCCTAAAGAGGTTCTGTGACTCATACTGGTGCTGATGAGACTCATATCCTTGCTGTATCAAATCATATCAGAGTATTAGTGGATTGAAGTATATCAAATCGAGTTGTTACTACATATAAAGATGTGCGTCTTTATATGTGGTGTAAAGTGAGGGACTTAAACCACTAATATTGGGTAAAATGAATAGACCACTTCTATTGATTGTTATTTTCACCAGCAGTGAAGGGCAACCTCAGATGAGCAAGAAGAATCTGAACACATCAATGTATTTCCAGAAAAAAACACTAATATTCAGAGGATTTAAAAATAGTCGTGCTAGCACATTTGGATGAACGGATACTCGCTGGCCTTCTGGCCCAGGATGCTGAAAAGAAAATGAAAGATCTGAGCATGTTGACGTGGAAAAGTCAAAAAAGTCGCCAAAACTGAAAAGTCATTTCCTTGAGGGCAAGAATTAAGCTTAGATAAGGAAAAAAATGCATTGTGCATAATATGATGGAAAGTCTTTTGAGTCTAAATTTGAGATTTTTTGATTCACTGGAGCTTCAGACGAAGAGCTTCTGGGACACACCCTGAGTTGAGAGCAAAGGTTTACACACCCAGAGGACAAACTTAAAAAAGATTTAAAGTGCTTGGTGATTAAGAAAAGAATAAATGAGGATATGTTAGAATATTCATTGTCAATGTTGAAGAGGTTCTGAATATGATTATGATTTGTTTATTTATTTGCACGGCCACCCTTTGAGTTCGTCACAACCTCAGAGGTTCGTGTGATACACTGATTATGAAACAGATTATGAAAAAAAAAATTTTTTTACAAGGTGCTCATAAAAGGTTTTTATTTATCGAACTGCATCTAAGCATTAAATCATGTAAAAAGTAAATTCTAATTAGATCTGATCATGCTCATCCAGTGATACCTGTTCCCAATATCAGATCATACTCAGACTCCAAAATGCAAATGTGAAATGATGGGTATTAATTTACTATTCAAATAAACACGTCTTTGTCTTAATCCTCCAAGAGCCAGGTCATACTCACGATTCAGCTGTATACTTCTGCGCTCCTCCGATAAAGCCGTATTTGTCCGTCTCTCTGGATCCCGGGAAGCCATTGAGCTCGGAGTCGGAGCCCAGAGAGCTTTCTCCATCGTCTCCAAAACGACTGCCCTCTGTTTGTAAACTCACGGTGTCGAAGGTCTGGTCGCCATTCTCAACATCAGCCATCATTACGGACGCAGTTTAGGCCATTGACTTCTCCTTTGTCCTTTTAAATAGTGGCTTTAAAATCCAGAGACTAAATAAACAGGAAGGATGCTACTGTATTGGTACATGGCTGATGCCCATAAGCTGGTTGTGTTGCTATGGAAACAAAACCACAAAGACACGTTTTGAGAGAGTTACAATATAGTAAACTTTTAAAACTATATAAATTATCTATATAAATAAAAAAAGGTTTTGTCTATACATTGGTCTCTGCTTTTTCAAAGATAACTTTATGTTTCATACACTGAGTATGAGTGTATGACAGAATTTAATAAAACTTTACCAGTTCTTAGGTATTTGCCTGAAGTTAAAAAGTTAAAACGAAATCAAAATGTTAAAGTTATGAGACGTTATGTGGCACATTATAAACCGCAAGTTTCTACAGCATACCGCGTTTGCGTCAAACTGTGGGCGTGTCTTAAATCGACCACTGGACACAATTTAATGATTCTTTTAAAGTAATTAGATATCTGACTGAAGTTTAACCTGCACCACAAGTGAAATCAAAATGTTGAATAAAAGTGATGTTATGAACAGTTATGTGCTGAATAAGCTACTAATGCGCAACCTGCTCAATGTAAACAAACATCTGCAGCATCAGATGTTCTTTAGAAAAGCTAAACTGAAGTTTTTTACTGGGATTGCTTAAGATATTCACCACTGAAATAACAACGCTAAAGTGAATTTGATGGAGTCATTTTAAGACACAACGTACTCTTTATGCAATCTATTTTCAATTTATATTAATATGTTACAGGAAGACAGGCAGAAAAATACGTGGGCTTTAACATGAAATAATAATATCACTGATTACATTAAAGCTAACTTATTTTTAGCTTTAAACTTAACTACGAATTTCTACAGTCTTTATATATATATTTTTTTAAACAATTACATTTACATAAACACCTCAAGTAAAAGTTGTGTGTAAACCCAAAATGTTAATTATTCTGCACTTTTCAACTTATCAATATAAAGTTAAACACTAAATAGCACTTAATTTAAAGCTTACTTTAAATGTTTGCTTCTCTTTTCAGATTTTTAGCATCAAGCTAACTAACTAGCCATACAAACTAGCATAGCGACGTGTCATTCAATGTAACGTTAACGTTAGCCGGCTAGCTAAAATGATTCCACTTGACAGCAACAGAATTAGAATAATATTTTTAAAAGTAACAATATAATACTGTAAATTTTCAGCATGCACTATTTTTGCCAGATATAAACGCTTTTTTGCGTTGTCATGGTATTATCTCCTAACAACAATAAACACACCTCAAGCTAACTTTATCTAGCTTAACGCGTTAAGCTCGATAACTTGCTAGCATATCGTGCTAACTAGTTTCATTCAACTAACAAAACACAAACTTTCCCACTCATCTGAAAAACAAACACCTATATTTACCGAAAGCTGTCCTGCGATTAGAGGCGAGAGAGGGAGAGTAGTTTGATCGTCCAATGGTCAGTATGAAATAAATCCACAAACAACTTCCATTATGAGAAAATATCCCTGAACTGTCATATTCGCATTATGCCCCGACAAGAGTTATTCTCTTCCCACCCACATTATGTAATATCCCACCTCCTGCTATACGATTGGCTCGTACCACCCGAAGTTCTTCGTAATTATTGGCTTATAATAGCACGATTCAAACAGGCGCCGATTGGACTGTTCGCAATCACCAATACGAAAGTGAAGAGGGCGGGACTATCGGAATGTGGGTGGGAAACAGTAACCGTGCCAACAAAATTCCCAAGTATTTGACAGATCTGCGCGTGCGTAGTACGGCGCTCTTTCCGTTTGTCTATTGCTTTGGGTGGAGAATGTTTTTCTAGGTTTTTAAAAAAAAACATATATATATATCATTTTATGCTTTGAAGAGACAGGTTTAGCAAAAAAAGAAGAATTTGTGTATGCTCTGAATTGCTCAGATATTAGACCAGTAATAGTTAACATAAATCTACTTTACAGTTGATGCAAATGGTTTTGCTGCCATCTAGTGGACATCAGAATCCTTTATGAAGAGTTAAATTAACATTTACAAGGTTTTCTTTTTCCACGTGTGCCTCACGTGTAATGGACCAATTTTAAAACACACAATTCACAAATGTTCTTTTTTTACTTTTGTACTGGAAGTTCAAGCTTAAGTAATTGCACCACTATTGCATAACAATTGATATAATCCATAATTAGCATTGAAAGTATTTACAATTTCAGTAATATAAACCAAATCAAGTGGTGCTGAGTTTAAACAGTTATTCTGCATTATATATAGAATACAAAATATTAGTATGAAAATGAAATGGAAAGCGATCCATTGCGTTCTTTGTTAAAAATCTGGTTGCGTTATGTGTGTTCAACTTTGAGCCTTAAAACCACAGAAATGTTGGAATAATTAGGGCTGGATACTTTTACTTTGGCACCATGCACACACAAATCCACACAACAATGCTGATCAATCAATGTTGCAACCACAGGAGTGGAATTCTACTGAATAAATGCATGGCTGTGATTCAGCAAGTTAATTGATTTAGGATGCAAAAATGCAAAATGTTCTGTTTATTTATTTATTTATTTATTTTTGTTCCTCTGTCAGAATAAGATGATTTTTAGAATGTGACCTAAATTGCTCACAATCAGTTGTACATCCTTATTAAGGATGCTTCTTCTTATATTAATATACAATTAATATAAAGTAACTCAACCAATCAAATTTTTAGATCAGAACTAACTGTTGTATAATAAGTTATTCTAGAAATCGCTCACCGTCTATACCACTTTATCCTGTATTCAGGGTCACGGAGGCCTGGAGCCGATCCCAGGGGACTTTACACACTACAGGCAATTTGGGAACACCATTTAGCCTAATCTGCATGTCTTTGGACTGTCGGAGGAAACCCACCAAGCACGGGGAGAACACGCAAACTCCATGCACACAGACCTGAGCTGAGAATCAAACCTGGAGCCTAGAGGTGCGAGGCAACAGTGCCAACTACTAATCCACCATACCGCCTTACTAGAATTTATTTACTCAGAAAAAAGATTTCACTTTATGATAACGTTGCCCGAATAACTTAAGAAATTATGCAAGCACGTGTATTTGCACCAACATTTATTGACTGACTAGTATTTTGGACTGAATGAGCAAAATTCTTGTTTTTAACTGCTGCATATAAACTGCAGATGCGGTGAGTAAAGATGAGACTGAAGAAAGTTGGAGGATTCATTTAATGATTATTATTATTATTGAAACACATCACCACACACATACACAAAGTCCAATCTAAATTCACTTTCTTGAGCAACAGTGTACATCCAACGATCAGCTCAACCAGTTCGAGTTCCGGGGCATCTGATTTGATTTGTATTTCCTTTACGACTCCTCTTTCTCATCCCCGTGTGTGATAATGTAACAAAGAGATTTGTAGTCGATATTCCCGGACACGTCGATCGGGGCCAAGGAAAAAGCCTGCTCCACCTGGACAAGACATCAGGATGATATGAGTCGGGTTTGGTGAGGTTACTTTATTTAACCGACCCCGACTTTATTTGCTTTATTTAGCAGTAAAATGATAATAGTGACATGACACGAGATTTTTTAAAAGCAAGAATAAAAAAATACAATGATAAAACGTGGTCATTATTGTTCGGTTAATATGAAAGCGTGACAGTTTCCTTAAACGATGCAAGACCCTTTTTACACACAGCTTCATGATTAAGTTCAAAGTTGAGTTTCGCATCAAATAATAGTCCCAAGACACTGTATTTATAATAACACACACGCCCAATGGTCTGATCCTTAATTTAAGTGTCTCTGTTTGTGTCCGTTTTTCTCCTGAAATCAATCACCATATCTTTAGTTTTTGATAAAGTATATTAAGCTAGAGGCATCTATCAACTCATCTCCTAATTTATTTACCATACTGATTTTATTACTTATAATCCATTTCAGATTGATGGGAGCAAAATTTAAAAAGCTCTTACAATTTACATGATTGCAGGACAGTCAATTTAAGTTGCACTTTTGGATGGTACTGTATGTAGCCAACAATCCAAGAGAGATGCAAGGAAGTAAAACAACAAGAAAACCAAACTAGACAGAAGAGCAACGTTTACTTTTACGAGACCATTTCTTCTCTCCGCCCTTTGGTCCTCTGCTATAGAAACTCTTAAGCCTCTTAAAAGTCCTCCTCTCTACTCTTAACCATTTTTACCTTAGGAGCTGATTTTAGGGCTAAGATGTTCCGTTAATCATTTTCATCTTTACTAAAATTTTGTCCTAGATTTTAGAGGAAATTCTAAGAAAATGTCATCATTCTAAGAGTTTTCTTATAATTCCATCACTAGGAGCAACCTTTAGGCTTAAAAAGCTTTGTGAATACGGGCCCTGAAGTTTATGCAACATGGAGGGTAACCAATTTTGCTTCATTAAAAACTGCTAGTTGCTAAGTTCATTTGTTGTGGAGAGATGATTTTACGTGTCTCATTTCCAACAATAATCATTTAAAATGCTTTTTTTTTTTTTTTTTTTTAAGTTTTTGGTAAAAGCTTAAAAGATAAAAAAATCTGTAGTGTCCGTAACCATGTGAAATTCATGTGGCCATATCGTAACAATTTAGCATTTTAGAATAAGACACTTTTTCAGGTTCATGTCTTTTTATTTAAAATCTGAATGACATTTAATATCAGTGAAATATTTGCATTCAATAAGGTTACTGACACTACATTAAAGAGCACGAATCTGTAGGTAGCAAACGTGTTTCTTTTTTCATCTGGTAAAGACAAAAATGGATATGCATATTTACCAAAAAATCGGGAGATAAGACGCAGATTGTCAGAATTGTGTTTTAGGACACCTTGAAAGCATGCTATAAAACAATGATATTGAGCAAACACTGCAAACACACCTCTTCTGCTGTGAACTTGTCCGCCTGGTTCATTAGAAGCCTTTTGAACCTGAGATGAGAGAAACAATTCCTCGTCAATTCCTGAACATTTTTTCCCTCTTAAGCAGAATATCTGCGCCCTGCACACTCACTCATCCTTTTTGACAAAGCCAGTGCTCTCGGGGTCGAACAGTTTGAATGCGTTGAGAATGGTGTCCTCCGGGTCTGTGCCTGTAGGGAGAAACGCTGGTCAGATCTAGAGTACAAATGGTCAATTATATAACATAATAATAACAGACACTTGAAATTATCAGTCGTGCATGAGTTACATTTAAGTCAAGGCCATTTGTGTGTAGGTTGTGTGAAACGGGAAAAAAAATATATATATATATATATATATATATATATATATATATGTATGCCTTTATATAATAGCACAGTCTCTCATGTCATTCTGTTATTCCTCATTATAATATAATGTTATATGGAAAAAAATTTTTTTTTTTAGATATATTTAGTATATTTTTTTCATACCATTGAGTTTTTCTCCAAAAAGAGAGAGGAAGACAGTGAAGTTGATGGGGCCTTTACCCTCAGCCAACATGGCCTCCAGTTCCTCATCACTCACGTTCAGTTTTCCTTGAATAAAAACACAAGTAGGCACATTTTTCATTTATTTCTACACAGACAAATACGACCTTAAACTGACAATATCACCCTTTACGTAGCGCAAATTTGTACTGTACATACTGTGCAGTACGACTACATATTGATCTGTGGGCCCTGAAGTCCCAGAAATCCGGATAGTTCAAGTCATTGGTTTGCTCTTTCATTGACAGAACATTCCACAAAGACTGAATATCTTATTAACAGCTGCTATAAGTTACCTTGGTTTAACACATAATGTAAGAAAAAGTCTTCTGAGTTCGAAATCAGTGACCCTACATTACCTTTAATAAATAAATAAATAAATAAATAAATAAACGTCTAAAAACAGGCGAAATTATGTAATCATACCTAATTGTGCGTACGTTTCCTTCAGGTCAGATTTTTTAATGACACCATCCCGGTCCTGATCGATGCAGCCGAAAGCCTGCGAATGATGAACCCGTGACGATATTCCGATAAACAATTTGTACACATTAGAGATGACGCATAGAGTGAAGATGCATTACCTCTTTGAACTCCTGAATCTGTGATTGCTCAAACATGGAGAAGACGTTAGAGGAGGCCCGCTGGGTGTTCTTTCTCTTCGCTGCTGCTTTTTTACTCGCCTGGTGGATAAAAATAAAATAAAATAAAATAAAATAAAATAAAATAAAAGCACAAATATCATGCTAATTCGAATGAGTATGGATCTATTAAAACAATGCACATCAGAAACACCATTTGTTCTTATTTCGATATTTGTTGGTTGTTGTCTTGTCTTTTCCGTTATCATATATGATGATGTAAAGTTTTACTGCATGCTAACCTACAGTAGTAAAGACGGTGAATACTCACCATGTCTGCTGGCTTCTTGTAGCTCTGTACGTGTATGTGTGTGTGGGAGCTGATACGGGCTTTATGTATAGCTCACCTTATCACTGGTCTTTTTATAAAAAGAACTCATCACCTCTCTCAGCGCCCTAAAAGGGAGAGTCCGCGGGCCCTAAAACAGGGGCCTTGATAAGGGTTTAAGTAGCTGGATTCCTGGGAGATAGAGAAAGAGTGAGAGAGTAAGTATTTATACAGTATTACACCTGATGCAATCTTTGATGCTAAGAAATGAATCTTTTTTTGTGTGTGTTTTATACTGTATATCTCGGTACTGTTGGATTTTCAAAGTTGACAGAGGTGACAAGAAGGTGTGACGTGCGGCGCCAGTATTTTGCAGATCTGAAGCCCTCTGAATAATGAGGTATTTAGTTAACATTTTTCTTCACCAGTATCACTTCCCGAAAGTCGATTTTCACATGAACCTCCTGAGCAGAGAGGAATTTCCAGGATGCTTTCCAGCTGCTCTATAAAAATGACACAATGTGCTTTTTCACCTTATTTATTTCATAAAAGAGAAAAATTGCTGTTCAGAGAAAATTGCTGTTTAAATATTTGTTTTTTTCGACTCTGGTCCTGGATGGAGGGCCCCCTGCACTGCCTATTTTTGCCCTAAGCTGAGAAAATAACTGAAATCTGCCTTTAGGACCCAGGGTTAAGAAAAAAAAAAAATGGTTTCAAGCATGCGGCAATATTTAATAGCTCTACCTGTAACTATCAGCGATTCTAAATTGTAATGGTTGGAAAACTTCTTAAGCATACAGTAGCATCATGAGCTGTAATAATAAGCACTGGGGCGGTAACAGCTATTCTGCGTCATACTGTACCAAGCTTCGTAACACGATCCGATCCAGTGAGCCACTATCCCGCCTATAATGTGCTGTTATACTGTAGGAAAATATCAAACTTCAATGTGCTATGAATAGCATCACTTCATACTGAGCCACATCCGACTGCCATATCATTGATTACTATTCTTATAAAAGCACGAAATGTCATGATTTATTTCTTGTTTAATATACCTTAAAAGTGCAGAACTCCTGCAGGAGACGAGCTGGCGGCTCAGTTTTGCATCCTTGGTGTGAATACTGCGTCTTTCATCCTTTGAGACAGTAAGGTCTTACTATCTAGACACATGGCTACTGTATGCACACCTCCAGTCTGTAATGTAATTCCTGAGTGGAATCATGGCTTTTGGCTTTAATGATTAAAAGGAAATGCATGCAGATGCCCGTTTATGATGGATTGTTGTGATTATCAGCTTGCAGCATTTGGCACCAGGTCTTGGTATTAATAGCCAACAGTTGATACCAGTGGGGGGCTGGTGGAAAGTTTTGTAGGTGGGGCTGTGCAACATTGAGTAAGCACAAGTATGCTTAAAAAAAGAAAGAAAGAAACATGAGACAAACATGTGAATATTTAAAGTGTGACAATATTTAACTTTTTTTTTTTTTTTTCCATTGCAAGACATTTTTTCTCATGCAATTACACGCTCATCGCCTATATCGCTTCATCCTGTATACAGGGTCGCGGTGGGCCTGGAGCCTGTCCCAGGAGACTTTGGAAGAAGTACATTCTTCTGCTGTAATCAGTGTTCTTGTACACTATCTGGTATAAAGGAACGTGACTTACTATTCTTCATCTTACTTATTTTCAAAGTGCAGTATAAATACTGTGATATTAAATGTACAAATAAACCTCCAACAAAAAGCGCATTTTTTAAATTACCTTTTTAATTACCTTTGAGCTTCTGAAAAGGAAAAACAACAACAACAACAACAACAACACAGCCATGTCGATGGTATGTGTACAAATGGCAAATAAAATCTCTTGAATCTTCTACCAAACAACACTTATGTTGTCATTACGTCATTAACATGATTTTATCCAATCACTTTTGAACCATTTCAGAGATTTCATGTTAACAAACTATAGTTTTGGCAAGTCTTCGCCATCCGCCCACCGGCACCACTCAGTATCGGGATTCTCCCCTTCTTAGATCCGGAAGTATCATTTCTCGTCTTGTCGGATTTCAGCGCTATGCCATGCTCCTGCAGAAGTTCAGATTAAACGTAAGAGGATCACATACAGTATGAAGCTTGACTTTTACTGAGTATCAACTCACACATTGTTTACTATAACAGTCATGGCTCATTCAGAGAACAGGTTCACCGTTAGTAACTCATCATGGCCTTTTAAAGTTCGCTTCTTGTCATTTAATTGAATAGTCTCATGCTTAAGATTTAATCAGCAGTCAAATAAGAAGCATGTTTCATACAAGCGTCTCTCTCGCTACAAGACATTTGAAATTGTAATAAAACTGCAAAAAAATATATTTTTTTAAAGTTTCATGATATGGAATGTTTAATGAGAATAATGAACGATTAACGTGTTTTCAAGACTAATTCGAGACTAGGAGACCCTCCGATGTGTAGTCATTCTTCCTAAAAAAGTGATATAACCTCCAAACAACTGGGCATTTGCCATTCTACAGTCAGAAGGAGTGCTTCCAAATGGAGAGTACTTGAGGCATTTGCTAATCTTCCATCAGAAAATCAAAATATGAATGGCTAAAAAGGAAAAAAGAAAAAAATTATGTGGATGAAATGGCCGAGTCAGTGTTCAGACTTTCCGACTGCCCTGGTGGTATCTTATGTGATAAGATATGCAAATGAAATGAAGAATTGGAATGAGCAACTGCTCCAGAATTATGTTAGAGACGGATACACTCCTCCAGAAAGCATAGACCTCGAGTTATTTTTAAAAAGGTGGATTTACTTTACTCACCACAGATTTGGTTTCTACACTTTTTTTTTTTTTTTTATCGAACCCGTTTCCCCTACACATTTACAGTCCGTCATACACCTTATCACACTGCTTGGTACGATGATCGTCTCGCTCACCTGTTTACCTTCATGTCCGGCTCGTTGTTTCATTTGCTGCTGTAAATGTTGCCTTTTGTGCATTTGGTTCTGCAGCTCATTCCTTTCAAGCTCGAGCTGAACACTGGACTCCACTGCCCTCTGATAATTCCCCTTCAGAGTCACGTTATCCTTATACAATGTCTCATACATCTGAAAGACCATAAATACAATGAGTTCAATTTTAAAAATAAAAACGCAACAAATTTCAATCGTTACCCGACTAGGTCAGAGGCTCTCCAAAACTGCAGGCCTTGTAAGGTGTTTCTGATATTCAGTGGTTACTGGCCACCAAAATTGATCCAAGGAAGGACAACAGGTCAGGTGGCCAGAGGGCCCTTGGTGCCTAAAGGTCACTGAAGCAAACGGGGAGAAAGGGCTCGCCTGTCCACAATCCACAACCGTGTTTTTATTCCTAGTAAACCAACATTTTACTATCGCACTATTAAAACACTACGATTGACCCTATCAAAGGCTATGGTAAGATCAGGTAAAACTAAACTGAGACCTGCCCAGAGTCGGCATGCATGAGAACGTCATTTTAAATTCGTAAGTGTTCTGCCCGAAATCCTGTTCGTTTTTTGTTTGTTAATTTTTTTTTTCCTCCAGGGCATGCAAAACTTAGAAAACATTCACTCACTCATCATCTATGCGGCTAAATCCTGTATTCAGGGTCATGGGGGGCCTGGAGCCTATCCCAGGAGACTTAGGACACTAGGCAGGGTTCACCCTGGACAGGGTGCCAATTCATTGCAGGGCACACACATACACACTCACCCACTGCGACCAATTTTGAAACGTCAGTTAACCTAATCTGCTTGTCTTAGGGAGGAAACCGGAGTACCCAGAGGAAACCCACCGAGCACGAGGAGAACATGCAAGCTCCATGCGCACGGGAACGAGAATCGAACCCGGACCCTGGAGGTGCAAGGCGACAGTGCTAACCACTACACCACTGGGCCGCCACTTAGAAAACACTCTCTCCAAAATCTGTGAAATAATTAAAAGATAATACATTTGATAATGTAAGACAGTGAGCTGTGTCATTCCAAAACATGAATCCCCCAGCACGTGTCCCCCTGCGTCTCTGGCTGAGGAAGTCAAACTGGTTAACATTTCATTCACAGTAAATCATCTAACCAATCAGAGCTGAGAATTAGTTTAGTCAGTCATAACGCAGAAGGCAGAAAGCCTAACCTAACCTCAAAATTGGAGGAAATACTTCTTCTGATTCCCGTATTATGTACGTGAAGTCAGAGATGTAACTCTGCGGAACTGTAAAAACAACAACAACAACAACAACAGTCCAGGTTTTTATCTACTGAGAAAAAAAAGCTTACCTTATACTGAGCTAGCATGTACGACCTGAACTCTGCCTTCTTTTGGACCAGTTCTTGTCGATTTTTTGTTTTCTCCTGAAACAATTCAATTGATTAAAAAAAAAAAAATAGTAACTTTAATTTTGGGTCAAGTTCGTAAGGGTGTAAGACAGGAATTTACATTTTATGGCATTTGGCAGACACCCTTATACAGAGAGACCTTACAAACCGTAGTTCTGTGACGTAACTCCTGACCCCTGAGTTTATCACCTTTTGGGGCAAATGACCACCAAAGGGTATAGCTATGGAGAACACATTATAACGTTTGTCTCAAATGAAATAAATAAGTAAATAAAATCTAGAAAATTCAGGTTTTTGTGCTCACCTGTACAGCTGTTTTGTGCATCATACAGGACTGAAGGATCTCCCTGCTGAGCTGGATGATCGTTTCCTGCAGCAAGGCTATCTTGGAAGTCAATTCAGTCTTGCACGCAAAATCACAGATCACTTCCTGTATATCCCAATATTGTTTGATTTCTTGATCCAGAGCATCCTAGAAGTAAAAAAATAAAGAAATAACTTAAATTGCGGAATTTATTTACTCCTACACACACACATGTGCTGAAGACAAAATCTCCCATAAATCTGACTAAACAGGCATACAAATACATCGTTGACAATAGCAGTTAAGATTTGATGAGAGCAAAAGCTTACCCTGAGCTTTTTGTTTTTCCTTTTAAAGTCGCTCCGTGGCACTTTTTCCACATCCGAAGCAGCCTGACATATGCTTATGCCCAACACTCTCAGATTTTGATAAAACTGACACGCTAACTCAGGATTCTAAAAAACAGCCATGGTATAGATGTTACTATAAAAACTTAATTTGCAGCTGATTTTAAAACAAAACAAAAGTATGTGCACATGTATTGGCTTTACAGAATTTTATATATATATATATATATATATAT
The DNA here is from genome assembly GCA_013621035.1 of Clarias magur. Taxonomy (NCBI): domain Eukaryota; kingdom Metazoa; phylum Chordata; class Actinopteri; order Siluriformes; family Clariidae; genus Clarias; species Clarias magur. Next base: position 291,817 of record QNUK01000621.1, on the reverse strand, counting down.
AATTTTTTTTTTTTTTGCAACACCTGAGCTTAATAATTAGGAGTGGCAGCAACAATTCTTTTCCATATTTAATATTTATTTTTATGTTAAACCTATGGGGAAACCTAAACTATAATCCAGGATAATGGTACATATAGTATATAATATTGTAAATTCTTCAGCTAAAGTTTTTAGCTCTATTCTAATCTATTTTTTTCTCAACAATTTTTCTTCATATTTTATTTCTGCACTTGAATATTTACTTTTTTTTTATTTTTGGTCATGTGTGATCATATAAGCATTTCACTGTGTATCATACTGTGTATGGCTATGTATGTAAAATTTGAATTTGTATATTGTAAAAGTGTACACTGAAGGGCTTCAGTTTTTACCACAGGAACATCCAAGCCAAGGAAATTCGATTGCTGGTCCTGAGCAGAAATGACAACAGCAGAAGCAGCAGCATCGGCTCGCAGCACTGGGGCTAAATAAAAAACGTATTTTAAAAAAAAGGCAACTGACCACATGAAATAAAATAAAAATGTACACACGCAATAAATATGATGGATTAAAAACAGTCCAACCAGTAACCAATCAGGAGTGGCTATAGCATTTGAATTCAGTGTGCGTTTGGTGAATTTTGAGGCTACTACACCAAGAACAAACTATACAAACAATAATTGCATACAATACAATAATTACCACTCTGGTCATTGGTTGACTCATAAACATTGCAATGTACCACTAATTTCTATGCTCTGGAAGGTATTTCATTTGGATGTTGGATTGTTTGGTAGCTGCTCATCTAAGCTCCTTTAATGCCTTGTATGTGGCTATTTGCATTTCCAATAACACAACATCATCATAATTAATCATGTTGTACTTAATTGTACATTGCTACATAATTTAGTCATTCATTCACTCACTCATCTATACCAGGGTCGTGGGGGTGGCAGGGGGGGGGGGAATGGGGGGAACTGGAGCCTATTATAGGAGACCTTGGGCATGAGGCAGGGTATAACCTGCACGGGCACACAAACAGTCACACACTACGGGCACATTGAGAATGCCAATTAACCCAATCTGTATGACTTTGGACTGTGGGAGGAAACCAGTATACCTGGAGAAAACCCACCAAGTACAGGGAGAACATGCAAACTCAATGCACAGACGAGACCCTGAGGCGGGAATCGAACCCGGACCCTGGAGGTGTAGCGCTTACAGTACCACTAAAGCCACCTAAATAGATTATCACACTGATCTGATCAAATTCAACATAAAACTTGATTCAACATCAGGCAATAGGTCATTAACATGCACTTTGCTCAGCTAAATTGAAACATTCTTAAAAAGAACTGATAAACAAACAAACAAAAATAAATAAATAAATAAATAAATAAAGTAAATAACCTGCTGGGGGAGTTTCCCTCTTCCCATCATCCAGTCGAGATAAACAGTAAAACACTGCAGCTCCTCCCACAGACAGCAGGGTGCACAGTAGCGCCCTCTCTGTCAACCACTGGAATAAAATCTCCAGCAGCGCCATTCTGTTCTATCAAAGCTGATGTGAGTGATTGAAGCCAACACCTCTTACAGCTCGTTAAAACGTTTACGTAACAAAAAAAAACCAACGTGACAATGAGGAGGGGCTAACGTTACCTCATCTCAGTTCAACGCGATCAAGTCGTTAAAACGGATTTGATTATTTTGAACATCTGCGTGTCTAAAGTATCAGTCAGAGTACAGTGGTTATACAGAGTAGTTATACAGCCCCCTGCTGGGCTCGCTGGGTACTGCGCTTTGAATGATCACAGGTTGAAGTCTATTCTGCCTCTCTGCCTAAAACTTGGTAGACTTCTTCCAAAAAAAAAAAGGTTTAAAGTGCTGTCACTTAGATTTCCTGAGAAAAAAAAATTAAATGAACATAATATTCACATGTTCAGAAAATCCAGAATGTTCTTTCAATTATGCAATAAATGTTCTTACTTAATTCTTTATTGTAGCATTAAAAAGATTAATTTTTCATTAAATAAATATGATTCACAATAACATCAATACCATATCTTATGGAATAAGATAAACACTAACACAAATCATGATAGAATAATTGAGTATAATTAATACTGTGAAACACATATCAGTCACCCCAAACTATGACATTGGTTTTACTGTTTCACAAAAAAAAAAAAACATATTTTTTGTGTATTTCGTCTGATTTTGTTGAGATGTATAACTGGGTATCGTCAGCATAACAATGGAAACTTATCTCATGTATTCTAATCATGATACCCAAGCATGTATATGGAGAACAGCAGAGGTCCTAAAACTGAACCTTGTGGGATCCCATATTTCACTGGCTTTACACCGGACAGTTCTCCATTCAGATCCATCGATCAGACAGGTAGGATCTAAAGCATTTTAGTCCCTGTACCTGAATATCAATGTGATTTTGTAAGCGATCTATGAGAATATTATGATCTATAGTGTCGAATGCAGCAGTTAGATCAAGTAAGACTAGTATCGAGAAGCAGCCTTGGTCAAAAGATAAAAACAAATAATTTGTGATTTTAACTAGTGAAGTTTCTGTACTATGATTGGGCCTGAAACCTGACTGAAATTCTTCGAGGATACTGTTTATTATTCGAGTTATTGTTATAACTGTCAAAATTGGACATAAAACTGATTCCATCTAATGATGAATTGATTTTGACAATTGAAAACCATGTGGTCTTACACATGGAAGGCATTATGTAAATACCATTTTGTAGATTTTGCTAAATTGTCATTGGTGTTAACAGGAAGAGTATTATCAGTTATTAAGTGTATTTAAAAATCATTAAGCTCTGTTATTTTGTGGATTCATAAAGTAAGTTATTGCTGTTGAAGAAGTTCTGCTGTAGGTGTGAAAAAAGAAATACATTTCAGGAGATTTGCATCACTCAAATTCCACCTTTTCTGTATAAAGACCCATATGGGGCTGTGCAACACTGGCTAAACACCAGTATTACAGACTTCTGAGACCCGGAATATTCCCTTGCGATCAAGGCAGAAAAACTCTATAGATGTGATACTCTGGTCATTCAGTAAATTCAGGTTAGCACCTGACTTCATTTTACTGCCACATAACGTTGCTGAGTCTAAACCTGAGCAACTGAAGCAACGCCAGATCATAAAACTAGTTCCTGAGGCTCGGACTGTGACCGCTATGCATGATGAGGTCACTTCATGTGCTTCCCTTCTTACCCTGACACACCCATCAGTCTGAAATAGGGTCAGTCTGGACTCACATGACCTTTTTCCATTGCTCCAAAGTCCAATCCTTATGCTCCCTAGCAAACCGAAGAGTTTTTTTGCTGATTATTCTCACTGTTTAGTCCCAATCCTTACATTGTTCAATTCAATTTGTCTTGATCATTGTGTGTTGAAATGATTAAACATAGCTCTGATTTCTATCATTTTTTATAGTACAACTTCGCCAAGTGATTACCATTTTTTTCAACATTTGTTCCACAAAATGTATGGTTCAGCGCTATTCATCCAGATTTTAATGGCAAACTGGGCAGTTTTAACTCAATTCCAGTAATTTCAGCAAACTCCTTAGGTGCTTTCTTTGCCTGATTCCAGGAGGAAGTGTATAAAGGCACTCAAAATAACTCATTACTATAACTTCACATGTAATCTGAAGTTTTTACCTAATTTTTGTGTATTATTATGAAGTAACAACAATTTACTTTAAATTGAACGTGAACTTTTATAATGGATTAAAGGTTAGTGCAAAAATGCACAAAACTGCTGAAGTGCTGAGGGCCTTTAAAACCAAATATGATTCAATAAATGGGTAGAAATAAGAAGGGTAGAAGCTACAGTATATTTATAAGGGAAATGAAGGTGAAAGTGTTAACGTAAACTTTATGTAATCATGCATATTTTAGATTTTGAGTTCCAAGCATCATCTTTAGTTGTCATTGTTTCCCCTTGTTTCTCTTTTATTTCTTGTACGGCGTACTTACTTATTACTGACACTTTCACAAACTAAACAAAAGCTACAGTATGCCGTTGCCAAACCATGTCTGAGACCGCAGTTTCATCTTTTAAATCGTAACTTTACCTCAGACTTCCACTTACAGCACTTGTCTTGCACACTAACCCTAAATGGTTGTAAATTTATCATTCAATGTGTTTTTTGAATTGTGGTATTTTGACCATAACACACAAGGCTGTAGTTTCTTGCGTCCCGTGACCATACAAAAAACAAACAAACCAACAAACAAACGAAAACAACAGTTTGACGGTAAAATGCTGTTCCTTGCTTTGGCTCATTTTTGACGAATTATTATGTTAATTTTGGCCTGAAACTTTCAGATAGAGTCCGAAAAAACTGAAACTAAAAATATAAGAATCGTTCTGTAAACTACATGAAAGTCACACTAGCATCTGGATACCATATTTCCAAACATATCTAGTATGGATCTAGGGATGTTGATCGGAGAGTGCTGAAGAAAAGGCGATGTTGAAGCATTCAACTCTATACCATTATCGATGATTTATTTGAAGAAAAAAAAAAACTGGACATTTTTTTGGACATTCCAATTAGATCCTATGAACATCATATACTTGGACAGCTAACCTAGCCCTTCTTAAGAGATAAAGATGCTAGCTTAGCTGCTACCCGCCAGTCTAACTTTAATTACTTTGGCTCTTGAAAATGATGTCCAGAGAACAGCAGAACTGGGCAGAGCTGAGCGTGGTATGGGGAGGGGCTCTTGGTATATGAGCTCACAATATCGGGAAATTCTGCTGTGCTTGTTTAATACTAGTGCTTGGCCAATATAATTAAAAAAAGGAAAGTTTTTTTTTTTGTGTGTGTGTGTGTGTGTGTGTGTGTGCATGCTGAACAGAAACCATTTCAATGTCTAAATATGGACTCAAATCTGAATTTTAATTCTTTAATTTTGTTGTTGCTGTTTGACGATTTGTTGTTGGTGACTAAAGTACAGTTTGCGAAAGGTTTGCGTTTTATTAAGATCATTTGCGCTTTATGGTTTTTCAGAAAACATGATTTATCTTTGATGGTTTACGGCAAACCATAATATGGCTTCCAGACATCAGACTGTCGCTCTATATGCTTACACACCCCCTTAGTGTTTTTCTTTGCCAATTTTGCCCCATTTAGCAAATCCAGCTGGCCACTTTACCCTAGGCTGAGGTAAGTGTTTTCCACAAGCGGTGCGCAGATTCAAGCCTCAGCCTCGGCCGAAACGGTTGCCTGGGCGACGATGATAGAGGAGGCCAGGTCTGTGACGCTCTTGACAAATTCTTAGAAAAGGGTACTTTGGAGTTGGCATAGTGACTGAGGTGAAAATTTATGAATGAAACCTGTTTGTTTGAAGAAGCCTCGAGGAAGACTTACGAATATTGCTAAATATCACGTAGCGAGTGATATAAATTGTTGATGCGACTACCGTTATTGAACTAAAACATGCTGAGGAGTTTATCAAGTTTTTCTCCTTTGCAAGGTACCTTAAGAGCATCGACCAGCGCAGTGATGTGGTAATGTCCTGTTAGAAAGGAAAGGGAAATCACACCTCGACTGGACTTTACTTTTACATAACCTGGACAGGAATGAACAGGGAGTTCTCTATGCACCACACAGCATGTTACGTGTCACGATTTGTTTGTCTGGAGCCGTATAATGGTCACAGTCATCACTAGAATCACTCGCATTCATCGTCTGACGCATGGCTCGAAATGCCAGACGTGAGTCCGCGTGAGAAGCCGTCGCACCCGTGACCGTACGGAGATGTTGAACCTTGACACCATGGACAAGGTAATTTGTCCTTAAGATAAATTTACTCATTGTGTCAAATGCAGTCATTTATAAGGTTTAGCTCCAGGGCACTTCAATTCCGAGTGCGTGTTACGATCTGTTTTGTACGTTCTTCTGTGTCTGCATGGGTTCTCTGGGTTTCTCCAACCTTCCAAAAACATGTCAATAAGTGGTCTGGTGATGATGATAAATCCCTTCTATCTATGCATGTGTGAGTGCATGGTGACTCAGGATGCTTTAGGCGTCTTCCCATCCTACAGCATACCGTCTACAGCAGCTCTGACCACAACAAGAGCTTAACGAAGACAAAGAAACAAACCGTGTCAGTTCACTGGCTCGAACTTTCTAATGAGACTAAATCCCTATTTGTTAATTGATTACTTTTCTTTTCTTTCAAATGAACTGATAGCAAATGATAGCGAATGGGGCAAACCTAAACCAGGCAGAGAGGTTTTAAGCCAGGAATTTCCACCAGCAGTGAGTGAGACAGTTGTAGAGAGAGGCAGTGAGTCACGTATTTATTCACACATACTGTAGGTGTTCGCTTTACTATCCTTGTAAGAACCTTCTAATGGTATAATTATTAGTTCACCCAATTAATGCTATGTATTAAACCTCTTTCCTTTTATTTCTCTAAGCTTGGAGCACACATCCCAGACCACAGGTTTTGAAAAGTTTTCAAATCCAGTGACCAAATTATTTTGCTGAAAGCTAATCCGAGGCCTGGTTTTGCAACCTAAATTTTTACGGTGTATATCATTATAATGCTACGTTACGATTAGTTCTCATCTGTTGGCGTTTTCTGTAATGCTCCCTCGTGTGTACAGTGAAGGTGATGCAACACAGAGTTCTACATCTGCGGTACTGACTCGTGCATTGCACAGTCATGTGTTTTCCCTGCTAATCTTTAACACACACACACACACACACACACACACACTTCACTTGAGTGTGTTCTCAGTGTGTTCTTCATGACATTTATTTTTTTTTATTTAAATACATTTATTTATTTATTTATTTATTTATTTATTTTTAATCCTGAATTGTATTTATTTGGCGATGAAAGATGAGAAAGTTTTAGCTACCAGATTACATTAAAAATGTTACCTTATTATTGTCCTTAAGTACAGTTTTCACACATCTTTACTTGACTTGATTATTTTTATCAGTGGATATTTTTTTACTTTTACTCATCTACATTCTACGACAAACGCCTGTACTTTGTCCTCCATTACATTTCTGCATGGCATTACATTAGCATTTGAAGCCTTGGAATTTGATATCACCTTCCGCTGACTGTGCAACGTAGCAGGTGTATGAAATCAGGACTCAAGTAGAAATGTAAATGACATTAAAAGTACATTTAAAAGTTATTATTATTATTTTTTTTAATCTTACGCTACATCACAAAACATGCACACACTTTGCATTTTGACTTGATGTATTCTATTTGGGTATAAACATGGTGCATATCATAGGCATTCTGTTGCTGCATCTGTGTTTAACTTCTAAACTTTAAATTAAAGTCAAATTTGATATGATCATGTTCTCATTCCACATTCCACTACACTACACTAAACTACACTACACTATGCGTCTTATCTTTTTTGCTAGAACTGGCCCTGAAATGTTGCCTCTATCAGGCAGTGGTTGAAAAAATTCACGTGATGCACTTTGGTCACCGTTTTACATGTGACATGTGATAAACAACGTAAGAGAATCATAAGTACATCACTTAAAAAAGAATGCAAAAATGCAAACAATCTGTTGCGGCACTTTAGAAATGGGATGTTTGTTCAAATAAATTAGCTCAGCTTCTTTTTTTCTCTTATTTATATCGCAGCTGTTCATATCCTTCTATGAAACCTAGCTGTCCTCTACAAGTATGACATGATTATTATTCAGAAATCCTGACTTGTAGAATATTTCCTTAAACAATCTTACTGTAGGTCTGTAATGTTTTTCTCTTCCATTTTGCACTTATTCCAAGCTCGCTACACTTAAATCTGGTTACAAATGAAATACAAATGAAATTTGGCTCATCTTTCATCTGAACAGCTTTCTAACGATCATGTGGTATGTCATCAGCCAGACAAGCCACCTGCAGGTTATGACACTCCGGTCATGTTTTACTCAACTCTACCTCGCATTTCACTGGCTTTGATCCAGCAATGAGCTCCATGAGCTTATTATAGCTCCGTTTGCTCATGCCCTTGACCGTGACACGGCTATTTTAAACATTTGAAAAAAAAAAATTAGTGTAAATCATCAGCCGAAAAATCTGTTCTTGTAATGATAAACTCTCTTTCGCAAGACCGGTTTACTCAGTTTCCTTAGCTGTAAATGCCCGTCAGATACTAGAAAGTTCATCTTACAATAAAATGTTTAAATGCAGTCTTTGATCTATTGGCTATGCTATCTCCTAGATGAATGTGATGCTCAATCTAACTGCAAACTTGTCATAAAACCAATATATTCCAGTAAAATGTCTATAAAGATTCTCTGTCATCCAGGGGAGGTTATCTGGAATCTTGATAGAGCCAAGACAGAAGTCCAGTTGTCATGACTCAACTTTCAGATATGAATGTAAATATACTGTATTATACAAAATGAAACAAAAATCAATATTATAATCAAATATAAAATGTAAATTTTGGATTGATTTATAGTGAACTGAGTCTTTCCAGTGGCTGTCATATGCCGAAACACAGTATTAGTGCTGATTTTTTTTTTTATGTTATACAAATAATACAGAAAATGTGTGTGTAAAAGAAGCTACTTCTGAAGTTTATGCAACATGGAATAACCTAGCTTGCTCCCCTAAGAAAGTTGTAATGTCTTTCTTCAAACAATAATAAATTCAAATGTAAATTATCCATATTTCTTTGAGTATTAATACTAAAATTGGCTTCTAGAAGCATATGACTTGTAAAAATGTGGCTTAAATGGGCTTTTGGTAAAGGTTTAAAAAGCAAAAGATCTGTAGTGTCCGTAACCACGTAAAATTCATGTTGCAATATCGTAACAATTTAGCATTTTAGAATAATATACGTTTTCGGGTTAATTTTAGGTCAGTTTTATCAGAATGACAATTAAGATCATTGAAAGATCATATTGACAGATTGAATTTTAAGGATACATTTTAAAACGTTACGGACACTACATGAAAAGGCTTGAAATTCGATTTAGCAAGTGTGTTTCTTTTTATCTGGTAAAACCATAAATGTGTATGCATATTTACAACAACAAAAAAATACACACCGTGACATACAGTACAAATTAATCAAGCATAAAAAATATAACTGAAGACATGAACCAGTAAGAAACAGGTGCAGACAATGACAGACAATCAGGCTGGTGATGAGTATACTGGTGAAGCTGAATGCTGAGTGGTTGGAACAGATGTGAGGGGAAATGAGGTTGCTGCTGAGGTTACATAAACAACCAATTTTAAAAATATATCTTTAGGCACTTTGCTGCCTGTTACAGTAAAAAAAATATATTTTTTTTAAGTGTTCTCATTTCTTTAATTTAATCAACATAATTTGAACTAATTTAATTTGAAGAAATTGGCAGCGGGGCTCAAAACTTTTGCACAGTACTGTAAACGTACACTTAGAAATACACATTAACTATTATTGTTCAACTTATTCCAAAGGTTCAAAAGTATGTATCAAAGGCACATTAAGTCTGTGAGTTGACTAAAAAAATTAACTTTATGTTTGGGATTAGATTTATTTTTATTTTTTATACAAGCCTAATAAAATTGCAGTAACTGCAGCGTTTCTTTCCAACCAAACATGTCCATTACTTTTTACAAAAAAAAATAATAATAATAAATTACTAAACTAATTAAAATTTTTTGCATTATTGGGCAACTTCTCATAACATCTCATACAGAAACCATCCTTTTTCATGAACCACTAGTTGTATGTTATTAAACAGGTACAAATTTATAAACCGTAACATTTTTCCACTGAACACATTCACTACTATAAAATATTTGGAATATTCTTCAACTCACATGAATTTCCTGAAGATCACAAGAAGTAGAAAGTAAACATTTCTTCATTCTTTGTTTTTCATGGAACCAATTTTGTAATATTGACTAATAAAGTTGTTTCGAACATACAACCCTGTTACCCAAATGCAATGTTGTGGTTTCAATTTGGAAGTTTGATGAATGATGACTCAACGAATTCCTAGCTTTATAAAATCTATATATTTATATGATTTATAAGCATATTTTTGGGTGTTCTACATATATATTGTAGACGCTGTATTAAACAATGAAAAAGGTTTATTGAAAGCATCATGTTAACATGGGTGTATAGGATTGTTTAAATATATTAGACAGAACAGTCTCATATTGGTAAATTACAGCATGTACTCCTTCCCATGTTGAAAATCCCAGTTTTAGCCAATTCTTATCTCTCCAACATCTTACGATGGTACGTGGTTTAGACTTTGGATATATTTGCACTGGGTTTGCCAGTGCAAACAGAGTCATCTAAATTTAGAAAACTTTTGATTTCAACATAACCTGTTTCTAATTTTAGCCTAGACACATTTTTATCCTTCAAGAACAAATCTCTGAACGTCTGCCGATTCTTTTTAGTAAAGTAAAGAATCAGAAGTGCAATGAGGCGAAAAATGCAGAAATACAATACCTAAGGTCATACTGGATAATATTATAACTATATAAAGTTATATACTGTAATATGTTGTCATTGCGTAAATATACAGTGAGTAGTACCAACCAAAATTAGTCCAAGGAAGGTTAAGCAGTGAACCAGTGAAGGCTCAATGATGCACATAGTCTGTTCTAATCCAACAGAATAATTACTATATCCAAAATTGTAGTTGGTTGTACAAAAAATGTACAACCAACTACATGAGAATGCACAGTGCAGCAGAGCCTCCTGTGTATAGAGCTGCAGGCTGGTTAGAGCGCCCATGCTGACTCTTGTCCACCATCAAAAGTCCCATGTGGGCATTAAAACCAGACCATTCGACCGGTCTGATGAATCATGTTTTCTTATAAACCATGTGCGTGTCCATCACTTACCTGGGGAAGAGATCACACCAGGAGGCACTATGGAAGAAGGAAAGCCAGTGGAGATGCTCCACATCACACTGTGTCCTGCTGCTACACTAACAATGGTGTATACCAAGTACAACCGTTCATGTAGGTAGCCTGTTTCAGCAGTCTTGTATGAAGTGTCCCTGACAAACCACAAATTTTTTTTTAAAAAAACGTTCAGGAATGGATTGAGGAACAGGACGACGTAGTTCAAGGTGTTGACTTGGCCTCCAAATTCTTCACACCTTAATCCGATCAAGCCTCTGTGGGATTTGCCCGACAAACAGGTCTGATCCATGGAAGATTCACCTTGCAACTTACAGGACTCAAAAGATCTGCTGCTAATGTCTTGGTGCCCAGTATCACAGCATGCCTTCAGAGATCTTGTGGAGTCCATGCTGTGATACTGCGCACCAGGACACTAGTGCCTTTAGAGATCTTGTGGAGTCCACGTCATGTTGGGTTCAAGGTATGGTGACACAATGAGGACCTACGCAATATTAAACAGTTATTTTAATGTTATGGCTGATTAGTGTATATTTTTCTGCCATGTATAAAATAAGTGTAATAAATGTGTAAATATATTTTTTCAACCAAACTTTTGTTAAGACTTTTGTCAAATATTGTCAACACATTTAAAACATATAAGATACGGGTAATAGTTTAATATATTTTTATTATTGCTAATTTTATATTATACTGTAAATGAAATATCATTATTGTATTAGCAGACATTTCAGTCTACTGTGCATGTCCATGCTTTGACATTGCATCAGAGTTTAAAGACATATTTTGTGTCCTTGACTCCCAACATGATGGGTCGATGTTATGTGTGTGTGCGGGTGCGTGGGTGTCTAAGGGATGGGAGGGGTGTATGTACACAGAGCACTAAGTGCACGGACCGCCTTTCCTCCTCTTGGGGCATAAAAAGAGCGGAGCATCTCGCTGTTCCCTCAGACACACTCTTACACCCTAAACACTTTATCTCACTCACACAGACATCTGCAAAGAAGCTTTCGCAAAGATGCCTTGCCTCACTGCCGTCCGCCAACAGAAGCTAAGAGTGCCAAGCTCTTACAAGTCAATGCTGGAGAAAGTTCTCATGGTAATGCTGGTTAAAGTGGGAAATTACAACTTCGAGCTTAGTTGCTTTTAGGCTTTATCAGTGTTAAACATTGTAAAACATGTTGTTGTTTTTTGTAATGTGATTCGTGACGTGAATGTGACTTAAATACATCAAACTCAAACCTGTTGTATGTGTGTACAGGTGGACCAAATCTTGTCGGAGTTCCAGCTCAATAAGGAAGAGCTGAAGGAAGTGATGAGCCGAATGCAGAGGGAAATGAACCGAGGGCTTCACGTAGGAACACATGAGGAGGCCAGCGTTAAAATGCTACCCACTTATGTCTGCTCCACTCCTGAAGGCTCTGGTTAGTTTCGCACTCCACTTGTTTAATCATCTGTAATTCATCGAACGGTTTTATGCTTAGTGATCGATGGTTATTCCAGTAACAAGCATATTCATTTAAACAGATGTGTGTGATTGTTAATGCCAACCCTTGTACTTGAACTTGTTCGTAATAGAATATGCAATAAATCACCTGAAGAACTATACAACAAGTCTAAGCAATCAACATGTAATTGAAACAGTTCTATATTTAACTGGCCGATGGAAGTTTTACCGTTGAACTGGAATTATGAGAACATACTGTATCATTCAAGCACAGTAGATTAGCTTAAATTTTATTTTCACTTCACATGTACTGTAGTTACAGGGCAACAAAATACGGTTAGCATCTAACTAGGAGTGCATTTTTATGGTGCAGAATAATTTGCATAAATAAACATTATACTGTATAGTGAGGTAGATCATTTGCAAAGAATGCAAATGAGCAGATGGTTATGGGCGTTGCAATAAGGAAGATATTGTATACCATGATGAAGAATTTGCATATGTATACAGAAAAAGAGTTATGTACAATGAGGAAAGGGTTATATACACTGAGTGCCATGAAGGAATATATATTGCATGATAAAATAATATGCATGTGTAAATGTATACAAAGAAGAGTTATATACAATGAGTGCAATGGTTATAGATGAGGAAACCTATTGTATACGATGGTTATGATATTGCCGTCTTACTCATTATTTGCCGATTCAATTAATTCAGGCTCCTCAGTAAACCAGAAATATAGCACTCTGATATATAGACTGTATACATAGCATTAAAGATGCTACGTTGCTTCCAATATCCATGCTATATTTTGTGTATGTGATCCTCCAGAAGTTGGAGACTTCCTGGCATTAGACCTAGGTGGCACTAACTTCCGTGTGATGCTTGTGATCGTGGGCGAGGATGAGGAGAGAGGCTGGAAGGTGGAGACCAAGCACCGAATGTACTCCATCCCTGAGGACGCCATGACCGGAACCGCGGAAATGGTAAGACAGAAATTCTCTTGTAGTACTAAAACAATAGGAGTCTTTTTTTTTTTTTTAAGTTTAACTCATGTCTCTGTCTGTTCCGATCAGCTTTTCGACTACATCGCAGAGTGTATTTCTGATTTCCTGGATGAGCACCACATCAAACATAGGAAACTTCCTCTGGGATTCACTTTCTCATTTCCAGTTCGCCATGAGGACCTGGATAAGGTGAGTTCCTTGTGTCCAGAGAAAATGGAGAAAAAATGGTCTGATACGATTGTAAAAAATAAAAAATAAATAAAATTATGTTCACTGATTTTTTTTATTGATGTCCATTTTTTTTATTACTATTAGGGCATTCTGCTGAATTGGACTAAAGGATTCAAGGCTTCCGGTGCTGAAGGCAATAATGTCGTTGGTCTCCTTAGAGATGCCATAAAACGAAGAGGGGTCAGTATACTTTAGATGTGATCTGTATTACCGCTGTTGAACCATGAATCCAAACATCACAAACTTTATTCCAGATATAATAAGTAATGGGTAAATCTCTCTTTATAGGACTTTGAGATGGACATAGTCGCAATGGTGAACGACACAGTGGCTACAATGATTTCCTGTTACTATGAAGACCGGAGCTGTGAGGTTGGCATGATAGTGGGTAAGGAGATAAAACACACACACACACATGCACCTCATTTATGGCAGGAACATGGAACAGAGTAAAGACCATAAAGGGGGGAAAAAACAAGTCATAAAGTAATTTCTTGCTCGGTGTGTCTCAGGAACTGGCTGTAATGTGTGCTACATGGAGGAGATGCACTCTGTGGAGCTGGTGGAAGGGGAGGAGGGAAGGATGTGTGTGAACACTGAGTGGGGAGCGTTTGGAGGGAACGGAGAGCTGGAAGACTTTCGTCTGGAATATGACAGAGTGGTGGACGAGTCATCTCTCAATCCGGGAGAACAGCTGTGAGTCAGACAGACAGAACAGCAAATTACACTTTGCACAGAATACACCTGAGTTATAAAACCGACACATTTTGAACCTTCATCATCAAAATACCATACCCAGATTTTGAAATTCTGAAATCATACACCAACTTTGCAAACAAACTCAAAGACAGCAATCTAGACAAAAAGACACATAGACAGAGACAATGATATACAGACAGACAGACAGCATGGTAAACATACAGACCCACAAAGCCAGAGAGAACCTCAAAACATGGACAGATATACACAAAGAAATACAGACAAAGAAATAGACAGACTGTGCTATGATGTGTTACAGTAGACAGACAGACAGACAGACAGACAGACAGACAGACAGACACATAGACAGACAAATAGATACATCAAAACACTGGCTGAATATAATGGTATAATGCAAGTCAGACAGGCCAACAGAGAGGTGGTACCGAAAGACAGGTGCGCGAGTGGTGCAGCTGACACACACAGACCAACAGGTAGATAGACGTGGAAGCAGATGGGCAGGTGTTGTGGGAATTACGGCACACTGGGTAACAACCAACACAGTTTACACTTCCTGTGGCGTCAATGCAATATGCCACAGTCTATCTATGGCCCCGTGCGCCTGCCTCTATACCGTAACACAAACACAGCAATTCCTCGAAATGCTGCAGTTCTGACGTCAGCAAGCGCGTCGTCAGGAAAAGACTGATGCTCTTTCTTAAGAATTCCCACACTGTGTGTGTTGCTGCTTTGACCAACACTCTTGACTTGCTCTTGTGGGTTCTCCAGGCGACCATGTTGTTTTTCTGTCAGACCTGGAGCCACGTCAGAGCCAAACCAAGTGCCGGGAGATTAATGACTGCCACGACAGATCATTAGCGATGTGGCCGGCTTAATGGCTGTTTACAGTGCAGAGTTAAACTCACCTGTGTTATTAACTCATGCAGAGATAAAGTGGATCAAATTTAACTCAGTGGAAGGAAATTTAACTCCTTAAGGGCTCATTTAACACTGTCGGTTTACACACACACACATTTGTCGGACTAGCTGACGTAGCTAATTAATGCTATGCTACTCCTAAATCTAAAGCTGCCTTTTAACCAAAACAAATCCCTTTGACTCTTATAGGGTTTTGAATAAAAAGCTGCAGTTTTGGGGACTTGCCAAATGTCCTGACAAGATGTTCCAATAATTGTGGAGACATTTGGTCCCAACCAAGATATAAAAACCTGACCACACAAACACATCACAATGACATTACGAATGATGCAACATGAAAATGAACTGTATTAATTAGATTAGGTGGCAGTGTAGCTCAGAAGGTCAAGGGTTTGGGTTGCTGAACATTGAGCTCAAATTCAACTCAAATTCATGTATACTGTATGTTTCAAACAACACTGTTAAGCTGCGTAGGTCTCTAAGCAAATGCAAAGCCTATGTGTTTAATAAATCCTCTGTTTTCTTCATAGGTATGAGAAGCTGATCAGTGGGAAGTACATGGGTGAGCTGGTACGTCTCGTTCTGATGAAGCTGGTGAATGAAAACTTGCTCTTCAACGGCGAAGCTTCGGACGTACTGAAGACACGGGGCAGCTTTGAGACTCGCTTCGTATCTCAGATTGAAAGGTAGATTGAAAGACAGATAGCTCAAAAGAATCGTTATGAATTACATAATAAGTTTTATAATATGAGGCGCCGTAGATATATTCCACCATTCCACCATTCCATGAGGTCACGTCAGCTAATAATTATCGTAATAATCTAATTAAATGTAATTAACCAATAATTAACCAGTAACAGGGTAATAAGCGAGGCTAGAGCTGCCCAAACACAAGGAAAAACAACTTAATTCCCTGATGGAATAGCCATTATACTGGTTATATCTTTCAAAGAAACCGAACCAACATTTCTATTGGGTTATAAATAATGGCATACGGCAACAGGGTGCTGTTGATGTACTTATCTGGGTCAGTTTTTTTAAAGCTTGATGTTGAGGCGCATATCTAAGTATCCTTCATAAGTACGGCCTCACAAAAAAACAAAAAAAAAAATGAAAATCCACATTTTACCTTCAGAGAAACAGGTTTCAAGTAGGTTCTAGCTAAAAACAACACTGGTTATGTAGCTTGATTGTTAAGAAAGCGAACAGTCAGTCAAAAAATTGTGCTTTAACACAATTTTTGCTAAGCATAATTAAAATAATTCTAAGTCGCCTTTAATAGGTTTGCTATAGAACTAAAATGTTTTTATCCTGTTCACTATCATGCTAGCTGAAATGTAGCTCACTTACTATAGAGTTAATTGGTATTTAGCCTGTTTACCATGACGGCGCCTCATGTTTAGCATTTGTATTTAACCTGTTTAATCACGCCAGCTTGTGTTAGAGTAAAGCCCTGTTTTCCTCCTTCAGTGACACAGGGGACAGGAAACAAATCTACAACATTCTGAGCTCCGTGGGGGTCCTGCCATCCGAGCTGGACTGCGACATTGTGCGTTTGGCCTGTGAGAGCGTGTCCACTCGAGCAGCACAAATGTGTGGAGCTGGACTCGCCGGCGTTATTAACGTCATGAGAGAGCGCCGCTGCCTGGACGAGCTGAAGATCACTGTGGGAGTGGACGGTTCTGTGTACAAACTCCACCCATGGTGAGGACAAACACAGAACACACATAAGACCATACACTGTATTGGACGTCATTTAGGGTGGTGTATACGCAAAAGAAAAAAAGGGGGGGGGGGGAGTTTAAATGAATAAGTATAAAACTAGCAAGCTAACAACCTGCATGCTAATAGTCTTGTTTGAGCTAAATCTTAGCTTTAATCAGTACCAATGTTTCTGGGTTATTACCCTATTTATTACAGTGCTATGTTTTTTATCACAATGTGATATGATACCACTATGATGGTAGTTCTTGATTAACATGTTTACAATAACGCTAGTTCTCGAATTACCATGTTTACAATAATGCTATTTTTTGATTACCTTGTTTACAATAATGCTAATATTTGATTACTCCGCTTACAGTTATGCTAGTTCTCGATTACATTGCTGACAATAATGCTAGTTATCAATTAAGCTGCCTGCAATAATGCTAGTTCTCGATTACCATGTTTACAATAATGCTAGTATTTGATTACTCTGCTTACAATCATCCTAGTTCTCAATTACCATGTTTACATTAATGCTAGTTCTTGGTTACCCTGCTTACAATAATGCTAGTTATCAATTACTATGTGAAGAATAATGCTAGTTTTTTTTAAATTATTATTATTACCCTGCTTACAATAACACCAGGTCTCAATAACACTGCTTACAATAACTCTAGTTCTTGATTACTCTGCTTTTACAATATTGCTAGTTCTCAATTACTATGTTTGCTATAATGCTAGGTGTCGAGTACTCTGCTCAAAATAACTCTAGTTCTCGATTATGCTGCTTACTTTGATGCTAAGTCTTGTTTACCCTGCCTGCTATTATTATTTATTACTTATTCTAGTTACTAGTTGTCTTTTATTAAAGTTGTTCTATTTTGCTTGATCCAGTTGGTATTCCAATTAAAATTGGATTTTATATGGGTGTTGCCCTATGCCTAAAGCAGTTGTTTTATACAGTATGTCCCTAGATGAACAAACTTTAAATAAAATAAGCATGCCACTGTAGTACATGATATATTATTTATCAGACATGTGAGCAGGATCAAATCCCGATGCAACCTTCTGATTCATTTACCACTTGTTCCAGGTTCAAAGAGCGGTTCCACAAAGTCGTCTGGGACTTGGCACCTAACTGCGACATCGCCTTCATCCAGTCAGAAGAAGGCAGTGGCCGAGGAGCCGCACTTATCTCTGCTGTGGCCTGCAAGATGGCAGCCCGCACGATAGAGCCATGATGGGTCACGGAGATCATTGAGACTGGCTTGTGAACTCAACTAAGCTGTAGGATCTCTGCGGTGAAGAAGGACACTCATCTGGAGTGGCATTAAAAGGCACCCTTCGCACAGGAGGTGCATTTCTCACTGTGGGGACGCCAAGTGGAGCACACAGTTATATATTTGGCAAACTGATCAGAGCTTAATGTACATATTTTGTTGTTTATGTCTGGTTTTTTTGTGTGTGCAAAGAACATTAACTACAAATATACACATATATAAGCTAAAATATTCATATTTGAGTAATGGTATTAACATAGACACCAGTGTAGAGGTATTTTGTGTTTTATACTGTACATTGTGCTGTGGTTAGAGTATAATTCTGTCCTTATTTGATTTTGCTTATTTTATTTATTCTTCTTCTCATTATTATTATTATTATTATAAAAGTTGAAATGTGTTTGTGTTCTGTCATAAAAACATGTCCGTTTAAAAATTATGTCATACAGCAGAGGAATCAACTGTAAAAATGCTCAATTAATGTAAATAAAGTTTCTATCCTATACAACACACCCTGACTATGATGGACACCGATTATTAAACAATTATTTAAAAGATTTTTAATGTTGTGCTTTGTTTATCCAGTTATAGTAATAGGTTGGTTGCTGTTATTGCTTGCATTCTTGCAGCAATAAATAGTGGTTCCTTTACTATTTTCTCTCAACAAAAACAGCTTGTTATGTTTTATTATTATTA
Source organism: Clarias magur (assembly GCA_013621035.1). Lineage (NCBI taxonomy): Eukaryota > Metazoa > Chordata > Actinopteri > Siluriformes > Clariidae > Clarias > Clarias magur. Next base: position 272,913 of record QNUK01000621.1, on the reverse strand, counting down.
TTATTATTATTATTATTATAATAATAATAATAAAATAATAAATAATATAGCTAATTTATTAAGATAGTGCCAGGTTTGTGCCAGTTCAGCTTGCTCAGTGTAGACAGTAGGCAGGCATTCAGAACAATTTGGAACACACCCTACTACTCATACCTAAGCCATGTCTAGTTCCACACATGGCCCCGCCTGCTTGCCCACAGGTCCCCTCTGGCACTGTAAGTGCTGTTTATCTGAGGAAAGGCATGGCCGGTCTGTCAGAGCCTGGATCTTCTGAAATGGAATAGAAACTTTCAGACTTTTACACTGCTGGTGATCAGTCAGCCTGGGGAACATCAGAAACACTGAAGTATGTGGACAGAGGGGAGAAACGTCACAGTGCTCCGGCATGGCAACTTCTCACAGGTAGATATCCTGTAATTATATTCCATAGAACTCCTGTTCAGGTGGTGTGATCATAAACGATATACAAATATGCATGATTTTCTACAACATTTTTACAATATTCCTTAGTGTGACATTACTTATGCTGGATAACTTTTGATCAGCAACATTTGCATAAATCAGTGCAGGAAATTATAATCTCTCCATCTCCTCCTTCTTTTGGTCAAATTTCCCGTTCTGCAGCATGTTTTGGAAACTCTCAGTCATACAGTACTCAGGCACGCTTTCTTATCTTGGTCAAACAACCATGCCTGGACTCGTGTACTCCTTTCCTGAAATATTTTTTGATGTTGTTGCTGTTGTTGATTCATACAGTATTAACCCCCTCATTTGGCAGGGTAACCCAGTCATTAGTCCTGCTCACCACAGCAGCCGTTATCTTATTATCTCAGGAGGACAATAAGATGTTTTGTATAATGAACTTTAGAGAAAGGGTTGCAATTTATGCGTTGCAAAGCGTTGCAATCGTAGAAAGCTGCCATTTTTAACTATACAAGCCTTCTGATTGATCACTTTTTTGAATACAAAATTTCAGACAAAACAGTGGCACTTCTCCAGTATCCCTGGTTCAAACCTGACCCTGAGCTTGGGTTACTGTTGTGTACAGGGTTCACAATCTTCAAAGAACATGCATTTGCACCAGTCTTCTCCTATGTGTGAATGTGTGTGTGTGTGTGTGTGTGCCCTGCAGGGCGCATTCCTGTCTCTCACTAACCACCATCCTGACCAGGATAAAGTGCTGACTGTAAACGAATGTGTGATTTATAACAGAATATGGAACAAAACAGATCGACTTTGTGGTTCCAAATGAAATCTTTTTCTGTGAATCTCTTTCTTATTAGTAATCTAGGACCAGAGCACAGGGTCAAGTTTGAAAGGCCACAGAGACAGGGATAAGGGATTTTTGCTCAAGGGCCCCAACTTGGGACTTGATCGTATGACCTTCTGATGAGTAGCCCAGAGCCGTAAACAATGAGTCTCTGCTGTCCAACTACAATTAAACCAACATATATTGCTATTATTTAAACATGTAAAAATAATAATCACTGTAATACTCATTTATTAGGTTATTATATGACATTATATGTCATACACTGTCATATACAGTACAACTTTGGTCCAAGAGGGCATTTCTTTTTCCACTTTTCTTTCAATTAGGAGTCGAGAACATTATTACTTCTGTTATTATTTGTATTTTCTTCTTTCTTATATTTTATGGTCTGTTTAATTTGTTTTGTCTTAGTTTTTTTTTTCTTTTTTACATTTTATTAATAATACTATTACTATTATTATTGTGTGTATTTAAACTGTAAAATAAGGATGTTTAAAAAATATTTTTTAACCTATGGTGGGGTGCAAACTTTTGTTGTCTGGGGAATACTGATTGATATACAGTAGATTTACCTGTATGGCATTTAGTGGATGCCCTTATACAGAGCTGTTTCAAAAAGTGTCATGCATTCTCTGTGTAAAAACCATAACCTTATGCTACCATATCCTCCTGCAGTCAGGGACTAAAAGTACCATCAAACTACAAACTCTTTAGGGAGGTAAATGTAAAAGGAAACAAAACAATTCTCATTAAGTATACAGTGTATCTACATCTGGTTCTAAATTGTTGCATGTCAGAGTGTTTGATGGTGTTTAAAAGGATAATGAGTTTGAGTGGTGTCATGATTGAATCAGTTGAAAATCCTTGTCAGTAGAAACGAGATCAAAATCAGCGTTGATTAAATTGTTGTCAATGTGTAGATAGTCTTTTATCGAGAGAGAGAGAGAGAGAGAGAGAGAGAGAGAGAGAGAGAAAGAACAGCCTCCCAAAGAAAGTATGTGTGAAATGTGAGGTCATGTGTGGGCTGTACCTGGCTTGACTGGTTTTATGTTACTATGTTTAACTTTAGTGATTATGCTGTATTGATCTAATTTACCATCATCTGTATGTGTGTTTGTGTGTGTGTTGTCAGGTCTTCCCTGCCGCCCCAGCCTGGCTTCCCCTTACCTCACACAGAAATGGTAAACATTCACTAGTCTCATTTATTGAAATTTCTGCTGCTGATGATTTTCATGATTATAATTATAATTATTATAACTGTACCATTTACCCTTTATTCATGACAGTCAGAGATCTACAGTACAAATGATTTGGCAAACAAGACATTTGATGTTCCCCAGTGGATGAAAAATGTTATTTAGGACTATAATTTTTAACCAGAAATAAAAAAATAAAAAATAAAAAAAAAAAGCCAAATACATCCATCAAAATGGATAAACAAGAGATAAAGAGGGTGCGGAGAAGTTGTTGTCAAAAAAATAAACAAAATACAGAAAGACGCTGCCAAATGTTCCAATATAACAGGTGTTTGCTGCAGTAGATTTAAAAATGTTAATTTTACACAAAGTTATCCTGAGTAAATACAAATTTCTGTTTTTAAATTATTATTTCATTTGTTAAGATAAAAAAAAGCTGTCCAACTGTGACTTTGGGAAAGTTGAGTTAAATGTCACTTGTCGCACCCAGTCCTGATTACTGCCAGAGCTGTGGAATCAAGAAATCACTCAAATAGAACCTGTCTGACAAAATGGAGCACGCTAAAAGCAACATGATCTAAAGACGTTCAAGAACACATGAGCAACAAAGCAATGGAATTAAAGATAAATAAGACAATAAGACAACTACTGTAATTGGCACTGTAATTGAAGTGGTATTGTAGAGTAAGGCCATTACCTACTATATTCGGCATCATTGTTGTAGCTTGCATGACAATATGGGGCTTTTTCTGGTATCAACACAGGGCAAAATTATACATACAGACTTTTTCAGACAAATTATTTGGCATACTGTATGCATCCACTTGCTGGCACAAATTTTCATTTAGCTTGCAATCGCAAAGCCTCTCGACTCATGTTAGTATTAATAATGAACTCTCGCTGGTAGCTTCTCTGTGCAACATGAAAAGGATTTTCATTGAAGATCTATGAAAAAAGATGGAAGATTTTTTTTAAGTAAGCGCAAGTTATTGGGAGGAGGAACCATTTTACCAAAGTCAGAAACATAACCCAAACTCCCCCTCAGCTGACAGGAAAGCGGTTCGGATGGTCAGGAACAACCCAGGAACCACCAATGCACAAGCCTTCCATGTATTGGAGACTGGTAAAACCACAGTGTCACTGCCTTTTACATCACTATCTCTAATGCTCTAAAATCAACACCTTCAGGCTTGGCTAAAGTTTGCAGGTGGCCCCATGACCAAAGAAAAAGACTTCTGGGAGAAAGTTTTGACCAAAGGCATACATGGAGGATTAAAGGTTAAAGCGAATTCAACCCCCCAAAAATTGTAAGAGCTGTTAAACATGGTGGTGGTAGCATCATGCTTCTGGGGTATTTTTCTGCTGGTAGACCTGGTGCAATACAGGAAGTGGATGGAATAATGAAGAAAGATTATTTAACCTCAGCAGAGCTTGAAATTATTAGTTAGAGAGATGAAACGTAAACCGAATTGAGCATTTTACAAGGATAATGACCCCAAGCATGCATCAAAGCAGGGTGTGCCATAAATAAACCTTCCTGCAGGACATTAAACCAAAGATTAGGTGTAGTGTATGCATATTCTTGACACTGTTTGTATAAATTTGATTTTAATAAGCACAATATGAATTAAAACGTGTTCACGGGGAAAAAAAAAACAATTTTCTTTTACTTTTTTTCTCTCAACATCTCCTGCATCTTCTGTACCTTGTTTTTCTATTTTAACAGGCTCACTGGTAGCGTCTCCAGCCCCAATCACTGAGAAGCCTAAACGCAGTGGCATCATACCAGGTAGAACTCATGCTTTCACCTTTAGAGTCTATATAAAATCTGATTGTGATCCTTAATATCCCGGACTGATCCAAGATCAGTGAGATAACCTTGTATAACATGTACACTAACAGTTTTGTATTATGGTATTGCATGTAGAGTCAGCTTGAGTGAAGTAACAACACAAACTGTTGTGTTTTATTCGATACGTAGCATTTATTGGGTATACATAGCATTTTCTGGGTATAAGTACTGAATATACATAAACCAATGACAGTCTACTTTTCTACTCATGTAATTTTAGTTATGAAAACAAGACACACATCTGGGGAAAATGTTCATATTCTTCACAGTTTTGTCTCGTTTCTACAGTCATGTTTACATCTTTCAGATGAATGCTTATCTATACGCTAGATTACTTAGTCATTAGTTAGGTTAGATTAGATTTACAGTACTTCTGTTTCAGCTGCAGACTTTCACATACAGTACATGTACTTTTTTTTCCTATTTAATCAAATAGGCTCATTTGCTATGTGCAGCTGACACATAGTGGTTTTAGATGAAATAAAAATCCCATAAAAATTAAGTTTTTAACAAATAAAGATTTGCAGGCAATTTAGGCCCTCTGGTTTACCATTTAATTGACCAATAAAAGCCGCAGTCTTTTTATAGGTTTCATTTTATGCAGTTTAACAATACAGTTAAATAAAGTGTTGTTTTTCTTTCTCTGTTTAAAGATTCATCACATTTATATGAACATAAATATATTTCTATGTCTAGAGATGGTCAACTGTAAATCAATGACCTGTCTCTAACCTCACTATGATTTCCGTCCATTGATATACAACTGCTTTTCCTTCCTCTTTCTGTTGTAACAACATACATTTATCAAAAGTTCTGAGTGGTTGCTTTTGAGCCCAATATTACCAGTCTAACAGGTAGCACCTATTCAGTGTAACACCCACACCGGCATCCGTTCCACTTCAGTAGAAGATTTCGTGAAGGCTTTTCCGCTGCTGTGTATTATCACCTGTCATACTGCCTTTGAAATGTTTAAATGAATAATGAAGCATAGGTAACATTCGTCTTTTACTAGTTTTGGCTTTGGTTTCTTTAAGCCAGACAGTGGAATAATTTACTCAGACAGTTATACAATTTAATAAACTCTCAGGAGCAGGACGTGGAAACAGAATTGTAGCTTCTGGTCTTGATCAAGTGTCTTATTTATTTTACAGTTTAAAAAGATCATGCGATCTTTCTATGAATGAGAAGAAGTGAGAGTTGCAGAGTTTAAATAAATGTATATGATTATTATTCTTATTATTGCACATTTATACCATTTATACACTTAACTGGAAGTCTAACGACAATATTTGGTGTGTTTGCATGTTCCAATGCATACATTTTAATAAAGAGCTTTGTCAGGCTACAAAACTAGCATTACTCATGTTATAAATATGTGAATGTACTAATACAGGCCGATTCATTCGAAACACGCCCTGAATGTTCTGTGATAACTATTGCGTTTGGGAAGTAATGTACAATGTGCTTCTCAGTATATGGTTCAAAAGTGCGTTAATTGAAGGTCACTTCCAGCAAGATGGAGAGACGTGGCACACATTGGCAAGGAGCGTGGCAGGATTTGAGATTCTTTTTGGGAAACTGGGTAATTTTCCACCACGGTTCCTGGAACTGAAACCACTAGACGTCTTCTTATGGGGTGGCCTCAAAGGAAAAGTCCATTGGAACAAGCTTGGAACATGCACTGTGGAAGATTTAAAATAAAACATCCGAAAGTGACAGATAGATACTATTCCCCCTGATATCCTTGCTGATGTGTGACACGTTGTTGGACAACCTGGAGATATGAAAACTGTACAGTAAGTTAGCTGAAGATAAGACAAAACCATTGAGAATGCCAGTTTCTTTGGATATGTTGAAAACACTCTTAACAAACGTAATGAATGAGGCTGATGATTTAGCCAGCTAGCATAAAGCCATTATGTCACTTTTCACAATATGTGACAGGGAGAGAAAAAACAAAGCCAATTTGATGACAAGAAAACCAACATTTCCCTCAGATGTGTTAATAAATGTCAGTTAATTAAATGATTTACTTATTTATTTATTTATTTATTTATTTGAAATGGGACAACATTATTGATTGGGAGCTACAGAATGCAAATATGGACACTGAGCCAGTGATGATTTAGCAAGCTAGCATAAAGCCATTATACCAGCCAATGTAAATGCACAGTGCAAACTGTGCAAAATGCAAACTGACCTAGCATTGCCTTCTGAAATATGGAAACTTGTTAAGTGATAATCTCAAATTGTGCACTTTTATAATTTTTATTTTCTTTAAAAGAGTCTAATTCTTTAAATAGAAACCAGCAATGTTGCCTAGAAACTGAGAAATATTGACAGTGAGCAAAAACTAGGTGATGTTTTAGCCTGCTAGCGCTTAGCCATTGTGGTTTAAAGCCAGAGCATTAATGGCAACAAAACAAATCCAGCAAGAATAGTGAGATGTTCTTCAGATGTGTTGGTAAATTACTTTTTAAAAAAATAGAGAGAGAGAGAAAACTTGGCACTGTAATCAAACGGCACTTTCATAGCTTCAGATATTAGCGAGTCTCTGCTTGCCCTTCATATTTGTTTGTTTCTTAACAGCTCCTTTATGTTCTCACAACTTTAATCACTGAAATAGCAGGTGCATTGTATAGTACTTCATTTATTTAGTGTGAGGTGAGAAACTATTTAGTTTGAGTTCATTTAGTATGAAGTGAAGAAGAACGAATAGAAATAAAGCAGCAACACCTCCTACGCTTTCTGTAGAAAGTGTCATTTTTGAGAAAGAGCGGTTCCAGAGGAAGTGTGTATGTTGTGCGTGCATGTATAAACCGAGAGAACAGAACTACCGTAGGCGTAGGTGACACAGCTGTTTTAGTTTTATATCCCTTACAAATTTCTAGCCCTAGCAGGTACCTGTCATCATGACCGGAATGTTTTCCCATCATTCTTTCCTTCATTTCATCACAATGCAATTGTGTTAAGCATAACTTTCCTTGTGCCTTGATATGAAAACCTAGCGTTTGACATGAAACTTAGATAGACGGAAAAATCACACAGTCGCTGAAGTCATTGCCAAGTGAGCTCGTCGTGTACGTGGAAAAGTCGCACGCAGTTACGTCAAACCTTCACAGCGCATGTGTTTCGTGTTGCAGCATGTCTGAGAGCTGAGATTTTTCCACAATGCTTGTTATGGGATGTGCATGAATGTGTGGCAAGTTTATTTCAAGCGTTAACAGTGAGCTTAAGATCAATTTGTAATGCAGCAGTGGTGACTCAGAGGGTTAAGGCACTGAGGCGGTTCAAGCTCCAGCTCCACCAGGTTGCCATTGTTGCTCCAGGGGCTGGACTGTATGTATCATACTGGGATATGCAAAGAAAAAATTTCACTGTGCAGCAATGAATGTGTTATAAATAAAAGCTTAACTTAATACAGGTACCTTGGCACATGTATTTAATCCATTACGGTTCTTAAGGCGAAACTTTGTATTATGAAATGCATTTTCCCATAGAAAATCATGTAAATGCAAATACTCCATTCCAGCCACCCAGAAATATTACCAATATTACTACACTACATTTGCGACAGTATAATCATATCTTTGCATATAAAAACTATTAAAGACAGGTAAATGAAGTAAAATACAGTGGAACCTTGGATTACAAGCATAATTCATTCCAGAAGTGGGCTCGTGTTCCAACACACTCATAAACCAAATCATCATTTTCCCACAAGAAATAATGAAAACTCAAATTATTCGTTCCACAGCCCCAAAAATCAAATACATAAAAATAATTAATACAATCTATAAAATGAAAATAAAACAAATTAATCTGGACTTTACCTTTTTAAAAAAAGTACAAATAAATCCCGACAGATACGTGTTTCCGTTGGTACGCGCAGAATAAGAGTCGCATGCGTGATACATGATACTTGGCGTTCGTAAACTAATACTTGCTCGGTTTCCGATTAAAAATGTATAAAAAATCTTTGCTCGGTTTGCGGAACACTTGTAAACCATGTTACTCGCAATCTGAGGTTCCACTGTACTAACTAAATAGACATTCAACCTCACTTAACCTAACGTATTATTCCTCTTGGCACCGGCTGATTTAAAAATGAAACCAAAAGTGGCTCTCTTTTCTTCTTGGTACCATCCTTGATAAGAGCCCTATGACCATATGTCTTCACTAAATCTTGCACAAAATGCAACAAACACACACACACACACACACACACACACACACACACACACACACACACACACAAATATGTACTGTAAACTCACTTCACAGGTACCACTGTATTTTTAAAGAGATTGGCATGTGATCATGATAAGTTTGACCATACATTCCAAGCCAACAACAATAGCAACCAAACAACACTAGTATTACAGGTGTGTGTCAGGTTGTCATCAAGCATTAATCATACTGTAGCATTAATTTGTGTTTGTTTTTTTTATTCTCAGGTTTGATAGCTGCAGGGATCTTTATAATCTTGCTCCTGGCTCTCTATGCTGTTCTGTGGAAATGTATGGTGTCTCCACCCAAAAGGTGACAAAAGAGAAAAATGTTTCCATACAACTGCTCTGTGCAGGTTTGTGACTGATTGATTTATTCGAAACGCCATGTCCTTGTTTTGAACTCTAATCTCTATTTTTCAGGGGGAAAAAGAAGCGGATCTTAAAGGGTGCCAGCGTAACAGTGTGACCTCTCCGTGGTCATGAGGCGTATTTCTATGAGCAGACATTTATTAAGTGGCTTTAATGAACAGGAGTTCTAGACATGGCTCTGAAAAAAATCCTTGAGTAGGTTATGCTACTGTATTTTGCAGACTGTGGCCTAATCAGGGAAAAAAAATTGCTGTCATGGCCACTAGATAGCAGCACTGTGCATGATTTGGCACCATTCCCTTGGCGTCAACCAATAATGCAAGTATGGACATGAACTAAAATGAAAGCAGTTGCAGATGTTCTGTAAAATGTTGCTATTTATTTTAAGGGGAATTTCTCAGTCATTTTAATCGCACTTGTGCTGCTTCCCCTACTGGATGCCTTGGAGGTGTTTATCCTCTATATGAAGTGTCAGGTTACACATGAGGAAGAGTGTGTAGACGAGCAAGGTCTCGTGTTGTACACTGAAAAACTGATTCATGTGTTGGCATTTTTACATGAATTTCCACTGAAATAATCTTCTTTCAAAATTGAACAAACATAATATACAATGAAAGAAAATAATACAAATTGGTATGTTTTTGTTAAGTATAAAGGCATGAGAAGCAAGACTGAGGATGATTTCGTCCTAGCCCAGACTGTAGATCAGGCCATGCAACCTGCCAGTCATGTCAGGTGATTATGATGAGTAATACTTCTCCCTTGATCTGATCTCTGTTTGTTCAAGAAGGCACATGTGAAATACAGACGCAGATAGAATGAATAGGAATTAGATGGACTAGTTACTCCTTTTCTTTGGTTTTGTTTAATTTCAAAATGCTTTTGAAGGATAAACTAAAATTCCCGTATTGTGATATATTAATGCATATTAGTCAATTGTTTAAACCAAATAGTTTAATTGTTGAGCTATTGATGGATATTATATTTCAAGCCCTCAAACTAGTCCTCACCAGTTCCCATTGATTGTTGGGTATTTTGCTGCTTCTTTTCATTTATAAAATTCTCTATCAAGTTATATGCACATTTTAAAGAAATGGAAATAGCATCAAATGCCTTCTGAGTAAGATTTTAGCTTAACTGATGATGACAGTCGTGAAACGGCCCTTAAGATGGCGGCGGGGATTTGACCAAGGGGAAGTCAACAAGACTGTTTTTACAAAACAATATCAGGACACGGAGGTATTTTCTCCCAAACATCCCCTTTGGCCTATGTGAACTCTGCACTACATGGAGTGACACTGTGTGTGTGTGTGTGTGTGTGTGTGTGTGTGTGTGTGTGTGTGTGTGTGTGTGTGTGTGTCCTGTATCCTGTAGAGCACTGGATCATAGATCTTGCTAGGTCAAAGTCTCTGTGCCTTAGACATGTTGAGAGCTTAGTAAAAATTGCAATTTGTCTTTTTATTCGATTGCATTTAATGCATTTTGTTCCATTTAATGAAATTTCACATGAATAATAAAACCTGGAGACATAAATTGTGATTATTTTTAATAACTTAAGTGTGGATCTCTTGCTTTCACATTATCAGCTAACTTATTTATTCATTTCTGGGTTTAATTTCTGTGTGCTGTCTGATAAATCTTTTACTGCGAGTGAGCATATTTTGGGTTTTTTGGGGGGAAAAAAACAGTTAATGATGTCAGATGCAAAAAAAGAAGGAGCAAACAATATGTAAATGAGAGTAAAACTGAAACCAGAAAACCACTCATTTGTGTTTCCATGTCAAGTACAATGCTGGTTAAAGATCAAAGAAAGACCAAAAAAAGTTCCAAATATAATCACGAGTGAAGGTATGTGAAGATATGAGTGTCTAAAAGGTAAAAGGTGAAAAGGTTTTAAATGTCAATAATCCATATATATAAACAGACTCTCAAAAAAATTTTTTAACTCAACTTTAACAAAATTCTGATCATTTCATTAGCCTATTTTTTGCTTTTCCTGTGTTTGTCCCTGCTCCTCTGTTAACCTTTTAACGTGTTAATTGGCCAGAAGTCTTTATGTAAAAGTACATGTTGAAAGTCTCTTTTTTTTTTTATCTCCTCAAATGGCAGCAACAGGCTCCCACAAATACCTGCCCTTCCGTAATATTCATTTTCACACTCCGTCTGCATGAACACTTCTTCATTTAGTTAAATGATTAATTAATCCATTCATTCATTCTGTATACTGATTGTCCTAATGCAGGGTCACAGTAGCTTTTCCCATTAAACACGGGGTGCCACCGATCACACTGCACAAGCACACACACTTGGACTGTGGGAGAAAAACAGAATACCCAGTTCAAACCCACCAAGCACAGGGAGAACATGCAAGATTTCATTTAATCATACTTAGAAGGGTTCAGTACATCACCCCCCCATCCCCCCCCCCCTCCCCCCACACACACACACACCTACATTTGTATATATAATTACTCGACTAAATATTAAAAATGCAAGGTCTGTAGATTTGCCAGGTTACAGTTCACCTTGCAAAACTGGGTTCAAAGAGCCAATAACTATTTCGCAATCCCATATCCATAACTGGTCCAGTCCTGTTAGGTTATTTATTGGATCTCTTTTTTAATAACTTGCAGGTAGTATTACATCAGCAGTTTGATGCACTTGCAAACACACACTCAAATACCCAGAGTGCATTTCTCACCCCAACAACGCATATTCTATTCTATGACACAAACAGTCAAATTTTACTGGAGTGTATGACAGCAGTAGTGTTTAAAAAAAAAAAAAAAAAAGACATTATATGCAAATGTAATGGAATTAAATAAAGTACAGTACAACCAACAAAAAAGAAAATATGTGTAAAAAAAAATGAAAAATCTAAATAATTTCTCTCTCAAGCAGTCTTTCAAAGTCAACATTCAGGGAAATGTTAAAACCCTGTTAACAGCTTTACAGCTTTACTTAGCGACTGTTATGAAGCCTATGTTAAGGCTCTTAGAGGTGACACAGTTTGTTTACTGATTGTCCTGCTCTTACAAATAAGTTGTATACAAAGCAGAATTGAGCGAAGGGAGTTATGCAAATAATGCCTAGATATTCAATTCATCCTATTTTGTGATCTTTACAGTTAATTCATAGAGAAGACTGCCTATGGTAGTTGTTTTAGATTAATTAGCTCCCTGTGGGGCATGATATGGTATATAAAATACTATGAACTTCTAAATGAATCCCAAATTAAACTCATGCTGCTCATGTAATGTCCTACAGCAGCTGTATGCACTTTGAAAAGTTAATTAACTTGCTAGCAAATGACTAGCATGGTTCTGAGCAACACAGATGGGGTAAAGGATAATGTTAGCCAGATCTCTAACTTTGACAAAAGTTGCTGTAAGATTTGTTCCAGGTGTAAAATAAAATAAAACAAAATGTTAAAAAGTTGATGCTATGTCTCAGTGCTTAGCTGGAAAGATATAGAACCACTAGCATTGCTAGCAAAACACTTAGCTAGTTAGTTTAACTAATAGTATTTCCTTCAGTGATGTTAGTTAATCAGTTTCTATGTATGGTTAAAATTACTACCAGCTATGTTTAACAATTAATAATCATCTTGCCCTGCTAGCAAAATGATAGCAGCTAAGTATAGTTAGTTTAGCTTTGTTAGCATTGATAGGGCATTTATGTTTCCATCTGTTAAATGCATTAAACTAAACCATGCTGGTCCAGCATGATTCTTGTAAACATGAATTATCTAATTAACTACATTTATCAAGTCAAGTAGCCTGTGATTAGCTTTAGTCTTTTTCAATCATTTAAGCTCTATAGGCACTTTTGTGATTATGTCTAAATGACTAAATGAGGTTTCTTAGGATCTAACATTTGGCAGCTCCCGTCGAATAGTTGTTATTTGTACTGTAATTAGTGAAAGACTGGACATGATACCATATTTTTTACAAGGCATTAACCACAAGCCAAATTTAACTTGCACAATCAAGCAATATTTCCATCGCCATGACTAATTCCTTTTTTGCAAACTTGTGTTAGAGCAGGTAAACACAAAACTGTATTGCTGAGGAGAAAAACTTTAGCTTTATCCCTATAAAGCAGTTCTTCTGACCCTTATATTGCACTAGTGTGTATACTGACAATTGTTGAGTCCTATTGTTAATTAGCCATCCTTTTCTTTCTCTGCCAACGATCTCCAAGCAGGAGGAAGAGCAGCAGAATAGGAAGGTTGTCACAGAACTAAAGCCAAACATTGCTCTGGATATTCTTGGTGTCCTCCTTGCTTGGTTCTGGTGTAGTCTCCGAGGCAAGCTTCACTGCTATTTCTTCAGAAATGCTGGACACCTTTGTGGCATTGTTGGGTTCTGATCCAGCATGATTCTCGTTCTTATCAAAGCCATCATTTTTGTAAACTGCTTTGTTGCGCTGCTCCATCTCTAGGGCTTTTTGTCTTTGAAGCTGTAGCAGCAAAGCCTTGTTTACAGACGGACCTGCAGAGAAATACAGTAGAGATTGTGTTTTTATGTGTTTTTATGTAATTATTTACACCCCTGAGCTTTTTCTACACATTGTAAGAAAACAATGTGTAATGGACACAATTAGGATTATACTGTATGTCAGGAATAAAGGACTTTTAAAAAATCTAATCCTATTTTGGTTTGGACACACAACAAGTATACGGAAAAACACATTCTGGTTGGACGACACTGATACCAAAGTTGTCTGGCCTAGGCACAAAGTGCTATGCTCATAACATTGAGAACATAGTGGTGGTAGCATCATGTTGTGTAGATGCTTTCCATCAGCAAACCCTGGGAAACTGGTCAGGGTTGAAGTTAGGGTTATGGAACCAAATACAGGGTGATTTTAGAAGAAAACCTGTTGCGCTTTGAAAGAGGTTGAGCAGAGGAAAACAAAAGTAATTATGTCCCAAGGTGTTAATACCCAGAAACCAGAATATGGTTTGCTCAATTAACTTTTGTATATATGTGTATATTTTTACCTTCAAATGTAAACATCCAATTAATTGTGAATGCACATGTATAGTAAGGCAACTGTATGAATTCTTACAGGGGCTGATGTTTATTTAAGCAGAAGAAGAGTTAACATTTATTAATAATTTAATTGGAAGCTTTGTTTAAACCTTGTGCAGCATTTCTTTTCCTCATTTTCTCACCACATCAGAAGTTATTGGCACAGGTTTTATGCCCGATATTCTTCCTGCAATAATTGGGACTGACATTGAGGATGCCCTGCATCTCCAGGGTCTGGGTAATAGATACTGTATAGGTAGAGTTTTAAGAGGGCCCAATAGTGGCAACTCAGCTCAAACCCCAAATCTACTACCAGCAAACCAGAGTCGCAGCCACTGATATAAATACTGATATTTGTTTTTGTTCAACTTGCACATTTTAACTGAGTTCAGATTCTGACCGTAATTTACATATGTTGAATCCTAAATAATTTTAACATATAACACCAAGCCAGTAATATTATTATACACTGAATCTAACAGGGTTTTTTAAAAAAATCTATAAAATCAAACATAAAAAAGAACGAAAGAAAAAGAGAAAGTGTATGTACATGTGCATGTCTACGTTTATCATACCGAAAAAGCTGAGCAGCACAGGCAGGAAGATGAGGCCGTGTGCCATTCCCAGCAGCGTGATGACCAAATTAAGCCGGAAGAAGAAGATCTGGATGAGCTGAGCTTTAGCGAATGCCAGCACGATGATTCCAGGCAGGTTGGTCATAGCGACGCCGGCAAACACCTGTCAGACATGATATCACAGTACATGAATCAGTGCAAGCACCTTCACAGATACATCTCAGGAAGAGTGCTGCTGTGGTTAGAATATTATATAATATATATAAAGAATATTGGGAGAACCTTTTTCAAGCACAAATATGTTAATACAGTGGAACCTCGTATTGCGAGTAACGCGGTTACGCAAGACGAGCAAAATTTTTTAATACATTTTGATTTGAAAAACGAGCAAGTCTTGGTTTACAAATACCGAGTATCATGTAGCATGCTTTGTTTTGTCGTCGAGCATCACGTGATCACAACCGAGCAATGTTTCTCTCGCTCTTGCTGCGGAATTATGGGTAATCGTCTCCTCTGCTCGGTCTTTGTGTGCATGCGCATCATTGGACACTGTGCCCCTTCACACACACTCCTCCTCCTCCTCTCGCCTTCACACACGCGCACACACACACACACACACACACACTCTCTCTCTCTCTCTAATGGAGACACTGCTCTGTCGCGATTCTTTTCAAAGGTAAAGTGCAGGTTAATTTATTTTTACTTTACAGCAGTGATTCCATTAGTGTGCGCAAACACAAGTGTCATTAGAGATGTTTCCGTTAACGTATGTGTGTGAAACTGAAATATGCGAGGAGGAAGTGTTGATGTGTAAGACTAGAAGAGGGACAGGGGAGGGTCTCATTCCTTTATTTCTTATGGGAAAATTTGCTTTGATTTCCAGGTGTTTTGAAATACGAGCCCGCTTCTGGAATGAATTATGCTCGCAATCCAAGGTTCCACTGTATAAGCATAATTAGTGTTTTTCTGGGTTAGGGTTGTTTTTTAAATGCCCTAAACACACTGAGTATAGTATGATTTTGGATATTGAGAACCATAGGTATGGTTTAAATTCCAAATGTCCAGTTATAGGCAGCTGAAGCACTTACCGCACTACCCATCTTAGCTGTAGCATCTTTGGCTCTCTCTACCTTATTGGACATAGTGCTCAGGGCGAAGGAGCGTGTTAAATGAGACACAAACTCCACTGATATCCCCACAGCCTGGAAAAAAATTAAGACAGGAGAAACCATGATGGAAATTGTATAATTATTGAAATTCTTGATATCCTAACAATCATGTGTGTTTTAATACATAGAGGATTACAGAAATTAACTTAATGTTCAGGTTTTTTAATGAAGAAAAATGTAAGCATTGACAAATACAAAATGTTGTGTAGAAAGAATAAATCCCATCAGGATGTGCTTTAATGGGAAAGCCATCAACTTCTGCTTGGACAAAATTAAATATGATTGTCAGAACCATGTCCTTGAACCTTTCCTAAAATAGCATGTCTCCAAGTCTTTTACTCCTCATCTAACAACACTTGAATAGCACTGAATATGTATACGCATTGTGAAATTGATACGATAAATTTTATTTTCACTCACCGTGACGAGGTTGATTAACGACACAGCGTTGTAGTCAATGCCCCACAGCGTCATGACACCCACTGTATCCACAGTGATCATTACTATGGTGAGAAGGTTGAGAAGACCCGAGCGCAGGTCCATGCCGAGCAGGATGCAGCACACCACAAAGGTGGGTATCAAACAGAGCGAGAGGTTCACCAGGCCCTCATACACAATGCCAATGTACTGCTCATAGTACACATACGTGACACTGCAGAGGAGACAGAGTGCAACAGTCACATTATTCACAACAAATGAATACTCAGTTTATCATTTTAAACCATAATGATTTATTCAAAACGAAGTCAACTTCATATACCTTATTAACAGTATAGAATACATTGTGAACTGAATTTTAACAACCAAATGCAAGTTCAGTATATCTCAGGATAGTACTACTAAGCTAAGTATTTGCTTAGACAGCACGACGGATTAGTGGTTAAAAATGTCGTCTTGCACCTCCAGGGTCCAGGTTCGATTCCCGCCCCTGTGTGCATGAAGTTAGCATGTTCTCCCTGTGCCTGGTGGGTTTCCTCCCCCAGTCCAAAGACATGCAGAATGGGCTAATAGGCATTCCCCAAATTGCCCATAGTGTGTGTATGTATGTGCCCTGCAGTGGATTGGCATCCTGTCCATGGTGTACCCTGCCTCGTGCCCTAAGTCTCCAGGGATAGGCTCTAGGCGCCCCGCGACCCTGTATACAGGATAAAGCGGTATAGACAATGAGTGAGTGAGTATTTACTTAAAATGAATCTTTTCTCTTGACATAAAAAGGGTGCTGTCAGTAGGGGGCAACATAGTTCCAGAAAATGACCACAACTCTTCTTGACTTCTATCTCAGGGGACTTACAGTAGGGCATGAGCTGAGGTACATCCTGGACAGGATGCCAATCCATTGCAGGGCACACACACTCACATTCATACAATATGGGCAATGTCTTTATACTGTGGGAGGAAACCGGAGCACCCAGAGGAAACCTACCAAGCACACAGACCCAAGGCAGGAATCAAACTCAGGTTACTTGGGTTATCTTTGTCCTTTATTAAACCTATTTTTAAGATCTGAAACAAATAAGTGTGAAAACCAACATCTGTTGTTACTTGAAGTAAATTTTTTATAAATGAACTGATCTTCTAAACTTAACAATAGCAACAGACCTGCACATTTCAGCTTCCTACACTCTGCATCAGCACTATCTTTTGCATGAGGCCATAATCAAATAATCATCTTATATCTAATCGCAGAGTGACAGTGTCATGGTCAAAGAGATAGAGAAAGACATGCATAAGGGTGAAGGGTAGAAATGAGTTGCTCACGTATAGGGGAAAACCTCGAAGTCTTCTGCCGTGCCTGGCACTTTTCTCATCGACATGGTGATATTGTGAGCGATTTCTCTCGCCGTGACCAGAGCATCTGTAAACTCCTGTGAGTTAGTGAGAGGAGTGTGATACGCCATGAACCGAGAAGCTTCAAACATATAGACAGACACACACACAGAGTGAGAGAGAGAAAACATTTATTATTAGAATTATCATTATAGTTCATCTGTCTGTTGTTATTTCTGATGCTGTGGAAATGTTATTGGACAGAAAGGCAAAAAAAAAAAGAAATATTTTAAGAGGGAAGGGGAGAGTGACATACAGTAGAAACACTGATATATAGAATAAAAGTGTGAGAAAGATTAAATGTTTGTAGTTCTTAGTGCATACAGTAGTTTTTGGAGTAACCTATTTTTTTCCAATGCTAATATTCAAATTAGTCAACTTCATTTCATTTCAGTTTTTGCTTTAATTCAAGTTTAAACTGCTTGATCCAGCGCACATTGTGTTTTAGGGATGTTACTTCCGGTACTCTACATTTTAGGTTAAGTTCTACTTCCTGTTATATTTAGGGTTACTCTGCTTATGCTAATGCTACTTTTTGTTGTAGTGGTTATTATCATGATAATTCTTAAATTATTCAGGTTATTATAATGCTCTAGTGCTTAGTCTAACGCTAATGGTTTCGTTAGTCTGTTAACTAAAAAGCTACTTTTAGCTTTAATCTGTTTACTATAATGCAACATTTTAAGTTAGTTTCTTAAATATGAAGCTAGTTTTTAAGTTAATCTGTTTACTAGTCTTTGGGATAATTTGATTAATTATATTATTTTTATATCATATTTTTATATATTATATATTATATATATATATATAATATAGTTTAGCCTATTTACTAAAATGCCAGCTTAAAATTGTTCTGTTAAGTCTAATACTGGTCTTTAGGTGAGGCTGTTTACTACAAAGCTAGGTTTTAGTTTCATTTGTTTAACTCATTGCAAATTCTTTGGGTGAGCATGTGTACTGTTTAAATTTTTTCTCTACGGCACATTTTGGGATAGTCCATTCACTTCATTTTAGGGTTAGTTTAACTGGACATATGTTTTCATAGTATTGCTAATTTAGGGAATAATGTTTACTGTACTGAATACTGCTGTACATTATACTGTAATGCTTGGACATATTTCATGTATTTTTTCACCTTACCTAATATCTCTCCAGTCACATTGTCCAGGACCACAGATGTATCATAAGCCCCCAAACCACTGTGGGGGAAATAATAATATATATATATATATGATAAATGAAATAAATAAATGATATACTGTATATAATGATAAAGATAAATCATGGTCTTATCAATTTGAGCACCACCCACCCTTTGGGACACAGTAAGTCTGGCCGGTTGCTGAGAAAGCTTGGGAGAAACTCATTGAACTCTTCTACAGATGGACGCAAGACACCGTTGGTTGCGTCTTTCATACACTTCTTACATATTAAGAAGTCTGGAGATAAAATAATATAGTAGCACTATAAATGATATAGTACATCAATAAAACAACAATATGACTGTAAGCCTAACTACTGAGCTGATACTCACTCTCATGAGCGGGACAGAATTTCCCTTTGTTACTTCCGAGGATGTAAGTACGACAACACCTGGATTGGGGATTTAGCCAGTCAATGAAATCATCCACCCAGGAAGATGCTGGAATAGCCAAGTATGATCTGAAAATAAGGATATGTCATTGTTTGAGATGTCTACTTTCAAAGGACAGATAGATAGATAGACAGATAGATAGACAGATGGATAGATAGACAGATAGATAGACAGATGGATAGATAGACAGATAGATAGACAGACAGATAGATAGATAGATAGATAGATAGATAGATAGATAGATAGATAGATAGACAGACAGATAGATAGATAGATAGATAGATAGATAGATAGATAGATAGATAGATAGATAGATAGATAGATAGATACTGTAGATAGATCGATGCATAATTAAGTTTGTTGTTGAAAGGAAACTCCCTTATCATATTCAGTTTTAGTTTTTAGTCTAATCATGATACAATGAATATACACTGAAATACAACAAATAATTATGAAATTAATGTAATAAACAAATAAAAATAAATTAGACTTTCCTTTTGAAATCATTTTTAAAAATAAAAATAAAAAAAATTTCAAAGCTGATTCGTTAATACAAATCCTGCTATGAAAAAAAATACATATATACATTTTATATACAAACGGTATCAATTGCATTGTAAGCCGAAGAAATTTAAACCTTCCAGGCGAATATCAATTACCAAGTCTAGAGGACTAAAACATTCCATGACCCTATCTATAGCTTGCGCTCGTGTCCTTATCTAACAGCTGTGAACATTTATTGACTATACCATAACAAGGCTATTTTCATTGTCAACTTTTAAAAATGAGCAAAGCTGCAAAAAGGTAGAAGCTAGAGTGGCTCTTGCCCTGAACCATTTTTAACACTGCTGTAAAAGAAGTAGATAAAACCACTGTTAGAAGATAATCCTAAGCCCAAGGTCAGTATTATAACTTGGCCAAAGGTGGAAATGTGTATGATTGAGATTGTTACAAACAAGCATAGTAGTATATAGGCGATGTTAGCAGCTATCGTTATTGTAAAGCAGATAACCTCTGAACTAGAATTAATAGTAAACAGGTTAAGACAGAGGCATCGTGGTAAAGAACATAAGCTGCAAATTAATAATAAAGCAGCCAGGAGGACCAAGAACACGTTTTATTTTCAGTCTCTCTTTTATTCTCCTATCACTATTTTTTTCTTTTAGAATAACCATTTTGTTGTGAATTTTTGTGTGTGGCAAACTAAGAGGAAAGTGTTCCCCCGCCCCCCCCAAACCCCCCCCCCCCCCCCCAAAAAAAAAAAGAGAGTGTCTAACCATGACACATTTAGCACAGCATCAGAAAAATTCTGTATTGTATTTCGCACATTTATATATTAATCTAGAGGGAAAATGTGTGCACTCACATGTTAGGAAATGATGTGGCATACTGGATCTTTTGGGTGAGGGAGAACTGGTTGCAGCCAACACTGGAACACACTGCGTTCATGCCACTATGACTCGAGAAGTTGAAGCCTTTTGTTGTGACAAAATATACAGGAACACCAACCTCAAAGTATTTGTACAGGTATGCAAAGTATGTCAACATGTAGGAGTCCTGTAAAAGTGAACAGATGGTGATAAAGTTAACACAAATTGAACAGCTATACACAGTTATACAGTCCCTGTGTTACTTGGTACTTATTGATTGGCACTTACCGATGGCATGGCCAGCTCCTGGTCCAAGCCCACCTTCACATTGAACATGAGATAGATGGAGGCACAGAAGAAGCAGAGGAACACTACAATCTGCATGGTGGAACAAATTTGAGCATGTGAACCTACACTTATTGTAATATCTAACAATGTAATTCAGTACGTTCCTTCTACATTGGAACAATGTAAGAAATTTAATAATTTTCCCGTCCATATGCAGATTTTTTTTTTTTATTTAATTTTTTTTATTGGAGTATATTGATGTATCAGTGTAATGGGCCGTACCACTACTATCCTGGAAACCGGGTGGAGCAGCGCCGGGGCATAATATTTCTGCATTATGGGAAGGAGGACACCCTCATTGGGTTTGGTAGGTCGTGGTTGCTTAACAGTGACACAGCAAGCTATTTCACAGCGATTTGAATCTTGTCGCCGAGCATCTAAAGACAGCAGTGCCACGAATGCAGTCATCTGCAGCACAAAGTCCATGAGGACGGCGAAGGCAGCATAGAGCGCAAAAGACTTCACAGCAGGCATTGTACTCAAAGCACCTGGAATCACACATACACGCACACGCACACACGCACACTTTATTGAGTATTGGGAGGATACTGGGAAATTATGAGTGAAACTGTGTATAACCCCTGCATATACTTCATTATCATCTAATATGGGCACTAAAACAATATACATGGGTCATGATAACCTCCTGAGCAATAAATATGCAAATAATGTTACTAGGGATAATACATTAGGTGATATCATTTCACTGGTTCAGGCTGCTGCCAGCTATGATTTGGAGAGACCTACAGAGGTCACACTTACAGTATCTTAACCTAGTCCTGGGATATCCCCTGTTCTTTGCATTTTAGTGTTTTCGCCTAATAACTCCTTCCTGAGTAGAAGTGGGTTGTATAGTGGGGTGTCCACGACCAGGGTTACGAACCCATGAACTGAGATAACTCACCCAAAAAGAAGCAGACAGATTCAGACATGCTACATAGGAGCATGCTGGGAGCGACATTTCCAAGGACTCTACCAATGTGCTCCTCTCGCTGCTCTCCTGGACGGCGGACGTCTCTCTAAAAATACAAGAGGAGATACCGCTCAGTGAAAAGAGAACCGAGATAAAGCTTAAAAAGTACTGATAAAGAAGTGAAAATAACCGCTAATCAGATGAATGGTATGATAAAGCTAGGCAAGGAGAAGATAAACCCGATAGGGCGCAGTTATGCTGTTCAGGAAACATAAACGGATGAATCAAGCACTAAGGACAAGGAGTTGCTGTTTTAAACAGTAACTCATTTGAGAGAGAAATACCTGGTACTCCAGAACAAAGATAAAGATGTTGTCAGCCCCAACCGCCAGGACCAGAAAGGGGACCACCTGCAGAATGACTAGAGAGGATGGGATTCCTATCCAAGCATAGAAACCCATGGAGGACAGGACCGAGCAGCCTACTACCAATATGCCCCCAAAGCCGACAAGGAACTTTGAGTCCACCTGTTTAAAGGAGGAAATATAAAGACAAAGGAAATCGATTGGGTTAAATAAACTATCAAGGCTTCCCTGATTGTCCTACTACTGTATATTTCTGCTAACGGTGTGTTAGGTTTTTGATTAATAAATAAATATTGATCAAATGTACAGTATTACCACTTGATTGTTGTTTTAGTATGATTAATGCAATGTCATGTTTGGATATACTGGTACTTCCCATTCATTCATTAATCTTTTTTTTTTTTTGCCACTTTCAGTATGTGGCTGAGACTGAGGGACTTTCCAATAAGGGGAACCCATAACTGTTGCATTGACAGCAATGACTTGGTGGGAATTACACAAAGTCAGGGTGATTTCTTTTTTTTTTTCTTTCTACATCAACATCTACATCTAAGCATCTTATTACATCTGAGCAATTGAGGGTTAAGGGCCTTGCTCAAGGGCCCAACAGTGGCAACTTGGTGGTTGTGAGGTTTGAACCTGGGATCTTCTGAACCGTAGTCCAATGCCTTAACCACTGAGCTACCCCTGCCCCTATATGAAAGTCAAGAATACTAATCTCACTCCTTGGCCACATCTCAAACGTTTAACCACAAATCCTACAAACACGATTGAACGAAAACCTGATGACTCACCAGAATTCGCTTGAAGGATGAGTATTCTCCCAGAGCCACGGCAATATACAAAAAGATGACTGCATAACTGATCATGAAGATGGGGATGTCCTCGATTGTAGTTCTGTTGATTTCATCTTCTAAAGATCGCTGCAGGGAAAGAGACCATTGGGAATTGGTGATGGAATGAAAGGGCATATTGGGAGACTTCGGAATGAAGAAGTTGATTAACCGCACTTTGTATTAAATGACACAGCCTGTGTGGCAAAAATGTGTGCATGAGAATCGTGTCGAGCTGTATTTGTCCTGTACAATAAATAATAAGGTTTAGAATCTCACCTCAGCCATGTAGGCGAAAGTAAAGTTGGTGCTTGGATTTCTCTGGTATTCCTGTACTATCTCCAAGAACTTTGATTCCCATTCTTGCACCACATTAAACTTTGGGTCATCCCGAGGATAGTTATTCAGAGAAAAAGTGAGAATGAAGGCTTCAGCATCTGTGTAGTCATCATCTGAAAGCAAGGCATAACTCATGAACCTTTTCCCTATATAGGCAAATGTGTAACAATGACTATTTACTTCGGTCTTTTTGGTTGTCTTACTGTACCTTCATATCCGCCTACAGCCAAGAAGGGAAAAACAGGTCCTCCATAGTCAGCCATGCAACTCATGCCAAGTGCAGTGATGTCTTTAAAAGACAACGGAGAGCTGCGTAGCACATAAATCAAGGTTCAGTTCACTGAGATGAATTTAACGGCAACGTTTTGCTCCCACAGAATGAGACTTACTTGACGCAGTAGATTAAATGGTCTCTCCAGTCAACTTCTTTAGTCACGCCTAACTCGGTCATGTTAACCTTTGCGTTCAGGTTATCGACGCTGTTTTGGAAGTACTGAGGGAGACTGTTAACAGCACAGTCAGTAAGAGCGGGGTTTACTGGATTGAGTGGAGCATAGCACACGTCCTTAAGGCTAGCATTCCGTTGAAGGTCTTCTGACCAGAAATTGATTGCCTGGATTCTCTCTTGAAGCTCCAGTAGTTGAAAAATGAGGTCTGTGAAAACAGCAAGGCTTTACGTGTTACAGACTACTTGCTTAAATATTTTTGTTTTAATATGTTTTCTGGTATGTTAGACATTATAGCATTAAAGGTGCCGTATTTTGCCATTTCTTTAACAGGTTAATGCAGGTCTCAGATGTCCGTGAACTTGTGTGTGTTAATGCTTTAGATAATGCATTTTTTCATACCTAAAACATCTGTTTCATTCCCCTTCTCCATTTTAATGTCTATGTAAATGGGCTACTGCTGAGCCACACCCCTCCACAGAACAGCAGAGCTAAGCAACAAGCCATGAAAGGGTTATCTTCTTATTTGCAGTCAAATTAGGGGGGGAAATCTAATTGCTTGTTGCAAATACAAAAATGTCTAACAAGTGAATTGCGTGTAATAGGTTGCCTTGAACGCCCCTCTAATACCACTGAAACTTGCCAGTGGGTACAATATTTTATTAAGAAATAACATTATGCACTTTTTAACTATTTATTGTTCCACTTAGTGTAGTGGAACAAGTGCAAGGCACGTTAGTTCCTGTTATGATTTATGCTACATTATATCAGATAAAAACAGTTGTTCCTTCAGCGCCATTCTCTGTAAACATTTTAAGGCAAAAAAAACAAAAAAACGCACCTACAACCCGTAAAGCACCCGTAAAGTCCTCTGACATGAAGAATTTTCAAAGAGAAGTGGAAAATTCAATGACTATCAAAAAGTGAGGAGACTAGAGACTCCTTCCATAATGTTAAACAAACGTCTTTTTACAGAAAGATATCGATATACTGTATACCATTTTTGCTTTGTTTAAAAAAATATTAGACCAGTCCCTGTAGATTAGCTGTTACTATAGAAATGGCGACATATTAGACAGAATGAGTTATAAATCATTCTGATAAAACTGATTTATACTACAGCAATACTGTCAGAGTGGATGTTGTAGTAAATTATTCAATTATTTTGGCTTAACCGGAATCTGAAATGCACCATCGCTGCAGCATAAGTTAGATCATACACTGAAGCGCCATAACGTTAAAAAACATTAACATTAAAACCACTGAGATTTTGGGTTCCCCCTGTGCCACCGGGACAGCTCTGGACCCATAGAGTGTGGCTCTCCAGGGACTCTGGAGGCGTGATGTGGTGTCTGGCAACTGGGTGCTGTGGGTTGGGCGGCGTGGGACTTCTGTGGATCGGACTTGCTTGTCTTCTACCTCATAAGTGGCGGGCTTAAACCAGATAGACTTGCTTTGGCCCCTGCAAGCATGGGTATGCATGGTCCCGTAAACAGTTTACTTGATGGTTTAACTGATTATTATTAGAATTGTTTATTAGTGTTAATGTATAATGTTATGTGGGTTGAATGTTAGATGTGTTGAATATAGCAGCCCATAGGACCGGAATTGAAAACCAGTGTGTTGTGTTACTATGGTAAGTATCTCAAGACGGTTGAATTTAACACTAACCTTTAGTGATGAGGCCGCTGATGTTTGTTTTGCCAAATAGCAAGGAGTCATACTCATAACCTTCCCTGCCCGGAGCTGTCAGAATCAGCTGGTTGGTACGAAAGAAGGGAGAAAAATGCTCATCATGAAAGTCCTTCTCACGTCTTGCACGGCTGTTGGGAGCTGACCAAAGTTGAACAGGGTCAGTGGTCAGTTCTATATGCATCAGCCCAGTTGAAAATGCCACCACTGCAACCAGACATATAACAATCACCGTCTTGGGGTACCTAGCCATTGACGTTCCCCACCTCTGGAAGAACGAACCCAGAATTTCTTGTGCAGCCAGACTTGCTCGATCAGAGCATGTGACATCTTTGGGATCCACTGTCCCTTCATTTTCCACTTCATTTTCATTATTGTCCTTGCCCCCTTTGGACAACTTACTCTTTCGAGTTTGGAAGACAAACTTAGCCACAAGGAAAGCGAGGAACAGGAGAGACAAAAATATGAAGACAATGAGACAGATGAAGAGGACACCGTTCATGCCTGCGATCATGAAGCTGGAAGACGCCACAGGTCTTACTTCAGGTGGAAGCACTACAGGGCAGGAATCCAGACAGTCCTGGCATGAGCATTCTTTTTCCCCAATGGGTGTTGTTTCATTACAGCCTATCGCTACACCTGCATATGGAACCATTCCCTCTGGTACGTCAGAGGTCTCGTTAGGTAGAATGAGTCTAAAATCAATATCGAGTGGAGCCAGACCATTGCTTGAGTCACCCTGGAAATCCAACCAACGCTGAGGTGTGCACTGCTTAGAACCATATTGGCCACACATGGTACCAATAGCATATCCACCTGTAGATGGAATCCGTACATTCTGGCAGGACTTGAAGGACGCATCGGAGAAGTTGGTCGAAACATAGGCCTGGTATGCGACCACACCGTCTTTGTGCACTCCACCAACCGTGACGTTCTCAGTTCTGGTGATGTTGACTATCTGGCTCTGGTCAGGACTGCAGGTGGTCATGCAGTGTATTTGGGCAAAATTGTAAGCGCAGGCCGGGCATCGGAGAAGCACAGCTTTGGAAAGGGTGAGGCTGTCTTGCAGAGCACGCAACTGAGGAGTGGTGCAACAGGCAAATGATTTACCCACACCTTGGTCCAACATGGGACAGACCTCCTTCAGTAGCTGGTAGTGTTGGCCTGTTGTTAAGGTTGCTGGCTGATAACTTTTGCAGGGTATTTTTGGAGGGAGCAGGGGCTTGTTTACATTGGGGTTTAGACCGCATTCATCATACATTACACAGTAGCCAGGCTGAGGCTGAGCATCACAAAGCACCTGCAACAGATGAGATGATAATAAAGTTTTTAAAGGATGTCTAATCCTTTTGCACTATTCTGTATTGACCACTAATTGTGTGTTTGGTGCATGGAGCTTGTGCCAATCTTCCACACCAAAGTACATGTGTTTTACAATTTCATGACAGTGTACAGTAACAAATCCATTTTTTTCTGATTAATGAGTGCGAATGTGGAAATAGAATTTGGCAAAATAAGGAAATATATAATATATTTATTATTTAATATTTATTGTATAATACATGCAAGGTTGAGGTGAGTGCATGGCCTTGAAAACAGAGATTGCAGCTAATGAGACTTTGTTTCATGCCAACACATTTTTTTCCCCTTGTTCCAACGGGTGCTCCCTATAGGTAGCAATGATAAGATATGCCAGGTCATAAAATGAAATGGCATGGTATTGAATGATATACTGTAGAATCGCATTCAGTGAATTTCAGGGATTAAATTTGTTGTTGTTGTCCTCATTCATGTCTACTCGATACATTTCGTAATTTATGCTCATTAAATACAAATATCACATGATTAATAGACATATCTGTCTGAAATGTAGCAATCCGACTCTGTTGCACACAACTTGATCATAAAAAATATTTTTAAGGATAAATAAATATGTGCTTAATGAAAAGACGATGTTCGCGATTAAGGACTTATTAACTGGCTACTCTTCTAACACTATAATCCGGGTGAACGTATACTCTTTTTAAAGGCAGGTGGATAAAACACAAAGCAGGTAGAAATAAAAATAAAAAAACATGCAGCTAAATAAAGTTAATTTAAATACAAACATACTTCATGTTACAAATGCAAAGTAAAATTTCTGCTTTTTAATTTGTGACACTGAAAATGTCTGATACAAACATTGGACATTCACTTTGTTCCCATTCACTTATTCGTTACGTAGATTTATTTTTAAAAATTTCAGCCTCATAGCTTATCAAAAAACATTCATTACATAGTTCAAATTGTCTAACCTGCACTCATGTATATATTTAGAGGAGAAAACGTACCAAATATGCAGCAAGCGTTAAAAAGACGAAGTCCCAGTTCTTTGTCAGGACCCCCATTCTGTCGCTTTCTGAAAGAAAATGCCAAGTGACAGAGGTGATACATCCAACAGGGAGAAAAAAGAAATCGAGAAAGAGTGAAACAGACAAGAGGGGC
>QNUK01000621.1:205000-240000 GCA_013621035.1 Clarias magur | reverse complement strand
AAATATCAGACACCATCAAATCTCTTAAAGGATGTAAAACTCCCGGTCCAGATGGATTTTGTAATGAATTCTATAAAGCCTGCAATGCATTACTATCACCGTATCTATATAGGGTTTATAAGCAAGCATTTATAGATCGGTCTCTGCCGTCCTCTCTAAACGAGGCAATTATTACGGTAGTCCCAAAAAAAGGAAGAAACCTGGAGGAACTGGGTTCTTATAGACCGATTTCACTCTTAAATTCAGATCAGAAAATTCTGGCAAAAACATTGGCTTGCAGACTAAACATAGTAATTAGAAACTTGGTGCATCCAGATCAAAATGGTTTCATAGCAAAACGTACTTCTTCTTCTAACCTTAGGCGTCTTTTCAACATTATGTACTCTTGCAGTAGATTGCAACAAGATCTAGCCATTCTGTCGTTGGATGCAGAGAAGGCATTCGACCAAATTGAGTGGCCTTACCTATTTGCTGTATTGAAGAAGTTTAATCTTGGAGATAATTTCATTTCATGGATTAAGTTGTTGTAATCTAGTCCATGTGCAAGAATTCTCACAAATCAAACGATGTCTTCTCGTTTTGAATTACACAGAGGTACAAGACAGCGATGCTCACTATCACCACCTCTTTTCACTTTAGCAATTGAGCCTTTAGCGGAGGCTATTAGAACACATACTGGAATTAAAGGCTATAAAAACCAAAGTACTGATAATAAATTTGCTTTATACGCAGATGATATAATTTTATTTATTTCGGGGGCCCAAAAGTAGCATTCCAAATATCCTTCATTTGATCAATCACTATGGTACATTTGCAGGATACAAAATCAACTGGGACAAGAGTGTGTTGATGCCAGTCACAATCAAAGATTCCTCTTGGCTTCAGCATTTGCCCTTTAAGACTGCTTCAGAGCAATTCACATATTTGGGAATTGAGGTAACAGAAAAGTATTCTATCTTAGTTAAAGCCAATTTTCAACCCCTTTTGTCTAAACTTAAATCTATGATTAGTTTCTGGAGAACACTTCCAATTTCTCTTGTGGGTAGTGTAAACGCAATTAAGATGATATTTCTCCCACAATTTTTATATCTAGTACAGAATATTCCTGTATTTTTGCCTAAATCCTTTTTCAAAAAACTGGACTCTCTCCTAGTTCCCTTTGTCTGGAACTATAAATCTCGTGGAATTTCTAAACAACACCTATGTAAATCCAAAATACAGGGAGGGCTTGCTCTACCCAATTTTCTTTACTATTATTGGGCTGCAAACCTGAGGGCCTTGACTTCATGGATAGACTTTGCTCCAGTGGGGGAGAATTGGTTGACGGTGGAACAGGAGGAATGTCTCCCATATTCTATTAACTCAATACTGTTGTCACCTAAAGGTATAGTTAGTTCATTTTACAATCATAACCCTGTTATTCAGAATTCTGTTCGTATTTGGAAACAGTTAACAAATCATTTCAAACTCAACCAAATGTCGTTTTTGCTCTCTATTTCAGCTAACCCATCTTTTCGCCCATCAATGTTAGATAATGCATTTGAGTTTTCGGAAAAAGGTAGGGTTACGAAAGGTAGGAGATTTATATATAAATGGAAAATTTGCTTCTTTTCAGCAGTTGTGTGAGAAATACAGTATTCCTTCTAGTCACTTCTTTAGGTACCTTCAAATAAGAGATTATGTGAAGTCTAACATTTCTAATTATGTCACATCTACACCTATGTATCTTGATACAGTTCTATAAATATGTCTTAGCGAGGGTAGTACCATTTCCTTGCTCTACAAGGGTTTATAACAGGCAAAAAATCCATCTATGGAAAGTATTCAATCTGCTTGGGAAGAAGAATTTGCAGTGGAAATTCCTTGTGAAATTTGGGAACAAAGTCTTGAATTGGTTCATAAATGTTCCATTAATGCAAGACACTGTCTCATTCAGTTTAAGGTGCTTCATAGGCTTCATTATTCCAAGTGTAAATTGAATAAAATATTTCCAGAAGTGTCACCATTGTGTGACAAATGGCAATTTTTAGATGCTAACCTGTCTCATTCCTATGTCTTGTGTCCCAAATTACAGATTTTCTGGAACAAAATATTTAAGTTTTTTTTTTTTAGATACATTGAACATTTCTATTATACCAAATCCTATATTAATTATATTTGGAGTTTCTAAAGAATTTGTCAAACTTACACGGGTACAACAACAGTTTGTTTCGTATGGGTTGATCTCCGCCAAAAAACGTATCCTCTTATTTTGGAAGAAAAAAGAAGTTCCAACTTTGAAGTTATGGCTGATGGAGCTGACGGGTACCCTACATCTCGAAAGAATTAGGTATACCCTAATAGATAAGATTTTGTTACTTTTTTACACACTTGTGATTAATGTTTACTATGCCTTCAGTACCTACTTTTACCACGGGATAGCACTTGTGTATTTATTTGTTTTTGTTGATCTTGTGAAGATTTATGTCTGTATTTAAAGAAAACATATTTACATGTGAATGTTTATTTACATCTCAAACAATAAAAATATTTAAACAAAAGAACTACAGATTGCAGTGGTATTCAAATGCCCTCAAGAACAAATATGTTTGCAAATTGGGGCTTTCCAAAAGTAAGTCAGACAATCATGTCATGTAAACGTGTTTAAACGTGTACAAATCTATCATACTTAAAATGTATTTTCATCTATAATTTTCCTTCAGCAGGGAAACGGTGATGATTGTTCTATGAATGTTTGAACATGTTTTCCTCAACACATGCACTTGAGGAATTGGGCACTGGACCTAATTCATATTTATCACCACACCCATCTGAACCAAAGACCTTGAACATTTGCACTTCTTTGCATAAACATGTATACCATTTAAGGAAAAATATATATAAAATTAAACAAAAACATTATGATTCATTAATGTTTTAACACCATTGATTATTATGTTTTACATGGTATTAGGATGAGATAGATCATTACAAAAACGATGGTACATTTGGGAAGGTACAAGGCATTTGATGTTGGGACACCAGGACATGCTGCTGTGGATACCTTATCAAAGACCTTATCATTCAAGGACACTTGGAGCTGACAAAGGGAACCTTAGACTATCACCTTTTGCAAAGGGCTTAGTGCCACCATGCAGAGAGGTCAATAAGAGCGGACCTGACTGAGGAAATACTGATTAAGGTCTGAGATCAACACTGATTATCTTAAGGAGATTATCATTTCATTTCATTTTTAATTGTTAAAATGGTGTTGCACTGTTGTACAATAGGCTACAATATGGTACCAGTTACTATTCATCATTTTCTAAATGATGTGCATGAAATATTTTTCAAGATCTGATATACATTTTCTATAGTTTTCTAGGTTTCTGAGTACAGTACTGTATGTAAGCTACAAAGTCATCCTAGAGTCCATTTTTCTCCAACAGTTTCATACCCGTTCATGATGACGGTAGTTGTACAATGAGTTTAAATTCCAGCAGCACCAACATTTCATGCTTGTACAAAAAGTTTTGATTATGCAAATTAAAAATGTTCCATACCTAGAAAACATTTTATAAAACAAGGGACAAAATAAGCAACCCGACCAACTACTCTTTCTGAAAAATCTGCAGGACATTTAATATTTAGTCTTTGACAATAAAATATTGAAGAAGAAAAATTTGAATCTAATCACTGAACAAGGCAATGTAAGATTTTTTTTACTGTAACCTTTTCAAGGGAAATGATTAAATAATGTATATCACTACGGCATCATTATCAGAGAAGTAAAAAAAAAACATTAACAATATCATAGAAATATAGTTTAAAGAGAACCAGGTAGAAATCATGTTCTATGTTTACCTGTTCATATTTTAAGTAAAGGCCTCATTATTTATACCAACACATTGTCACCTTAAATGATAAAAATTATTTGACTTTCCCGGTCACTGTGTATTATAAAAATGTTGAAGTGACTTTGTTATTTTCGACATGTCATGTCTACAACTCTAACGAATAAATCATTACCTGCAACAAAATACCCAACATTATCACACTTTCCTACCATCACTGTTTTGACACGTTTGAGACGATAGTCTCAGTATCATTTGGTAGTGTTTCTGAGTTCTGTTGTATTATTTCTGAGCAGTTTCTGAGATTTCAGTCATCAATAAATATTGTCCTAGAAAGTTTATATCGGTATTTATGTCTGACTAACTAAGCTAATGTATACAATGGAACAGAGGGGATAGAAATACTGATTAGTTCATGACAATGCTTAAATAGTCTAAGGCTTCAGGAGAGATTATTGAATAAATATTGATCTAATAACTGAAATTCTTTTGGTGAAGCGTGTGTTCAGAGGAAAAGAATTTGCCAGTGTATGACATTTATGAAAAGGAATATCCGCTTAAAATGTGTTACTGGTTGGGCAAAATGAGAATAAATAATACAATAATAAGTTTTTGAAATTTTTTGGGTTATGTCAGTATGACAGCATGCACCTGTCTGATATCGCTCCTCGCTCACGCCGGAGATCACTAGGTAGGCGGCCTCCCCTTCTGCAGGTGTGCGAAGGGACGGGGTCGTGGAGACAGCTGGTGAGAAATCTCCAATAATGATCCCGGGCTTCTCCCCGTGCTATAAAACACAGCCTGTACCCGCATGCCAGCAGGGCTCTGCCCACCAGACCTGCACATGCATATCGCTGGTTTCCTGCCTCCTTTAACCCTTTCCTTCCGCATGTTCCTTAAAGAAATTACTTTTTTTCCCTCAAGACCTCATCTCTTGTAAGTGCTTCATGGTGCCGCCGGTGCAAACAAGGGAAGGGAAAGAAATACAAATATGATGCCTTATATTCTTCCATCCAGGAACTTCTGTAGTCCAACTACGGACTGTAGAGGTGAATGGTGATTACAATTGTATTACAACCGTGGTAGGATGGTGTGTGACATTCACATGCTATGGGCAATTTGAGAAAACCAAATAGCCTACTCTGCTTGTCGTTGGCCTGTGGGAGTAAAGCCACCGAAGAGAACAAGCAAACTACATGCAAAAAGACCCCGAGGCGGGAATCGAACCCGGCCACATTATTAGTAGACAGCAAATGAAAGCATAAAAAGGGCAGTGGCATCTGTCTCCAATGCTATAACAGAAGAGGATGTCTTTCAGCATATAAAAACTCGACGTCTAACCTGAGGAAACATGTCGCAGTTAGTTTAGCTGTTTTATTTAATGTTGCGATGTTAACATATTTACTTAGCAAATAAACTAGAGGCTAATCAATAATTAGCAAATAGCCTAGTGGTTAAAAAAAACATTATTTTTATGGGATTTTTGTTGTTGTTGTTTTTACATTTGTTCTACTGGTCACAGTTTATGCTAAAGTGAGACTCTTGTACACATGTTCTAATGTTATCTGCTGAGCCTTTTGCAGGGCAACTGAATATACAGCATATCTTCCACAGGAAATAGTTTACACTTTTCAAACATACATATGTTACCTACAGTAGTTATTTGTTTCGAAAGATACATAAAGATATATATATATATATATATATATATATATATATATATATATATATATATATATATACATTACAATATTACTTAATTTAATTCATTTTATTATTTGGAAATGTCAGAAATTGCACATTATGTAATAATTTTGTCTGGCTGCATACATAATTTCTAAAAATAATAATTAGAAAAAAATGGACATTACATTGAAACTTTTACTTAGACTTCAGTAGCCTTTTCACCAAACACTTTTTACTCTTACTTGAGTAATATTTTGGATTACTATTTTAATATGTCCACTTGAGTAATCTCATTTTAAAGTACAGCTACTCTTACTTGGGTAACATTTTTGAATACTCTACCCATCTCTGGTCAAGTCAACGAGCTTAACTTGAAAGTTGTCATACTAAGATGGCGGCACCGGTGACTTGTTTTAAAGTTTAGCGCACGAATAGAACGGAAAATTGCCCTGTCCAATATGGCGGCAATGATAACGTCATTAGCATTCGGGCCAATGAGAGATCGCGAATAAGTTTCCAGAGGACGTCAGGCGACTGGCAGGGCATGCGGGCTCGCGCGCTTCTCGTTGTTGTGGTAGCGGCGCCGATTTCTCCCACCAGTGCGTTGTATACATTTTTTAAGTAAACGAAAATAAAGATTTGACACGATTTTTTAGGTTAGGGTGAGTAAATTTCAGTTCATATAAATTTAAAATCAGGGTAAAATTATTCAGAAAAACTGTCAAAAATTCTAATACACAAACTAACGTTATAGCTCACCATAAACTCAACAGTCATGTTTTTTAAATAATAATAATAATAAATAATAATAATAATAATAATAATGAGTGATTTCATAACGTTTTATTTGTATTTTTTTATCACTTACATTTATTATTATTTTTTTAAACCATATAGTGTTTAGTATTAGGTTAAAATGTATACACACATCAACATGAAAAATATGTGCATAAAAATGGGTTTTACTAAATTTAAATAAACATTAAATGGTGCTGCTATAAATTTAAAAAATAGCATAGATAGCAACTGTTGAAGTGTGTATGTGAATTAAATAATAATAATAATAATAATAATAATAATAGATTTCACAGTGTTTTATTTAAAAAACTCTTTATATAAATTCTATATTTGCATATAAATCCATTTCAGTACAAGGCAATAAAATTACACAAGGGCAAAAGTTCAAGGAGGAAGAAAGCCTATGTGCTGTACTGCTACACTGTGCTATACATTATCATCACTTTAAATCACAATCTCTCTATTTTATGTTTCCCCTTGAGTACTAAGACACTGACTGTCATGCCTTATCACAGCTATACACTCTATACTCTTTGCCTTTTGTCTTTACAGATGTTTGGAATCCAGCAAACACCTTTTGATAGATTCATTGCATGATGGACCTGTAAATCATTATCACTATCTGTCCTTGAGAATCATCTTCACTAGTATCTTCCCTATCAGGATAAATAGCATCAGATCACCTGATTAAGGTCGGAGGTCCTGTTTACACCTCAGGACGTAGTGCGTGACATATGGCATATACAGTGTGCGATTTCAGCAGTCTTTTATACTGATTACTTGTCACGTTGTATGAGATGGCAAAATGCTGCATGGATTCTATAGCAGACTGTGCTGATCTTCTAAAGAGAGATCTCTGTACTGTACTGTGCTTTGTTGGTCCAGGATAAGTTCTCTCATGAACACTAAAATGATTTTCTTCCTCTACATTTTGTATATGAATATATAAGTCAGGCTATTTCTTTTGTTCAAGGCTCAACATCATGATGCATACATTTTTTGTGCAGTTACTGTATACAGTAGACTGTATACATTAAGGTTATACATTTATTTGCATTTCAAAGAGGAAAATACGTATTTGATGCCCAAGAAAAACATGACTTAATACTTGGTGGAGGAATCCTTGCTGCCAATCACAGAGGTTTTGTTGCTGGTTCTCAGGCTTGCGCATGCCTCAGGTGTGATTTTTCTCCACTATTCTTTACAGATCTTCTCTAAATCCCTAAGGTTTATTGTGTAACCAGTGGTTTGTATGGTGACTGTTGTCCCAACTGCTTTGAGATCATTCACCAGCTCCTCCTGTGTTCTGGGCTGATCCCTCGCTTTTCTTATGATCCTTACTCCATGAGGTAATATCTTGCATGGAGCGCCAGACCGAGAGTGATTGGCACCGTATTTTATTTTTTCATTTGCATATAATCGCTCCAACAGCCGTCTCCTTTTCACCAAGAAGAAGATCTCTTTCTTTTGAGTTGTCTTGTAGCCCATTCCAGTCTTGTACAGGTCTACAATCTTCTCTCTGATGTGACAGATGTTTGGTCTTGTCCATGATGGTGAGGTTTAAATGGAAGATAAAGATTCTGTGGACAGGTGGCTTTTTATACACATAACGAGTTGCTGTTAGGAGCA
The DNA here is from genome assembly GCA_013621035.1 of Clarias magur. Lineage (NCBI taxonomy): Eukaryota > Metazoa > Chordata > Actinopteri > Siluriformes > Clariidae > Clarias > Clarias magur. The sequence continues at coordinate 232,054 of QNUK01000621.1, read as the reverse complement.
CCTTCTTAAATTAATCTGTGCCACATGAGCACATAACCAGTCTCTGAGAGGCAGAATTAATGTTGGTTGGTACAGTAGGGGGTGGAAAACTTATTTTACTCACCAAAATGCAACTCAATTTATAACATTCATATGATGTGCTTTTTCTTGATTCTTGATATTTGATCTAACCTACAGTAACAATAAACAATAAACCCTTACTAGTAAGTGGGCAAATTGACAAAATCTACAGGGGCTCAAATAATTATTTTCTCCACTGAGTGTATTTATTGTTATACACTTTTTATGACTACAGATTTCAGCTCATGGAATTTTCAGCTGACAAAAATGCATTATGTTCAAGTACAATGATTCATGTGTTTCTTCAGCTGAACTGTTCCCTTACCGTTAAACACACACACACACACACACACACACACACACACACACCATGTACTCTGATTAAACAAACACCCCTCTCGCTCTCCCTCCTGTCCAGAAACTCAAACAAAGCATCCCACACAGAAACACTCACTCTCTCTAATGCTACATTTGAGGACTCTTTGTCTAGAAATAAAGGTAACTAAAGGTAATGATTCTCTATCATGCACTGGTGCACACTGTACAAATGAGAAGAGCAGAAAGCGATATGTTACCTGTAACATATAGCCTACAGGTGAACCTATGCAGTATATTTAGGTGTGACAGAATCCTCGGCCAGGTTGTCATCACTGTTTAACTTATATGTCACCTAGATAACCGAATGTTAGGGAGTTAGCAGCTACATCTGTCAAATGCTTCCATAAAAAAACAACTTGTATTAACAAGCAAAAAGTTCACACTTTACACTTTTACTCTTAGGTTAGTTAGAAACCTAAAATGCGACCTGAAACACATGACATTTATTTGTGATCACTAGGCTGCATCTCTCAATCTAGTATCATTGGCTAATCGCGTACGGAATCCAATGGTATATGCTCAAATAATTTATAAAGAAATGTTATTCAGCTTGTACATTCACAGAGCACAATGAAGAGTTTACCGGGTGCTTCGCAAATGGCCTTGCATCCCACTCAGGATGTATTCCTGCCTCACGCAGAGTGTTTCTGGGATGGGCTCCAGCTCCACCTTAATGCTGAGCAGGATAAAGCCATTCTTGAAGATGAATCATTCGATCATTTTAATCACACCACCAGACCGTAGACACACTCAGTGACTAAGTACCCTACACCCAGTCTAAAGCACTACAAATAGCCATGTTTATGATCTTGCCTTTATGATTTGAGGTGGGGTGCGGTTATAAGCAGCTGCCGGCGTTATATTCGCTTGCTTGTCACATCTCCTTTCAATAAGCTGCCAATCACTTTTATATAAATGTACAATTCTGAGACTTTACATAAATGTACTGTTCTGAGACTTTCTGTGGTTTTCGAAGCAGTAGACAACACGCAGCTTAAACATTTAAATTTAAATACTGTTCTTAAATCCTATCAGAATGTCAATTGTCTTAATATGGCTAAAAAGAATTATATGGCCAATCATTATTATTTAAGACATTCGTTTGTTCTAACACCTAAAGTCAAAGGCAGTGAACGTAGTAACAATTAATCTTTGACCACCTTTGACGTGGCTGTGGGATAGCACTGGTTAGCTTTGCAGATTTGTGAGATCTGTGTGAAGTACAGATTATAACATCACCGTGTGCTTCTCTGTTCCAAAAAATTGATTTGGTTTGTTTCTTTTGTTTCTTATTATTACGATATAATATTAAGGTAAGAGTTTGCATTACTTACACATTTCACAATGTGTTGATATGGCCAATATACTGTAACAAAAGGGTGGCATGATGTGACCTGGCACAAAGCAGGGTTACTTCTGCCATTGCAAAGTTAATTCATTTCGTTTTTTACTTTATTTCTTCATTTATTATAAGACAACACACTGAACCTTGTATCTATTTTTTATTTACATTAGATTACAGTGGTGAAAGTGCTGATAAATACAAACCACATTTGTGGTGATTTACTGAGAACATTCCTTTGAAATAACTATAGCAGATGAATTAACAAGACGCTGAATTTAAAAATAATAATAACTCTATAACTGAATCTAATATTTAAAAACAGCTTTAATTTTGTGAAGCTGCTTTGAGACCATGACCATTGTTAAAAGCATTATATAAATAAAATTGAATTGAATTGAATTGACTTTTTAATGCCAAGTTTATGAAATCAGATGAAGAAAGAACATATAGACATGTGACCCTGCCACATTAAAGCTAAGCCACGTTGTGGGCGATTTGAGCATTTGAGATGAACATTTCCAGATTCCCGGTTTAATAAGCAGCATTGTGATGCCGGGTTTATGATTGTATCATGTCGGGTTGCTGAGATGTGGATAGTGGGAATTTGTTTACACAGAGGGCCTTGGGGAAAATGTTGCCATCTTATTTTTAGAATATTGAAACTAGGACTCCATGACGTAGTAAGAAAGCGGCAGCCGTCCCTCAGGGTCATTTTGACACCAGGATTTCCTATAGTCCTAAAAATAACTTTGCCAGCAGTGTTTTTATTGAAAAAAAAAAAAAAAAAAAGGCATGTTTTTCTATCACATTTCGAGTAGCCAGCTTGGATAGTGTTCATTAAAGTGCATTAAAACAAAGTTTAGGATTAAAACCTTAATGATACTGTAAGTAAGATATGGTACTTAAATTTTTTTTTTTTGCCGAAATAGAAAATTTGATTGACGTCGCCTTACTGAATTCTATTGGCCTATAACACTAAACTAACCTGTGTGACTTATTACCTGATTTGATACAATGGGTCGCATGTTTCTTTTTAAGATTGTAGGAAGAAGAATTGCTTAAAGTCTGTCAGGCAAACAAAATAAAACTGAAACCGTCTCATCGGACTATTTTGATGGGAAGCATTAAGAAATGGAAGTAAAGGAGTAAAGTAAAGTGGTTAATTAAAACTCAACCACCATATCCTTATGGGTAAAGAATAATGGATGTTTATCACCATTAGATAGTAATGAAGAATGTATGTAGGAATGTATAATGTTGTAATGGAAATCATTGTTTTAATAATGTTAATGTCTGATAAACAAACCCTAATTAGTTAAACACATGCATACTAGTTAGTAAAATGGTAATATTAGGATCAACATACATTTTAAACTAAAGAGAGAGAATGATGGAGAGAGAGAGAGGGAGGGAGAGAATTTCTTTTCCTCATCGCACAGTGTGTCTTGGGTTCTTACGTCAGTGTGTGTAGGGTGTATGGTGGGCATGTCTTATACCTTCTGGTTAACCACCGAGTGGGCTCGCAGCACGCTCATGTCTTTCTGAGTGATTGAGGGGGACGCTGCTAAAATCCCCTCGTAGGTTCAGATGCAGCTACCGACCTCATTAAAAACCCACCAGAGCAAAGTTACACATCATAACTGTGAATATATCATTAATTATCTGTTTAAGTAATACAGTAACTAAATAAAGCGTTAGACAATAAACATACCTGATATGGAAACGAATGGACGCACTAAGAAAATGAACCCATAAGGATTCTGTTGTGTAATATAATTTAATGATATGGAACGTTCTTCAGTTTAGAAATCATAATGTTGTAATAATGTTTAAATTCTTAAAATGGCTAAATGAAAACATGTTAGTAAGCAGGAAGTTTAGCTCAAGTTTAGTAAATTTAGCCTTTCAAAGTCTTTTCTACCTGTGGAAAATGTTCCTGAATGTTTTGACTTGTTTCCATGGTTACTAAACTGAAACAAATATTGTTTTTTTTTTTTTTTATGTTTCTATATGTTTTCCTCATGTCCTCATTCCTCAAGTTCTGGAGAAGGCAAAACAGCATCCTCGCAGAATACAGTATAATAATAAACTATATCTGTTGATTATATGAAAAAGAATACGCACCTATAGTTCTTATTACTCATTATCATTCAATTAAATGTTCGTGATTGCAGTCTCTGTTATTACATAATGACAATGTCTTTTTTTATGCTAGGATTCAAGGAGCAAAAGGCAATAACACACCCAGCTCATCATCGTCATCAATGATACTACAGTACGTAGTGACACCATAAAAGATCTCCAAATGGCTCCCGGGCATTTCTTCGCCTTTTGGCTCATCCTGGTGTGTGTGATCCCGGGTGTGAGGTCGTGTCTGCAGTGCGACGTTGCCATCCGAAACATGCACGACGACTTCATGGCCTCAATGTACAGAATGACTGTACAAGACCAGATGGATCTGAGGAAAATCATCAGCCATGCCTACGTCACCTACCAGGACATCAGCACACAGCTCTCTGGAGTTATCGGTGTGTTTAAGTATAGGCAGACCCAAAAGTCAGGAGCCGAGGGCAAAAACTAATTACATAATTAGTATTTTATTATTTTCTTATAAACTAGTTATAATAATTATTTTAATAACTAATATGAATAACTAATTAATAACTAATTATTAATAACTATTTTTTTAAACGAATTATATAATTAGTTATTATTATTATTATTATTATTATTATAGTATTTTATTATAATTATGCTCTACTAATTATAGCAAATGCCCACATTTCATATAAATAAAAATGGCCATGGATGCAGACCATGCAAGTGGTGTTGAATGATTGAGTGTACAGTTTAAACAGACAGATGCGTCTCTCCCTCAAATTAGCATCAAGTAATATAATTTTTACCAGGATCTCGGGCGTTCGACACGCAGAATGTTCACGGGAACGACTTCAGTGGGCGTCACCAGCCTTCTTCAAAATGCATCATTCGAATGTTTTACTGCAGCTAAGTGCCTTATCTCCACACGCTGTGCTTGCTGTGTTCTGTAAATGTCAATCGCTTTTTACGCCTCCATTCACCAGACAATTTCATCACCAGTTGCAGTTTGACTTGAACGCCCCTCGTGTATTAAACCTAAGCTAGTGATGCTGTACATCTACGGTACATTGGCAGTGATTGGAACTAAACATAGTGAGATATTACGTTTGTTGTTCTTGTGTTTCGGCAAACAGACTTCACAGAGATCCATTCAAGCTCCACTATCCTTTCTGCGAACTCCACTGCACCAACCGAAACGGCGTCGACACAATTGAAGTCAAATACAATGCAGTGCGTAGCAATTCTTTCGATTAATTAAGATTATAATATCATATTATAATTGTAGAAACACATTCTCCCTTAGCTCACTCGTGTATCAAACGATTCTTTCAAAATCAAGTTGCATAATGTGAAAATATCTCAATATGGAGACATTCATAGCGCTTCGGTCTGCGGCTCAGGCTAAGCGTATCGTGCAATCTCAGCTTCTTGTCTGAGTAATTCACTAACATGCCTGTGGTAAATAATGTTCCACATAGTTTGGGCTCATTTCCTGTGTCTGTATACCTTTATGTTGTTTATGTAAAAACACAGCTAGCTACTGTACTGACATGCAGTTTTTCACCGTTGTCCTCATGACGATAGCAGCGTGCTTCTGACTCTCTCTCTCCAAATGCCGTTAGACTAATTTAAATAGTGATAACTGACCTTTGATACAGATCTGTATATATATATACAATTATAGATAATTGACCTTTGAGACACACATACATACAAAGGTCAATTATTTGTGTGTGTGTGTGTGTGTGTGTGTGTGCTTTCTTTACTACAGATCTTACTACACTATACCGAGCGCAAACCGAGTATCAGAGCGAGTTCAGGAGGCAGTGGCAGCAGCCGAGCAACGGTGAGGGCCGCGTCTACAGTACATGAGCGTGTGTGTGTGTGTGTGTGTGTGAGAGAGAGAGAGACAAGTCACAGTTTCTGACTAGTTCTGTTTTTGGTCATAGTTTTGGTTTCTTCCTAACTGTATACACCATCCTGTATAACCGACCACCGTTTACATGACAGAGCTTTAGGTGTCATTCATAGTAGAGATTTTGCAGATGTGTACATCAACACCTGTGAGTGACGCTTACCCACAAACCCTTTCTCACTGTCGTCACACACTCTACTGTATGCGTACAAGCAGAAAATGACAGACTGCTCCCTTACAGAGCTCTGCTCACTCATCAAGTTCACCGAAACAGCTTTAAAAGAGTCCCCCCCCCCCCCGCTCCCCTTCCCCCTCCCGTTTTTAACGTCCTTGTTACGTCTCATGACGGTTGTGTGCAGGTAATGTCCAATGGGATTTGATAAAGATCGTGGAGAAAAGCAAAAGGATCCTAAAGAAGCATCTAGAAGTTTTTGTTGCTGAAGGTACGGGAGGAAAAAGGAGGAATTAGTGACTATCAAACATATATCCATGTGTGTGTCTGTGTTTTAATGTCTCTGCGTTTGTCTTTTCAGGATTGTGTCCAAATAAATGTGGTGAGTTTAAATTCAGTCTCTCGAGCTCTTACGGCTCTTTAACAGATGCCTGTAATTAATGAAGGATTTGGGTGTTTAATCCGGTGGGAATTTTGTGTGTCTCTATATGTGTGTGTGTGTGTGTGTGTGTGTGTGTGTGTGTGTGTGTGGCAGGTTTGCTCTTACAGAGTGTAATGAATTGCACTTCCTGCCAGTATGGGCTGCGCATATGTCAATCTGATACACCCCCGAAGGATTGCGGAGGTGACACACATTGCACACACACATTCCACACACACACATACCACACACACACACACACACACACACACACACACACTCTCACATGCACACATGCATACAATTATTTCATTTCCTTTGCCTCTGTCCCTTTGTCTCTGTCTGTCTGTCTGTCTGTCTGTCTCTCTCTCTCTCTCAGAGCATCACTTGACAGCAAACGAGGGCGAGCAGGTGGTGCTGGATTGTTTTCTTCCGTGGCACAGTTTGGTAGTAGGACATGCTGAGTATCATTACTCCTGGAACCAGGGAGCACTAAATGTACTCGCTCTCTCTCTCTCTCTCTCTCTCTCTCTCTCTCTCTCTCTCTCTCTCTCTCTCTCTGTGTGTGTGTGTGCGACTCATTTAATTCTAGAAAAATAACAGGATTAAGGATGAATAAAATACAATTTTGAGTGCTCAGTGGATCCAAGACATGTACAGAATAAATAAATCACATGGGGTCATGCTGTTAAAGGAAAAGAATCAAGAAATTGTTACTGTTAAAACTTTAAAGCGGTTTGTTTGATAGATTTGTTTGATGGATTTTCAATTTAAGAGATAGACTATCAGATTGTAAAATACTGTATATTACATTTATAATGTTCTCCAATGGTATTAAATCCGTACAGTGAGATATTTCTGATTATCCGTATATTATTATTATTGTAGTAATATTAGAAGACGTTATCAACATTGAAGCATCAATCCTTTTACATTAGAGCTAAACTACATTAACATTTTTATAATTCTATTAGAATAATATGGATAACTGCCTGCAGTTGTTTTTGGTTTTTTCCATCAAGGCCACGTAGCCAGTGTTTAGTGTCCGTCTTTAATATGTCACCTGTTACTCATGCTACACATCACACACTCCTGTCAGTTTTCATCCGAGGACAACTTCGAGGTTCTGGTGGTGACGAAGGAATCCAAAATCGTCCTGAACCAGCTGCATGTGAACGAGCAGGGAGTGTATCGCTGCTTCCTGCTGGATCAACACGGCACTACACTCTCACACACACGCTTCATCCTGACCGGTGAGGGACAACACACGTTTACATCCTTTTATTCTGTTGATCTAAAAAAATATATATTTTGCGAATAATATTAATGGAACACGATTTCATCATTATTACTAACAGACAATTATATTTGTTGTTGTTTTTTATATAAGTGTTGCATAATTACTCGTTACATTTTTTATACTTATGATTCCTTCATTATTCATTTATACTTTTTACACTTGAACTGTACAACCATATATATATATATATATAACTGTAAAGTTATTTAATCACTTACTAATATACGAGGGGCGTTCAAGTCAAAGCCGGACTTCTGATTGTGCAGAATAACAGAACACAGTTACTGTATGAGAGTAAAAACTCACTTTATTTCTTCATATAATCCCCTGCTACACTAATGCACTCATCCCTAGTGCTTGGATGGTGCATCAAGCAAACAGAAAGTTTTCTCAGGACACTGGAGCCATGATCAGACTGCCTGCTTCCTGTCTGAAACGCTGGCCTCCCAGGAACTCCTTTAATGTGGCAAATATGTGGAAATGGAGCTTGGACTGTACTGGGGAAGTGAGAATAACTCCCCATGTTTCCTGTACTGTGCAAGTGGTGTTGCTCATACCCCTCATACAGTGTATAATAACTATGGCTATTATTAATAAAATGTATCATGATAAAATAAAACCAATTATGTGTTTTAAGTCATCAACAGATGATGATAATCAACACAGTCTGAAATCACACTAGGTACAGTAGTTTGCTATTTAGAGAGATTTTCTCCTCTCAGACAGTCATCTGCAAAAGCAAGGCAAAAATCACCAGACCTACAGTGTGGTGAACCATAATGCACTGCAGTGAGATTACGTTGTAATTGTAGATGTGAATTGTGTGGTATGGGTTTTTATTAGAGTAAGTTGGAACATGCATGGTAGAGAATGAACATAATTCACACTGTTACGTAACATTTTTCTCAGTTTGAAATGATACATTGCATTATAAGGAACACATAAGTGAAATGTACAGCATTTAGGATTTTGGTTTCTCTTTCTTTTTCTGTGTTTGTTCAGTCATCCCCATGCCCACTCCACCGCCAAGACCGATTCCTACACTCGCTTCTCTCCCTCGTGGCGATACGGGACATGTCGCGCTCCACGAAGACACTCTGATCATCACGCTCGCTTTTCTCACAGGTCTGAACATCTCAGGAAGCCTGGTCATCATTTTGTATTTTGGGTAAGTTGGAGAGGAGGATTAGATAACTGAGTGCACTGTGGTGGAAAACCTACTTCCTGAAACTGCAGACTCTACCCACGAATGTCAAATTCGTAAATGTTTCCCAGAAAACCTCATATTGAATGATTCTGTATGTTTTGTCTTTGTTAATTGACAACGCATTGTTTGCAGTTTATTGCGAAATGATTAGAAAAAAACCTGTGATTTGACTTTTTTAAAATTTTTATTATTATTATTATTCCGAAGCCTCAATTAAAATGTAATGTATAGATGGCGTGATGGATGGACGGGTGCATGAATGGATGAGTTGATGGATGGATGAATGGGAAACTAGAAAAACATTCAACTCTGGTTCCAGCTTACGATGAGTAATCTGTGAGTCAGCGTTGATGCCAACAGCCACACACTGAGGCAGCTCTGTCACTGCTCTAATACATGCTTCTATTTCGGGGGAATTTTCTCACAGTTCCAACGACTCGGATATAACGCCTGCATTTGTTAAACTGGTGTGACCTTCAACATTTTAACAGACTATATTCTCTTCTTTCATTATGACTTCGTTTTTTACCCTGTTTCTTTGTTTTTATATCTCCCTAGCAGAAGGACGGTCAGATGGAAGAAGATCGCTAAAGAGGAGGAAGAAGGAGAGGACACATAATAGAGGGGAAGAGACCGGCCTGTCCATGATATATGAAAATGGCAAAAACAGGCACACAAGCAGTAAAGCATGTTCAGCTTTCTGATTCACTATGTAACAAATATTGTTGATATTGTAGAGGTTTTTGTTTGTTTGTTTGTTTTTGCTTTTGGATTTTCACTTATATTTATTCAATTACATTTATAAAATAATTATTAAGAGTAGCCTGTTTATATACAGGAGATTTAACTTAAGAAGAAACACTTGGATGTAAAGTTATTAAATAATATTAACAACATGTTTGTGATGCATCGTATTGTCAAGTTTATTGCTATATCCAGTTTCATATCAATCTACTGTATACGTCAGCCGTTTTCAAGTATTTATCTATTTATTTATTTATTTATTTTACAACAAAGCTCTGACAAAGGAGACTACCTCAATAAACTTTAAATAAATGTACCCATAAGTTTTATTTTTGAAAATGAAACTAAGAAAGAAAGAAAGACATTTTAATTATTTACATTTACATTTAGACATTACATTAGTGCTTCAGATCAAATCCGTCAATAAATCAGTTTATTTTGCACCTTATATTTTCATGAATAAAAATGTTCTTCGGCAAATTATTGCTATAATGTATCAACGCATTCCGACCCATCGGGTTTGGTTTCAACAACAGTGTGTAATAGATCTTAAAAAATAGAGATAAAATGGCTCAACAGTAAACTTTCTTTAAAATATCATCTTGTCTTGTTGTCTTGTTTTCTGTTTAAAAAGTTTTATACGAAGTATTTGTTCTTACATACCTGTTCAATAATGCCAGTAACAAAAACTGGAGAATATTTTGGGTGAAGTACTTCTGTTTGGCTACTTGTTTAATACATGAGTAGCAAAAGAAGGGAAGCTGCGCACCTATGTACAGTAGCGTCTACCTTAACAGTTCAATTTGGTTTAAACGTGCTTCCTTTCAAAAGCGTCGTCAGATTATGTAGCATATTCCAAAGCATATGTTTTTGTGACATTTATTTTGATGTACCATTAGTTATTTCATAAATATAGAAATACAGCACACAGTGCTGAAAAATCTTTCATAATCTGAGTCCTGAAAAATGACCTTGCCATCGAGGGAAAAAAACTCCATCGATGTGATGACCTGGTCATTCTGTACTAGCCGCTATGCATGATGGGGGCATCGCTTTATGCGCTTTCTGTTTTTTGCTCAATCTGGACTCATCATACCGCATGACATTTTTCCATTGCTCAAAAGTTCAATCTTTATGTTCCCTAGACAACTTAAGCCTTTTACTGATGAGTCTCACCAACAAGTGGTTTTCTTACAGACACACAGCTATTTAGTCCCAATTCTGTGAGTTCGTACTTTCACTATGAAACATAGCTTTTATTGTTGACCTTTCACCATGCAACTTCACCAATCGCCTAATGATCTCCATGCATGGTGATTTTCCAACCACATTTCTTCCACAAAGCTCTGGCAACTTGTATCTGCTGCTTCTGCTCAGTAAATCCTTCATAGCGGCTCTAATCTGAGGTGCTGGTTGTTAATTGGTGATTTCTGAGGCTGGTGACTCTAAATGAACTTCTCGTCTGCAGCAGAGGTAACACTTTAGTCTTGTGTTCCTGGGATGGTCTTCATGAGAGACCGTTTCATCATGGAGCTTGATGGGTTTTGCCAATGCATTTGACACAATACTGTTATTGAGAACTATTCCAGAACAGCTGACTCTTAATACTCTTATTACTTAATAACCTAATGCAATATGTGTTATTTCATAGATTGAAATCTCTAATAATGTTCTAGAATGTAGAAAATGAACCACTAACCAGAAGAAATTGAATTAGAAGGGGTGCCCAAACTTTCAACTGGCACCTTAGGTTTTTTTTTTCTTTCTCTAAAATGAATATTCCCAGGTTTCTGGTTAATCCCAGGGATTGTCCACTCTTTAAAGCCGCTACACATCATACACTAAATCACTTGTTATTTCCCAGAACTTCCCCTTTTTTTATTATTATTTCTTTTGCAATTCAGCATACTTAACTGCCAGAATGTGGTTGCTCTGGCACTTCCTGTTTTTTTTTTTTTTTTTTTATCATGACCTATTCACAGTATAGAGCAAGATCTGATTCAGTCTGTTTATTCCTGAGTTAGACAGTACTGTATATCTGAAGAGTATTTCCTGAAGTCAGTGGAGCAGAACTGGACCTCCATCTTGTCCTCATCCTAGTGTAACGTGTCCGTGTTGAATTAGTGTACAGTACGCTTCGGCCTATGGAATGACGCACGAGTGAAACATCAAATCAAGATGACACCTTTTAAGAGAGAGTGATAAATGATATTCATTTAAGTGGGCGCCTGCCCACTAGAGCTCATCAAATGCATACAGTACGACATACCGTTACTGCAAGCTTACATTCATAATACTCTCTAATATACATGAAATGAATGACTATTTACTGTATGCAGCTGTGTGTGTGTGTGTGTGTGTGTGTGTGTGTGTGTGTGTGTGTGTGTGTGTGTGTGTGTTGTATTATAAAAATAAAGGTTATCCTTTTTTATCCTAGAGCACTGACTAAAAATCATGCACACAATAAACTGAACTGAAATGGTTTATATTCATTTTAGTTCTTGAGACACAAAAGATTTCTGTCAAGATCAAGACAAAGACGTCTATGACTACTTCTTACTTCATACTTTTTAGATATTACAAACAGTCGGATTGCTGATTGACCACATTCGAGATAAGGAGGGAATTTCCAGTGTTTAAAGTCGATTTTACTAAAACACCATTTTGTAACAGGCAACAAATCCCGGTTGTCCCCAGATGTGTGTGTTGGTCTCGGGTTCCAATCCCTGATTTCTTCCTACCTCGCTCCCAGTGGATCCAAAATCCACGGCCACCCAGACCCTACTAAAAAGTTTAAACGCTTGAATTTGTACAGTTGAGTCAGGAAGGAGTGATTAACTGATTTTTGTCACGAAAACACACACTTACAAGCGTGACTAACAGACTTATCATCTAAGATAACGGTCTATTTTGGGTAAAGTGTTGTGATCTGTAGCTGTGCACAGTCATTTTAACTGCTCAAAATAGCCCAAACGCATGTACTGTATATAGTTTATTCCATGCTACACATCTATTTCAGCTGCAGCTCTGTTAAAAAAAAAAAAAAGGGTTGTGAACCCTCTGGAATTATGCAGAAAAGATCTTACACTGAGTCATGGCAGATTTATTTAGGTTTTTTCAGAGTGGGCAGGGATAGATCGAATACATCACACCTTATTTTAGCACTCAGGGTCATTGAAAGAAAAAATGCATACCTCCAGGACAGGGTTTAACAAAAGTGTTTCAGTGTTCAGAGATCAATTTAATTCATAATAAAAGAAAATAAAAATTAAATGTGCACTCAATGACCCGGAGTGATTAATTCTGTACAGTATGTTTACGCTATTTTATAAAGGAGTAATACATCAAAACATCTTTAACATAGCTGAAGGTGAGATGATCGTTCAGATAAACTGCAGTATTGATTTCAGTCATACTTCCCTGTTTCCTCAAAACACACCAGCAAAGTCCCCCAACAGGGGAGTTTTCCTTTATTTTGTCACATGTCTGTTTATGACTAAGGCAGTACAGCATGACTTTCATTTCACACTGGTTTATCATATAATACCAAATCACTGCATTATCGTTTGTTTTGAATCTACAGTATAAACAGGACAAGCTATGTGCAATTGAAAAAATTATTTTGGCCTTTTACATACTGATATTATGCCTATTTAGCTACAATAAATTAAGCTTTTAAATTGTAAAGAATCGTAAAATAATAATAATAATAATAATAATAATAATAATAATAATAAGGAATTGTAAAATTATATTTAATAAGTTAAACCTATATATAAATATGAGTATTTTTGTTGTTCTGTTTATTTGTTTGTTTGTTTTTCCCAACTTTCATATTTTACCTGAGTGAAAATTGTGCTCTTATTTTAAATATGTTGATACCCAAATCACTTTATGTCTTATTCATTTGGAAAAACGTACTGTACGTCATTGTTACTTGCATAGAATATAATTTCAGAAATAATTTTTATACATAAGTATATCCAGTCTAAAATTAAATATTGCTATAAGGTTGTGTAACATAATCAATACAATACTGTTATAATAATAATCTTATAAAAGTGATATGATTTAAACAATAAATGAATTGTAATAAAATGATGGCACAGAGCAATACCATGCCATACCATTGCTGGATCCTCAATACTGTACCGAGTTTCAGATTATAGGTTTATGTTAATTCAGTCCTTCTAATATACTGTTGTTTCCATAGTAACAGCTTCTACAGGAACTTGTAAGGTGAATGTTTTTGTGTAAGGAGTCGGAATTTTGTAACAATCAGAAACGGGGAACATCTTCAGGACGGAAGAGATTGCGTTCAAAGTTTCTCCGTTTTGTTTTGTTTTTTTGTCTTAATGTACAATTTCATGGCAGAGACAAAAAGAGGAAATGACTGTTTATAGCTGTTTAACGAGAACAGGAACTAACTTCTAATGTGGTGAATTTAACCTGATAGAAAGAATGACTCACTGTTTTTAAATACATACACATTTTAATAATTGACAGATAACACAATTTTTGTAAATGGAACAAATTAATTCAGGATGTGTGGAAAATAGTCAACTCTTGCGCAGGTTGGTCCTCTTCGCAGAATGTTTTTCTATAACACTACTAAAAAAAAGTGCTTTATTTAAGCATTTTAATATGCTTTATTACTGATTAGTGTGGAAATTAAGCACTGGCTGAAAACTCATAATCCTGAGTTAGTTGTTGTTGTTGTTGTTGTTGTTGTTGTTTGGTTATGTTTGTTGTGCTATGGAATTAATAAATTAATACATTTTATTTAGTAAATAATTTGGAATAATAAAATGTTCATATTTAAAGGAAAAAAATACTGTATATACAGTATGTATAAGTTGAATGTTTGTGGCATAAATCCAAAGCTTAATACCTTTTCTTTTCCTTCTAAAAGGTGTAGAGGTTTTGTCGAATAAAACTCAGATTTATGTGAGAAAAAGTACGGGGGTTGAATAACTTTCTTCCACACATACAGTACAGCACAGCCTGTACTCTCACTTCACAGACGCCGTATTAGCAGCCTGACGTTATCTGATGTCACCTGTTGGAAAGTTCCTCTCACTATTTTAAGTGTTCCTGTGTTATCTGCCTCATAGGATATGTGAGGTGCTGTAGGCCTTCAACACTGTGTGTGTGTGTGTGTGTGTGTGTGTGTGTGTGTGTGTGTGTGTGTATACTTTCCACCGCCGGCTCAACAGGAAGTCATGAAACTATACACTTCCTGTCACACTAACCGCACGGACGGCCCACATCTCCACCGTTACACATTACACCCAGACACACACACTCATCTGAAGCCACTCACCAACGCACATGCTTACGCAAATGTATGTCTCTTCAAAACAGACACACCTGCTTCATCCGATCACGCAGCCCACACACACACACACACACACACACACACACACACACACACACACACACTGCAGTAATGAATGACACATAAAGGTTTACAGTGTTGGACTTTACTATAATGTATTCATTCAGACGTTCAGAAAAACCTATGATGATGAAATGGCAGACATGGGGTATGTGTGTGTGTGTGTGTGTGTGTGTGTGTGTGTGTGTGTGTGTGTGTGTGTGTGTGTGTGTGTGTGTGTGTGTTGGTGATTATTAATCCCTCATTATCTATACAGGGCAAAATGACCTGTTTTATAATCTTACCCAAAGAGGAAGGGAATCTGTAAAACGAATATTTAAAGTGATGATGTTTGGGTCGAGTGAAAGGAAAAAATGATCAGTCTCACTATAAATGCCTCCGGGTGTAAAAGAGCTTCTTACCACTATTTCCAGGACCTGCCGCTGCGGTTGCTGCAGAGACGGCTGGGTGTGATATGAAATGGGAGCGATAAAAAATATCTATTATTAAAACTAGAAATAACTATTAAGGATCACACCAGTTTGTTATCTGTGGTGACCTTTTCATTGAATAAACAGTGGTGACATGTTAAGGCTTTTAACGCCTTCAGTGAAAGCATTATATTTCCTTACGATTAAAAATTATTTAAAATCTTGTTACTTTTATTACTGTATTAATAAAACACTTAATTATTCCTGTAATTGAATGTGGAATAGGAGCTGGGGGAGTGTGAGCTGACATTCAGCCAGTTAGATTTATTTCCCTGCTGTTGCTATGTGCCATATAACTGAATTAAATAATGATTACTTGAATAGCTAATCAGAATTGGTGTATTGTTAATGGGAATATTTCTTTACAACATTAGCACATCACTGCTGCATCAGAAACGTCCAATTTATTTAGCATTAACAAAAAAATTATATTACTTGTTGTTATTATGTTTGGAAGAGAATTAGGGTCACCATAAACAGTACATTTGAGTTCTGATTTTTATTATTGTTTTTCAGAATTATGCACCGTCAGGGTCTGGGTTTGATTCCTGGCTGGGTTTGATTCCCGTCTCTGTGTGCATGGGGTTTTGCATGTTCCCTCCTGTGCTTGGTGGGTTTTCTCCCACAGTTTAAAGACATGCGGATTAGACTAACTGGTGTTCCCAAATTGCCTGAGGTGTGTGAGCATGTGTATGTGTGTCCTGAGGTGGATTTACACTCTGTCCAGGATGTACACCGCCTCGTGCTGAGATAGGCTCCAGGCCTTGCGCGACCTTGTATACAGGATAAAGCGGTATAGAAGATGAGTGAGTGAGAGAATTCTGACCTTTTTCAGACGTCTGACATTAAAATCAGAACTTTTTTTTTTTTTTCAAAATTCTCAGAAATCATATTTTTTTTAGTCTCTGAATTCAACATACTTTCACGAGCTAGCCTGATCACCCTAGTACTTCCAGGTCATAACTTCCATCCATGCTGTTTCCCGCTCTCCCAGCCAATTAACTGGTCCCACCTGTTTCTAATCAAGCTACTCTCCTGCAGCCTTAAAAGAAAGCCAGAAACTTCACTCCATGCCGATGTATCTTACGTGCGTGCCTCCAGTCCTGTCTTGTTATTATTTTTGATCTGTAAGTTCTGTGTTTGACCCTGCCTGCCTTTGGATTACGTTTTCGTCTTGCCCTTTGGATTATCGCCTGTTTTCGGATTTTGCCTTCGTATGTTTACCAACCTTTGATCTTGGACTGCGCTTCTGGATTTGATCGCTCTCGCTGCTTTGACTTTGTTACCAACCCAGCCTGCATTTCGGATTTGCCTCTCACATCTCTGGATTGGAAACCTCTGTGGATTTACCCGGTATCTGGCCCTGCCTGTCATTTCACTCATGCTACACTTCACCTTCACGTCATCTGGGATTCTTCTTCTGTACCCGGAAGTCTCCAAATGCTCACTAGGCTACCACAGCAACACACTACCGGCTCCGCTAGTATCACCAGGTGCTTTACCTTTCACATTAAAATAAGCATAAACTTCATAGTGTTTTGAGTCTGCTTTTGGGTTCACTATTCCCCAGCTCCTGACACATTTAAAATAAAATAAAAATCTGACTGTTTATCCAAACAATTCTGGCTTTAATCCCAGAATATTAATGTGACTTTTTGTATTTATTATATTTGATTAAATATTAGACGGCACGGTGGTGTAGTGGTTAGCACTTGCACATCCAGGGTCCAGGTTCGATTCCCGTCTCTGTGTGCATGGAGTTTGCATGTTCTCTCCATGCTTGGTGGGTTTCCTCCCACAGTCCAAAGACATATAGGTTAGGTTAATTGGCATTAAATTGCCTGTAGGGTGTATGTGTGCGGGCTCAGGGATAGATTGGTACCCTGTCCAGGGTACATCAAACATCTCCAAACTCCACGCTATTTTGTGTGTAATAGATTTACAATTACCATTTAGCAAAGTTAATCTAAATTAAACCTTGTGCCCTAAGCCTCCTGGGATAGGTTCCAGGCACCCCGTGACCTTGAATACAGGATTAAGCGATACAGAAAATGAGTGAGTGATTAAATACTTTTGTTAGATCCCCTCAAGGTCAATTATTCTCTTGTTTATTACCCCAAGTATCAACTGTACCATTGCAGACGTTGCCTTCTTATTTTTTACTTTAAAATATATATTAACGTAAAACATTATAAGTATTTATAAATAAATAAATAAAATAGATACTGTATTTCTGTTTTTAATGTCACTGGTGATGTTGTTCTTTTTTTTTATTTTTTATGTAACCTTCATTTGATTTCTTATTTTCCTTAGTACTTAGTAGAAAAGCTTAGTACTGCTTGTCTGTTTACATACAGTACTACCGTATACACTTGGTGAGTAAGATTCATCTCTGTACTTCACAGTCACTAAATTATCATTGTCGTCGTCATCATCATCATCATAGTCATCATCCTATTTTTTAATCACAGTCACAGAAGGTGAGCGTGAAGCGCATCAGGTTTTCAGCAAACTGAGAGTTTAAAGGAAATCACATGCTGAAGGAGGGAGTGAATGAGTGTGTCTGACGCTGAGCTCAGCTGTATCTCACAGATGGGATTAGGGGAAAAGATTACTCCGTGAAAGGATCCTCCTCCTCCTCCGTCTCTTCCGCCTCCTTCTTGTCCTCCTCCTCTTTCTTTTAAAGAGAGCACTTTTTGTTTTGGTTTGCCCCCTTTTTGTGCAGAAAGCAGATGTGATTTCCAGGATTGTGATTAAATCATCAAGTCTTCGCCCCGATGATTTAGTGTGTTATCACAAACGACTATGTAACAGCTCATCGACGCAGCGTCAGGTTTCTGCCTCCCCGCAGTGTGGGATAATCATCACTTTGTGCTCTCTACCCTCACATGTTTGTGCACGTCACTGCCTCAGAATGACCTCAGTGTCTTTCTTACAACTCATGTGACCCATAATATCGTAGCTTCAGGTGGTTTTGAAGCCAAATATAAATCAGAGACGAAGAAGAAATGAAAAGTTAAATAATTTTCCCCTTTAAAAAAGAGTAATCAGCCAAGACATTTTCATATGCTATGCTTCTTCAGTTTTGCACAGCAGTTATAACATTAGCTTTGCTAAATGGTAATTGTAAATCTATTACACACAAAATAGCGGTGGAGTGTGGAGATGTTTGATTAATCCCTATTACATATTGTCTACTCCATCTGTCCATCCAGGAACCTCTGTAGTCCATTAGAGCCCGGAGGACACGCACCAAGCCATAGGTGTTGATAGGTCTTGATAGGTTTTAGTGTGTGTTATTGATTTCAAAATATTTTGAGTACAATTTGGACCATGAAGGTATGATGCAACCCTCACGTTACAGTAATTCATGAGGAACTGGTTTGTAGTGTTGCCAGAGACGATGGTGTTTTCTTGCAATCTAGGGGTATTTATTAGCAATGATTACCCATCAGCCCAGATTACCCATCTTTTATCCAGATGTAGTTCCTCACACGTCTACTGTAACACTCAGCATCATTTCCTTTCTTACACCTCTTTCGGCCACCAGTTCACATTTCCTCTCATCTTTCAGCACAAACGTGACATTTTTACAGTTTCTGAGTAATCTCAGGTGTGAATTACCAAGGTACATCTCTGTGAAAACGGAATTCACGAAAGTTAAACCTGGCGGATATTACCAAATAAGAATATGTGAGAAAGTGAACTGAAGAACTGAAGTGAAAAACCTAAACAAATCCTGGATCTGTTAGCGTAAAGACATGAAGTGAAACAGAAAGAGCTCTCTATCCATACATCAGCCTTGATTTACATGTAAATTATTAAATTACTGCAGTGATTCATGTGGTTCAGCTGGGAACAAGTTACAGTACATAACCCTAACTGATGTAATGAGTAACTTCCTTTTTGGGGAAGGGGATTTTTCCCCGATTTTCTCCCTAATTTTAGTCGTGTCCAATTCCTCCCCGTCACTAGGCTCCCACATTAAGGCTACTACTACCACTCAGCCGGGAGGGCCGAAGACTATCACATGTTTCCTCCGAACCACGTGACGCCAGCCGACCAGCTTCTTTTCGAACTGATCGCTCGCGCACCGTTGGGGGCGGCGTAACACACTCGGAAGACAGCGCTATCCGCTCCCTCCGCTGCGCGAGCTCACAGACGCCCCTGACTGGCTGTAGAGCCGTGATTAATGTGGGAGCACTATGTACCTCTCATCCCTCCCCTCTGAGAGAGCTCGGCCAATCAGCTCTCTCTAGACCTCCGGCTGCGAGAGGTTACAGCACCAGAGTCCAGATTTACCCTGCATCTTGAGTCCAGATTTACCCTGTTCCAGAGTGATGGGTGCATCGGGGTAAGAAGAGAGGCAGATGCCACCATCATGCCTAGTGCCTACCGCACAATCCAGAACACAGTTTCTGTCACTGCTTGCAACCTTGGGGTAATCCTGAACAATCACCTGTCCTTTTCCTCTCACATTGGTAACTTTACAAGCTTTTGAAGCGCTCAGGTCAGTCCGTTGACTGGACTACAGCAAAGCACCCCTGGCAGGTCTGTCTCTGTGCACCATCTGTCCTCTGCAGCTGATCCAGAATGTGGATCTGCACAACCTTTCCTCCGATGCTCCGGTGCAGCTTGACTGGATCCTATTATCTCTCAGGGATCTAGGACTGTTTTCTGTTCTGGTTACTAGGTGTTGAAATTAACTTGGGTTACTGATCGGAAGGTTGGAGGTTTGAGCCCCAGCACCGCCAAGTTGCCACTGTTGAGCCCTTGATAGAGGCCCATGACCCTATCTGCTCCAGTGGCACTGTAACCTGCCTGACCCTGTGCTCTGAAAAGCGGAAAAGTTCACAGTGCTGTAAGGTACTGTCCATGTAACAGACAATTGAATGTATTTTTGTTGTTATAAGGACCCTGCTCAATGGCTCAACATTAGCAAACTTAGCAGTGCTGGGGCTTGAACCCCTGACCATCCAATCAGAAACCCAGAGCCATAACTATTTGAGCCACCAAGGCACTTATGTAAGTTGCTCTGGATAACAGTGTCTGCCAAATGTCATAAATGTAAATCTGTTCATTCCTTCTACAGAAAAGATTACATATTAGAAATGGCATGTTAACCTTTTGACTAACCACATTCAAGAATTCTGTAGTGATGTAAACTGTGGCATGATGATGGATACTTGATGATAGAGATCTTTGCTTTTTTTGGAGAGTCGTTCTGTTATCATGACATTTTGTGGAGTTTTGCTGAGCCAGGACACAGCTGGAGACCGCATGTTAAATCATCAGCATGACCTCAGATATCACTGCAGAGATTAGCCAACAGTTTCTGGCTAGGCATCTTAGTTTGAACTTCCCCTGACTAGGAATGAACTTCCCCTGGCTGTCTGAAGAGCTGAGTCACTGGCTGGATTACGGCAATGAGTAAAGACTTAGCACTTCCACACGCACTTATTTTATTTATTTGAAAACCCTTTCACTTGTGATCGCTGTTCCTGACGTACTTTAACAGGGGTTTAGCTTTACGGTATTCCTAGTCTCTGGAAATGTTGTAAATGTGAAGCATAATGTCGTCTAAAGATTTAATTGCAGTCATGTTAACAGCTCGCAATTAACTCTTTTTTTCCTTACAAACATCCTGACTGACCTGGTGTTTGGTTCATTCAGAAGTACAGGTTTGTCTGTTTATGTGGTGTGTGTGTGTGTTACAACTGTTTTGTAAACCCTAGAGGTCATTTTCAACCTTGAGGTTAACAAGTGAGGCGATGATTCATTCAGCTGATTGTTTTTTGTTTTGTTTTTTTTTACCTCTGTGAGACTTATTTCATCATTCACAATTTCATTATTCATGATTTACACTCATTTGCAGTTTTTTATTAATATATTTTATGATGTCATTAAAACTGATCTCATATAAATGCCATTGCACTTATTTCCTTTTCTTTTGGTTTGTTTTTCTTCTATTGTGCCCTTTTATATTCAGCCCTCATGTTTTTGCACCTGGATGGAAAGTCTCTGCATAATACATTGTGCCCGCCCACACACGCGCGCGCACACACAGAAACATGACCTATAGTTGTTTGTGTTACACCTTCAGACACAATGAATCATATATGATCCAGGGATTTTCTTATAACTTTCATTCCTGTGTGTGTGTGTGTGTGTGGTGTCGTTACAGCAAAACGTCACAAGTTTAAAAAGCACACGAAAAACCCTGAGGGTAACCCGGGAGAGCCCGCCTAAATGCCTGTGGGAACTAGGGGAGGGGGGGGGGGTCACGTGTCAACGTCAAAATTCCATATATGGCACGCCGGTGCAAGCCGAGCGCCCATATATGGCGTTTCCGCTCGTGACGTCGCTTCCTTACACGGAAAAGAGGGCGGTGCTGCGGCGGTACAAATAACAGCTCGGCACTTCCGCCTCCTCTGTTAGAGAAAACAGACACAGCTGCTCAAGTTTTTTAAAAAGCGACGTAACATGATGAAATCAGCGCAGAGGTTTTATTTAACGCAATAACCGAAAAACAAAATAAGAATTTTGTGATTTTTTTTTTCAAGGAGAAGAAACAAAACAGTCCGTTAATAGCCTGTTGTTAAGGAGGCTATTAGTTTATGCATTTTATATATAACTGCTTAGATTTTTATTTATTTATTATTACAAACTAGTCATTTTTAACAACATTCAATAAAATTAAATTGTAGAAAAATATAAATTGGGAATATATATATTTTTTAAATTGTAACACCTATAATAATTCATCGTGTTGACATTAATAAAAAATAATATAATGGGAGTTATTGGAGAACCGGTAGAGATCTCAAGCGAAGAGCTCGTGCAGATGCTCGTGACCCCGGAGAGCAGCGGCGCGCGCCTGCTGCTGCTGGACTGTCGGCCGTTCCTGGCCTTCTCGCGCGCGCACATCTGCCGCGCGCACAACGCCGCGTGGAACTCGCTCTTGCGGCGCAGGTGCAGCCGGGGCACGGAGTCCGGCGCGCGCCTCGACTGCCTGCTGGCCGACCGGTCCCTGCCGGCACGCGTGCACAGCGGCGACTTCAGCAGCATCGTGGTGCTGGACGAGAAAACCCGCGCGCTCGGGGAGCTCGAGCGCGAGAGCCTGGCCGCGCTCCTGCTGCGCGCTCTCCATAGAGAAGTGCACGCGGGTGCATCGCGAATCTGCTTCCTGCAAGGTAACTATAGGTCGTATAGTTAATATATAATAATATAGTTCATAATAATCAACTATATAAATGTGTTTATAAAGTCATATTATATATATTAATGAACCAGAAACCAGTAATTATGAGTTAAGAGTGCATGTTAATGTCATAAAAATATACATGTGTTTATAAGTCCTATTATATAATAATCAACCACAAGATCGACAAGGACAATAATCAAAATCTACATGAATTATTGCTAGCTTATTAATACATGTTAATAAACAATAATACTTATAAATACAAACAATACATTTATTTTTTTTATACATTTACCATTTTGTTAACTTTTTCCACAAACCATTGAAATTAAAATCATATTACACTTTATTTAAATCATTTAAACCCTAATTGGGTTGATGGTGAAATATAAACATATTGATGTTTTACTTGTAATGTTCCCATGTTAACTGCATCCAATTTATTTTGTCCAAAATATTATTGGTATCGATATCAGCTATTTTTTTTTTTTTTTTCATTAACAGAGAAACTAACACAATTCATAGCTGATTAATTCTGCTGTTTTTCATCACTGTTGTTTAGTCCTGGTTAGAATTTCACTTTAAAATCACACTAAAACAGTCTAAATCAAAAAAGATAAAAGAGTATGTTCAAATATGTTCATACAGACTACTTTAATCTGAGGGCAAATTAAATGAAATAATACAAAATCCTTAATAATACATGTATGGTAAATGTAAATGGTGAAACACTTTCTCTTTCAGTTAATATGGACTGTAAATACACACAGTTGCTCAACTTCAAAAAGTAAACAAGGTGTTAGTAAACCACAGCAGAGCCAAAAGCAGAAGTACTTTACGGATATGAAAGTGGAATAATGTTTTAGTTTGGTCAAAATATTCTAGAGTGGTGTTGATCCAGCATTCAGCAGTGATGATGATAAAATATTCAGTAACAGGGAAAAAAAACATCCGGTCATGAGTTTACTCTGTAAACACTTATAACAATAATATGTTATTGTAAAGTTTGTATTGTCTTCATATATAACTTTCCTCATTATCAATGCATTAATATCTCTGAATTTATTTACCTCCAGGTGGATTTGATGGCTTTGTAGCACTCTACCCTGAGCTGTGTATCAGTGCACCGGGTGTTTGTGGGAATCAGGCGACGCTGAGCGAATCCGAGTCGAGAGTCTCCGGCAGAACGACGCCTCTTTATGACCAGGTACAAAAAAATTCACTTTTAATATGATTTATAATAATTATAACTATAGAAAATCTAAATAAAATAAAAAAAAACTGGAAAATGAAAAGTAGTATTAAAAAGTTGAGTATTACATTTAAATTTTAGTTGTAAGGGACCACATTTTAAGATTTACCTAGGAAAAAATAGAAGGCAACCATTAATCAACCAAATGCCTAATTTATAATTTATTATTAAGGACTTAATAAATTGAGACTGAGGTTTCAATGCAAAAAAAAAAACAAAATCAAGTTTAGTAATGAATATCTTGTTGTTTCATCATAAAATGTAACAGCCAATCAGCTTCCTTTATATAAACGCAGTTAACGAAGCATCAGTTAGAAGTCGTAGGGTTTCCACACTGCATATTTATGTTAACATGTCATGTTTCTTGTTTGCATATTCATAGAATTTGGAATGTTTTGTACATTTTTCTATTCAATATCCAAAAATAAAAATAAAAAAAGAATAAAATAAAACATCTAATGCTGTATGTGTGTTGTTGGTTTTCAGGGTGGTCCTGTAGAGATCTTGCCCTTCCTGTTCCTGGGCAGCGCGCATCACTCGTCTCAGAGGGAACTGCTGCAGCGCTGCGGCATCACGGCCGTCCTCAACGTCTCCTCCTCCTGCCCGAATCTGTTTGAAAACGAACTGAGCTACATGACCCTGCGGGTGGAGGACAGCATGGCAGCGGATATCCGGGTGCTCTTCCCTCAGGCCATCCACTTCATCGGTAAACTACAGTTTTATCATTTTACATCCTGTTCTTTTTTTCTGTTTTTTTTTTTTTTTTTATCTCACTGGGGATATCTCACTTTTTTATCTCATCTTCATTTTTGGTTAAACTATAACCGTGTTTGTCACCTGTTTCCAGATTCAGTCAAGGAAAGCGGTGGCCGAGTTCTGGTCCACTGCCAAGCTGGCATCTCTCGCTCCGCCACCATCTGCCTGGCGTATCTGATCCACGCCTGGCGCGTGCGCCTGAACGAGGCCTTCGAGTTTGTGAAGCGCAGACGACAAGTGATTTCCCCGAACCTGGCTTTCATGGGTCAGCTCCTGCAGTTCGAGACGGACGTTCTGTGCCCTTACACGGTCCTAGACACGGAGAACGGCGCCACCACGTTTCAGTACCTCTGCTCAGACAACACAAACCTTTCATGAATTTTACGGTGCTCCAAAGAGGCAACAGTACAACAACTGGGACTCTTCATACTGTGACGTGTGGTGTGATTTTTTTTTTATTAGATCATTTTTTTTCTTTTGGTTTACAATCCATCATACACATTTATTCACAGGGTAATCCACTCTGTGAGCCAGAACAATGTGTATTTATTTATTTAGTGCACTAAGCGACTACCTGCACTAGACTCTGCACTATTTTATTATGTGTATTTATTATATATAAACGGGAAATACCATCTGAGAGCATCGATTTATTATCATATACGTAACCATCAAACTCATCAGCACATAATACTAATGCATATGAGGATGAAGAAAATGTTTTGCTTAAATATTAGTTTGGCAGAAACCTTCAGGAAGGTGAACGCCCACATTTGAGAAAATATTCATCTCTAGGTAGACTTGAGCGATATGGCAAAAATATCATATCACTACAATATAATCAATAACAATATTAGGAAACCAGTCCAGACAAAACTTTATTACTAGCCATTATCCATAAGGATGTCCCCAGAGGTACTTGGTTAGTGCTTTAGAGGTGCTTATGATACTTGTAATCAATGAAATTTACATTCATATCAATAATGACTGACAGAATGTTTATATATACACACCCCAATTCTGGGTGGAAAAAACAGTGTTTTAATAGTTTTCCATTGATTATGTGGCCATTGTGTTCTCACCCCTCAGCTCAACATCATGCAACAATCTGAGAAACCTTTGGCTCACTTTCATCTTCTGTGAGAATAACATCGTTATTAAGATTTATGGTGTAAAAATTAAAAAAAGTTGCTTTGTAGATAAACAAGGTCTTTCATGGTGGTGATTTAACAGAGCGGCCCCAAATCTCCAGTTCAGTTCTATAAAGTTCTGGATTTGGATTTTGTAGAACTTTAATCCTTTGGATTTGCGAGCCAACGCAGAGTAGAAATAAATAGCTATCACAATGATGTTAGCAGTTTCCAAAGCCACTACATTCCGGTCAAGATCTCCACATGGTTCCTATCTTCTTCATTCTTCAATCTGAAGACGTTGCGATCCTTTTGCGATACGCTCCCTTAGATCATCATCCCCTCCTTATATTGCATCATTCACTGAGACTGGACCATCTTGGTTTATTTGCAAATAAATCCGACTCAGGGAGTGACCAAAGAAATGTGATCCCAGATTTCAAACCAATATTGTTTTTTATATATATTCCATATTTTTCTATTTGATGTTACTGATTCACAAGTGGTCATGAAGAATTCTACATATAATTTATAAATATATATATTTTGTGTCCCATGCTGTAAATTCTGTCAATAACTTGAAGTGCACTTTATTTGTAAATAATTTATGTTAATATTAGTGACTATGTAGTGTATAAGCTGAAGTTGTTCATTAAACGAACTTGTTACAATGCAAATAAAAGTGTTGTTTTTCTTAAATGACCTACAGTCATATATAAATTCTCTCATCGATACACCTTGATAGTGCTGGTTTGGACTCACTTTCGCCTTCACAACTGCCTTCATTGTTCTTGCTATCAATTCAACAGGGTGTTGGAAGATTCCTTTGAGATTTTGGTCCATATTGACATCACATGATTACCCGGTTGCTTCAGATTTGTCGGCTGCACAACCATGACGCAAACCCCCCTGTTCCACCACATCCAGAGGCCTTTTCAATACAGTAAACTCACTGTCACATTTAAGAACTCAGTTTGAGATGATTTATGGTATGTTGTCCTGCGAAATGTAGCTTCAGTTTCCTGTTTTTAGCGGACAGGAGCGGCGTCTGGTGTGGTCAACAAGGCATTTACACCCAGTGGATATTTTCTCTCTTTCGCAAACCCCAGAGATGATTGTGAGTGAAAATCCCAGTAGATCAGCAGTTTCAGAAATACTCAGATCAGCCCGTATGGCACCAACAACCATGCCATGATCAAAGT
>QNUK01000621.1:0-200000 GCA_013621035.1 Clarias magur | reverse complement strand
TGGGGGGGGGGGGTTAGTTTCTGGCTTGATCATTTTTTCTGCCCCGACTTGTCTTCAATTTCATGGCTGGTTCATCATGACCTGAGAAAATGTTTTCATGTGTCTGTGAGTCCATGTGCTACAGTAGCTTAGCCACTGGTAACAAAAATAAAATAAAATAAATCACTCTGGGAATTGTAATTGCAGTCAAACACACGTTTGTGTTCCATCGCAAGTGGGACCTGGTTTGGCTAATTAATGTGTAATGAAGATTAATCAAATCTAATAATGGTGCTGGAATTCTAATTCGTAGAACAGACACGGAACATTCATGAAGCATCACACTCTAATAGCGTCCATAATTTCTAGGAAAGTGGGGCAAAAATGAAACCTTCATTTTTATTCATCAATCAGTTCTGTTCTTTGGTGCCATAGAAACGTCACATGGACGCCAGATGTGAAATTAAGCATTATGTCTTACATTATTATCATTTGACGAATGACTCATCTAATTTTGCACGGTTTATTTTTCCATATGATGACCATATAGTGAACATATTACTCATTGCATTTAAAATGTGAGTATACACTGACTTGTTTGCATTCACGTCTGTCGTTTTTGTGCTTTCAGGATTCTGAGCCTTAATTAGACACGTTTGACTCCATCTCAGTGTAACGTGGCTCACTAAGACCTTAAGTCTGTCAGCTGAAGTGAGCATTAAAGCGCTTCATTCTTGCGTTCCTCCGCACTTCCTGCCTGATTATGAGTTGCATCCCACCAATGCAGGATGTGACCTCTGACCTTTTATGTTCTACTCCTAGCAAACAGATTTGTTTTCCCATTTGTCCAAAACACAGCGGCATCACCATAGCGAATAGGTCACACACGGGGCTTAATATGCATTTTTCCCGAGAGTTTGCTGTGTGTGCAGAAATGATATTCTACGCTTTTTTGAATGCATTTGCTTCGGAAAAAGGAATAAATTCTCAGCGGGTATGAATTAACACCTGCAGCACCGAGTCCTACAGAGAGACATCACACAGGACTGGACTAAACTAAGCCTTATTTTGTCACATTAAAACTGACATACTGAGATAACGTCGCTTAACACTCAACAATATTCAACTGCTTCCTACGCTCCTAAAATCTCACCGCTTGTACACTCGCTTACTGTTTCTACTGAATTAACAGTGCTGAAAAAAACACTTACTGTGCAAAATCCTCATGAAGAGGTGCCGAATTAATTCCTCCGAAGCAGAATGAACAAGAAACGTGGTACGTTAAGTGCTACAATCCAGAGCAAACTTTTCAACTCCTACAATAATGAATTATTTAGCGAAATAAATCGAGTACTAGGTCTTATTGTGTTCTGTAAAGGAACATCTAGCGTTAAGAATTAACTCATTAAATGCTGAAATAAGACCTCGAGTACTGAATTAATGCCTACATCGCTGAACCAGCTCACACAGTACTAAAATAAGACCGAGGGTACTGAATTAACATCTACAGAGTCATGTTAACTTTTAGAGTACTGAATTATCAATTAGAGCGCTCAATTAACGCCTAAAGAGCTGATCGTTCTTACGGTGCTGAATTATCGCATGTCATTGCGAGTACTGAATTAACAACAACCTATTAGTGCTGGATTAAGGATGTACTTAGTAAATAGTTCTGACTACATACTTGATGCTGAATAAACGTTTAAGGTTCTGAATGAACACATACAGTGGTGCACTAAGTTAAAATCATAAGATGAATGAACACCTGGGGTACTGCATGATTTCGAGTGCTGAATGAAAGTTGAAATAACAGCTTACAGATTTGAATGAACTTGTACAGTGCTGAATCGACTGTTAGTACTGAAAGTCCTGCAATGAGAAACAAAAAGCTACCAGAGCTAATTTCGTAGTACTGAGCTGATACTTGCAGTAATAAGCCTTTACAGTTCTGAATTTATTCTTACAGTGCTGAAATTGCTCTTACTGTGCGTTTCTGAATGAATTCTTACAGTACTGGAGTAACTTTTGTAGTACTGAATTTGCAGTACCATAGTATTACAGTGCTGAACTTACTATTATAGTGCTGCAATAATTATTATGAATGAAGTCTAGCACTGTAACATTGTCAGAACTTCGGGGGGTTCAAATCAGTTCATTTAGTATTGTGCTCTCTTGCCCTCTAAACAAATAATTTGCATGTAAACAATTATTATTTAGAATAAATATTTAGAATCATAAACTTGTGCTGTTAGGCAAAATTAATCTCCTAACAGAGGCTGTGTTAGACTCACTTACTCATTCATCGACCAAACCGCTTTATCCTGTATACAGGGTCAGAAGGGCCCCGGAGCCTCTCCTTGGGGCCCGAAGCGGGGTCCACTGATCCATCATCGGGGAAGCACACTCATTCACAAACTACGGGCAATTTGGGAACGCCAATTAGCCTAATCTGCATGTCTTTGGACTGTCGGAGGAAACCCACCGAGAACATGCAAAGTCCATGCACAAAGTCAACATTTTAGTAAACATTTTAATCACAAAATAAAATAAATAAAATAATAATAATAATAATAATAATAATTCATGCACTCTTTTTTTTTTAACAGTGTTGTGAACGATGAGGGGAACTGGCAACCCATTTCCAAAACTCATTGGATTTTGGGGATTTAAAAGAAACAAGCCAATCTGGCAACCCGGGCAGGCGCGCTCATATAAGCGGCAGCGCTCTGGTGCGCGCGAGACACGGAGGAGCGGAACCGGAGGAAAAGGAGGATAAAGTTTATTCAGGCTCGGAGGGGAAAATGATGAACTGACTCACGTCTCTGTGTGTGTGTGTGTGTGTGTGAGAGAGAGAGAGAGAGATCTAAACCACCAAAGGCGCCTTTCTGCAACACCAGGACATTTTTTTTTTTTAACCAAAAATCTTTTTTTTTTTCCTCTGGAGGACTGAGAGATAACACTGGACTTTTCATCCAGGAGTTTTTTTTTTTTTTTTGTGCCATATAATTCCCTAACAGTGGGTACTATTTAATTTAATATTTATATATTCTGGAAGAAAGAAAGAAAAAGTATAATGTGAATTTGAAATCTCTGCTTATTTATAGTGCAGCTTATTTATGGAGATTTAGGATTTAATTAAGATGAAGTGTTCATAAAGAGATATTTATTATATGCAATTTTATACTTATACGATATTATCTGTAAATTGACAGTGCTTTCTGCAATACAATTTTTTTTTTACGAACATGTGCCCTCGGAGAGCCGATATTATTGATTGTTTTTGTAAATACTGTACCTTAAAACTAATATCCCATAATAATCATCCCCGTTTTATAAGTGACCCAGCAGCCATCAGGTCTCACTTCTAAGCCATTTTCTTTTTTATTACAATATTTTTTTTTTCCTCTCCCTGAATGAATGGAAATTTAGCTCAGTCAACAACAGCAACAACAAAGCGGATACTTCGGCTATAAACAAACCGCTGCGATCTGTATCTCGGAGTATTTTTAGGCATGTGAGTGAGGAGAATGGACTTACAGGGAGTAGTAGAGAAGAGAGAGAGAAAGGAATGTGAACTTTCCAGGATATATGAACGCGACAGCGGGACCATGATCTCCGTGTGGCTCGATTTCATCCGTGTGTACGCACAGACTTGACGTCGCAAATTCCGATACCGGTTCTCGAAGAGACTTTGGTGAAAGGGCTAAAACGGGTCGCTCCCCGGAAGCTCTGAGCGGAGAGAAGATACACAACAATCATGGCGAACCCGGGGACTTTAGGAATGGACCTGAACATCAGCAGCACCACGGCATTTTTTACACCAACCTCCAACCAAAGCATGAAATCAGCTCCGTATTCCCCAGAAGCGACGGCAGCCTTCGCCACAGCGATTACCCTCATGATTGTCTTCACCATCGTGGGAAACATATTAGTCATCATCGCTGTTTTGACAAGCCGTTCTCTGAGAGGGGCGCAGAATCTCTTCCTGGTCTCGTTGGCTGCGGCGGACATCCTGGTGGCCACGCTGATCATCCCGTTCTCGCTGGCCAACGAGCTGATGGGCTACTGGTACTTCCGTTCGGTGTGGTGCGAGATCTACCTGGCGCTGGACGTGCTCTTCTGCACGTCCTCCATCGTCCACCTGTGCGCCATCAGCTTGGACCGCTACATGTCCATATCGCGTGCTGTGACGTACGGGGCGCAGAGGACGCCACGCCGCATCAAATGCGCCATCCTTGTCGTTTGGCTCATCTCCGCCGTCATCTCTTTCCCACCGCTGCTCTCCATGAACAAGAACCAGGGGAACTCCAGCTCCTCTGACGGCCCCCAGTGCCAGCTCAACGACGAGCGCTGGTACATTCTCTACTCCACCATCGGCTCCTTCTTCGCCCCCTGCCTCATCATGATCCTCGTCTACATGCGCATCTATCAGATCGCCAAGCAGCGCACAAGATGCCCACCAGGAGAGCCGAGGAAGGAGATCCCCGCGACTCCGAAAGATCGAGCTCTCCAAAATGGACGGAGAGACGACACGAACACGCCATGTACGCCGCAGAGAAATCCGACCACTCCGAGGCCACCCACTCTCATCGTGCCTCAAGCCGAGGGCAGAAACCTTTCAGCAAGCACCAACACTTTGAATCCACCTCTTTCTCCCTCTAAAGAGATGACTCCCAGCACTCCTACACCTCCTCCGATCCAATCTACTTGCCTTTCAGCTCACATCACCTCCACACACAAGCATGGCAAAGCCCACAACAAACCCAAGCAGGCCAAAAAGGAGAAGAGGAGTGAAAAGAAGCCTGACAACAACAACGGTGAGAGCTCAAGCTCCGATTCAGACACGGAGCACGGAGGGGTGGGTGTTGAGATTCCCGTGACTCCGGGTGCTGATCTTGACCCTGGTATTCACTCGCCAGCCACCGTTCAGAAGTACAGAGACATGATCACTACAGCCAAGGGCACGAAGTTGGCTTCGGGGAAGCTCAAGCCGGACGGGACGCCTAATTCGGCTCGACGCAAGGCCATGGTGAACCGGGAGAAACGCTTCACCTTCGTCCTGGCCGTGGTGATCGGCGTGTTTGTCGTCTGTTGGTTCCCATTCTTCTTCTCCTACAGCCTGCAGGCCATCTGTCCAGATACGTGCACGCTCCCCAAACCCGTCTTCACGTTCTTCTTCTGGATCGGCTACTGCAACAGCTCCCTCAACCCGGTCATCTACACCATTTTCAACAAGGACTTCCGCAGAGCCTTTAAGAAGATTCTCTGCAAAAACACCAAGGGTACATTCTTTTAATGAGCGTCTGAGCAGGGGGGGGGGGGGACAAACACTTTAAAATAGAGAAAAAGCACAATTTCTTTGTAAGAGTGTAAATAAGAGGTTCTTTGTATAGCTGCGCATTGATGAAGCACATTATAATCTTTTTTGATAAACGTTGGTCGACAGAGTCAGACTGTGAATTCTTGCAGGTTTACAATATTTCGTTTCTAACGCTACAAATGCACAATGGACGGCAGAGGGTGGACATGATTTCATCGAGACAAAAAAAAGAAAACAAAATCAGATTGTACATCTGTGAGTACCGCCATAAAAAAAAAAAAAATTATAATAATAAAAAAAAAAACAATGGGAGCACGGCGCAATAGTGTTTCCCCTCCTTCGCCTTTCTAAGATTACCTGCCCTCAGGGATAGTATGTGCATGAGTTTCAATCCAACTAGTCTTATCTGATCTGCGCATCACCTGCTCATATACTCGATTCAACCCAGACAACAGATTCTCATCCTCGAGGACTGACAAGCTTTAATCCTGCAGGAAAAAAAAAAACAACAACAACAACAAAAAAACAGGAAAGGGTGAAGGGAAGCGTTTATACTGAACACCTTGCCAGGGGCTGTTTGCATCACCTGAATACGCTAATGGATCTCGAATTCAGGCTAAAAGCCGATAAGTTCCAGGTGACACTGGATGGATTCATGAGCTCTCTATAATTTCCATTTACAGCATCTTGATAATGCAGGCACACTCATTTGAATACACAGAGGAAAGCCTGATTAGGCAAACGGGCTTGGCCTGCTCTGCTAGTGCGTTGAACATGGATGCAATGGCTTTGAGGTAGATAAGGATTAGTATGCGTACCATGGACCTTTTGTTTTTTTCCATTTTTCTCTAGAAGAACTCTGGCCTAAACGGCACTACCGCACCCTCACCGCTCAGCAGGGTGATACTTTGGGACTAAGGGCTGATGGCAATGACACTTCCTGGGTTTTTTTCCCCCGTCTTATTTGATGATCAAAGTGTCATATGCGTGTGTGTATGTATGTATGTATGTATGTGTGTGAGTGTGTGTGTGTGAGTGTGTGTGTGTGTGTGTGATTGAGCGAGCGAGTGAGCGCATGTTGTGCGTGACTGCCTCATGTGCGAATGTGAGTGAGTGTGAGTGTGTGCTGTGGGTGAATGCGTGTGCGCATGTGACGTGCAGGGAGGTGTATTTGTGCCGTATGAAGAAACGTCATTCCTCATCTTTACCATCGGCACATTATAGTAAAATATGTGTTTTGGTTATAATAATAATAATAATAATAATAATATTAATAAATAAATATTTAAAAAAAAAAACATTCAAGCATGCCTTCTCTACCAGCTTGTGCCAATACCTCCCATCCCATCCAGCTCTTTCATCATGCCACCATGCTGTTACATCTGTACCTACTATCCAAACAGCACAGACGTGTATTTCGGTGTGTTACCTTTCAATCTGGCCTGTGAACAGTTTCACTTTTGTAATATTTATTTATTTCCTTTTTTTCCCCCCTGGCTTGTTTTTATGCATTTTTCATTCTCTTTGTAAGCTGGATGGGGGAAATACAAAAAAAAAAAATGGTATGTAAAAAAAGAAACTCATTAATGCTGTATCTGGTATCTACATTGTTTCACTGAATAGTCTTAAGTGGTTGTTGCTTTTGGTTTCCTTCTGTAAGGCCACTTGCGTTTGGGATGCATTCTACAAAGCTTTGCAAACGTTTCATTCTCCAAATCTTTATCCGTATAGTCTGTTTGATTTCCTCCACTCTTTGGAAATAAAGCCACTGAAATACGAGCTCCACTCACTCGCTCGCTCGCCTTCTTATGGCTCCACACGGAGACACAATGAACATTTTCTTTCTTTAAACATCTTTATGGGGATATGGTTTTGACACACACACACACACACACACACACACACACACACACACACACACACACACACGTTTCCTAAACAGGAGACAGCCTGGAACAGAAATGGCTTTAAAAGGTTTCTAATAAAAATGTCAGCAGATATTTGTTTTGTTTTTAAAGCTGTCCATTTGGCTGTCGAGCTCGAGCCGGTGACGTGAGAGCTTCCCGTTCACACTGCGCTGCAATTTTGAACACACAGCAGCCCCAATTTCCATATTTATCTCAGCGGTGTGGATGTACTGGCAGAATAAGTTAGCAGTTTGCAGTGTCTGGATGTAAAAATAAATAAATAAATAAAAGTGAGACCGATTGTGAGATATTTTTTAGTATGAATTAAACATGAACAAAATTGTAATGTCATGGAACCGCTGCTGTGGGGCAGAAGTGCAAAACACTTTAACACTTAAAAAAAAAAAAAAAAAAAAAACAAGCGATAGGAAATTTTAAAAAGCACAACGATGAAACGAATAAACAAACTTTCAAATCAGAAAAACAATAATAAAACCAAAAACACACAGCAAATTGAAAAAAATACAACCGTAAAAGCAAAAAAAAAAAAGAAAAAGCAAATTGGAAAAAACACAACTGTAAGAGCAAAAAAAAAGCCATCAAATCGAAAACTCAATAATAAAACCAAAAACAAACATCAAATCCAAAAACTTAATAATAAAACCAAAAACAAACATCAAATCAAAAAACTTAATAATAAAACCAAAAACAAACATCAAATCAAAAAACTTAATAATAAAACCAAAAACAAACATCAAATCAAAAAACTTAATAATAAAACCAAAAACAAACATCAAATAACAAAAATCAATAATAATACCAAAACCAAACATCAAATAAAAAAAATCAATAATAATACCAAAAACAAACATCAAATAAAAAATAAATAAATAAATAATAAAACAAAAACAAAGAGCAAATTAGAAAATACCAAAGCAAAACCAAGGAAAATAAAAATAAAAAAAAAAAAAAAACATAACGCAGTTAAAAAAAACTGATCTGCAGATCAGAAGACACAAAACAAAAACCAATAACACCACCAAAACATGCAAACCACACCAACGTAAAACAAAAGGGATGTTCTAGTTAAACTCTGCATGCTTGTACATGAACTATGACTATCACAAGGGTATATATATTTTTCTTCTTCAGTTTATTGTATACAGTGTATCTACTGTAGAAAATATATTCAATGTACACTTATTATACTGATGTTACTGTAGTGATGAGTCGATCGTTTTGGGAATAACCCAAGCATGTGCTGCTCTTTCTGTTTTGAGTTAATGTTGCTGCGTTTCCGAATTTGCTGTTGTGTTTTTTGGGGATATTAATATGTTTTACTCTTATAAGATCCCAATTTTGAATACTGATCCAAGTACTGACTAATACGGACTCGCTGTGACTCACTGTACTGCAGCCGATTACTCAGTATGTGGAGCAGTTCTCAAAACTGGCACCCTATAAGAGCAAAACATTAATATCTCCAAAACATAACAGCCAATACAGGAACCCAGCAACACTGACTCAAAATGGAAAGGGAGGGGCTTTGGATAAATTTTGATCAACTTGGATTAACACCAGGAGTTTGGAATTAACTCGTACAGTTCTGCATTAACATCTACCTTACATAGTACACTAATTGACACCTAGAGTGCTGAATTAACATCAAGAGCAGTGATGAAACTTTCAGAGAATTGAATAAACACCTGTGTCTTATTAACTCTTTATAGCTCTGAATTTTAAAGTCCTGATGAAACACTATGAAACATCACGAAGATTTTCAGATCTAATGCTAATGCGGAACTGGCTTTTAATGGTTTTAATGTACATGCCCAATCTGGCAACCTAAACCAAACGTACAGTATGCAGATGAGTTTGATCTCAGTCTGGCCACTCTGATCAAACACAATATAACCTGGCCAGTCAGGATCAACTATGTTGTTCAGGTAGGTTGAGCAAACCTGGCAACCCTAATCAAACTCTATCTAATAAACTTCAAATAATGATCAAATTTCACTTTAATTAGTTCAATATGGAAAGGTGTGATCAATCTTGAATTCTGAACAAGTTTGAAAGTCTGATCCTGTTCTGTATCACTGTCGTACTCATTATGTTGAAACACACCAATCTGGCAACCTGATTTGACACACTCATATAAAGCAGAAGCGCTTCACCTCTGTCCATCTCTTTCTCTCGCTCTCTCTATTTATCTGATCAGAAACCAGCAAAGGAGACTTTCTGCAACGCCAGGACGGTTTTTTATTTATTTATTTGTTTGTTTGTTTATTTACTCATTTATTTACCAAAACCCAAATTCTAGGAGGACTGAGACATTATACTGGACTTTTTCATCCAGAACATTTTTGCTGCCATATAATTTCCTAACAGTGGGTACATTTCCAATACATTTCCAATATTTATAATTTTTACGAAAAAACGTCTTAAGTATAACGAACATTTGAAATCTCTACATACTTTCTGAGCAGTTTATTTATGTTTAAATTGATATTAAGTATTCATATAGAGGTTTATGTAAGTTCATAGAGTATAACCTTATAGAGGTGTTCATCAAGACAAATGTACACATTTATAAACATTTCCCTTTTGATACTAAATGTGGTCAAAAGTATTTGAACACCTGTCGCTTGCATCTACTCTATAGTGTAAGCTCAGCACACACAATAGTATACAGTAGGATGTATTTGTATAATGTAGACCTATAATTCTCTTGTTCCAACATAACAATGCTTTAGTCCACTACGAAAGCTCTATGATGACATGACATGGTAAGGCGGATGTGAAAGAACTTCAAACCCAAAGGAGTCAAGGTTACACTCTATTATTAAGGTAAAGGAGAGAGGATTACATCTGAGATGGTGTCCACCATATACTGTAACATTTGGTCATATGATGTAGTTATAAAATATTGAAAATGATCCATAATTTCTTTTTTCTCTATGCTTAGATTTTATGAATTTGTTGCATCTAACAGTATTTACAATATCATTGAATAATGTGCTTTGCATTTTTAAGAATTTCTGAATAGTTTCCCTGTTTTATTTGTGACACAACAGCCAGTGACTCAAAGTCTTACTTACAAAATAAATCAATTTATCTACAACAGAATCTACAGTACGACGCCAACGCCCAACCGAAGCATGAACCCATATTCTCAAGAAGCGACGGCAGCCTTCGCCACAGCGACTACCCTCATGATTCTCTTCACCATCGTGGGAAACATATTAGTCATCATCGCTGTTTTGACAAGCCGTTCTCTGAGAGGGGCGCAGAATCTCTTCTTGGTCTCGTTGGCTGCAGCGGACATCCTGGTGGCCACGTTGGTCATCCCGTTCTCGCTGGCCAACGAGCTGATGGACTACTGGTACTTCGGCCCAGTGTGGTGCGAGATCTACCTGGCGCTTGATGTGCTCTTCTGCACGTCCTCCATCATCCACCTGTGCGCCATCAGCTTGGACCGCTACATGTCTGTATCACATGCTGTGATGTACACGGTGCAGAGGACGCCACGCCGCATCAAATGCATCATTTTTGTCGTTTGGCTCATCTCCGCTGTCATCTCTTTACCACCGCTGTTCTTCATGAACAAGAACCACGGGAACTTTAGCTCCTCTGTTGACCAGTGCCAGCTCACGAACCAGGGTAACTCCAGCTCCTCTGATGACCGGTGTCAGTTCAAGAACCAGGGTAACTCCAGCTCCTCTGACGGTCCCCAGTGCCAGCTCAACGACAAGCCCTGGTACATTCTTTTCTCCTCCATCGGCTCCTTCTTCGCCCCCTGCCTCATCATGATCTTCGTCTACATTCGCATTTATCAGATCGCCAAGCAGCGCACAAGA
Organism: Clarias magur; assembly: GCA_013621035.1. NCBI lineage: Eukaryota > Metazoa > Chordata > Actinopteri > Siluriformes > Clariidae > Clarias > Clarias magur. The sequence continues at coordinate 188,937 of QNUK01000621.1, read as the reverse complement.
TGCCCACCAGGAACGCTGAGGAGGGAGATCCCAGCTGACTCCACAACTACCAAAGACAGCATAAGGTATTTGACCACAAAAAGATCATCCACTCATGCCATGGCCCAAGCTGAAGAAAAAACACATCAAGGAAGCACCAAGGCCGTGAAATTTGACCTTTTGCCTGCCAAAGAGGTGACTCCCAGCACTCCTAACTGTCCTCCAGACCAATCTCCTTGCCTTGCAGCTTTCATCTCATGCAAGCAAAAGCAAGTTCCAGGCCCCAACAAACCCAAACAGGCCAAGAAGGAGAAATGGTATCAATTGAAAACAGACAAAAACAACAGTCAGAGCTCAAGCTCCAATTCAGACATGGAGAATGAGTGGGAAAATGTTCAGGGTTCTGATACTCCAGGTGTTGATCTTAACACTGGTCTTCACTCACAAGCCACCATTCAGAATTACAACGGCATCTCGGTTCGCCGCAAAGGCATGTTGATCCGAGAGAAACGCTTCACCTTCGCCCTGTCGGTGGTGATCGGCGTCTTTATCTTCTGTTGGTTCCCATTCTTCTTCTCCTACAGCCTTCAGGCCACCTGTCCAGATACGTGCACGCTCCCCAAACCCGTCTTCACGTTCTTCTTCTGGATCGGCTACTGCAACAGCTCCCTCAACCCGGTCATCTACACCATTTTCAACAAGGACTTCCGCAGAGCCTTTAAGAAGATTCTCTGCAAAAACACCAAGGGTACATTCTTTAAATGAGCGTCTGAATGAGAACAATACCACTTTGAAATACCGTAGAAAAAGGTTGAGGTTCTTTGTATAGCTGCACAATGATAAAGCACATTTTGTTTAGTTTTTTTCTTTTATATATATATATATATATACAGTATTAGTTGACAGAGTCTTGCAGCTTTACAATATTCCATTGCTGATGCCACAAATGCACAATGGACAGCAGAGGGTGAACATGATTTTATAAAAAAAACTAAAAGGATTCTGTTCCTGTGATGATCGTATAGAAAAATGGGAGCAAGGTGCAATAGTGTGTCTCTTCTTCGCCTTTCTAAGAATACCTGCCCTCGGCGACACTGTGTGCATGAGTTTCAATCCAACTAGTCTGATTTGATATTTCATGCAGTGAGTGACAGCACTCGCACGCGAACACGAATCCGCGCTGTGGGCCAAGGCGTGTGCGCATGCGACATGAACAATTGTTATTTCTTATCTTTTACATCAGCACTTTATAGAAAATATGTTTTTTTTTTTTTTTTCCATTTAAATGTGTTCCAGCATGCCTCAGGCCAAAGCTCTTGCAGTTTTATTAAACTGTTTATGTGTTTATAATCGAGGTTGTATAACTTTGGAATGTTGTTTGATATACAGTTACAGTAGGGGGGAGTACTGTTTGTACCGTGACCTTAGACTTTAGAGTCAGGGACATGAATCTGGACTGAAGAAAGAAAAAAAAAATCTTGAGTTCAGGCTATTTTTAAACTGGATAAAATTGAACCTGTTTATTAACACACTTGTTTACAGTATTCTGTAATATTGATGTGATTTACTGTAACAGAAAAACAATGGTGGTGGTAGCATCACTGCCTCACAGCGCCAGGGTACCTGGGGTTACCCATGTTCCCCGGTTCCTCCAGGATCCCCCCAAAAACATATCAGTAGTTGGACTGGATGTGTAACCGTGTGATGGTGTGTGCGGCCTCCCATGCGGTGTGTGTATTCCTGCCTCAGTGTCGGTCAATGTGGTTGCGGTGCCTCAGTGTTGCTGGAGCCCTGACCAGGATAAAGTGCTTTCTCTCTTCTTTTTTTTTTCTCTTTGAGCCAAACATAGAGTATCTTGACTATAGTCTGTATTTTGTATTATTATTATTATTATTATTATTCTGTTTATAACTGTTTCTTGAAATGGTGGCGTAGTGGTTAGCACTGTGGCTTCACACCTTCAGGGTCGAGGGTTCGATTCCCACCTCAGGTCTGTGTGCCTGGAGTTCAAGGTTCAAGAGTAACCTCCAGGTAATCTTGTCACTCTTGGGTTTCCTCCAGTTGTTCAAAGACATGTACATTAGACTAACTTGTTCCCAAATTGTGTGTGTTTGCGCCCTCCGATGGACTGGCTCCCTATCCAGGGTGTCCGTGCTGTAAGTCTCCTGGGACAGGCTCCAGATTCCCCTGTACAGGATAAGCAGTGTAGAGTAAGAGATACTCAAACAAACGGACTATTAGACATCTTGTCGATCGCTGGAAGAAGTGCAGACGCTGGGTTTTACATTCTGTCGAGTGATTGCTTGATTGATTGTGATGGAGGACCAGCCTCTGTCGAGGCCCAAATAGTTTCCTGACCTTTTCGTTTTTGATTCTAAGCACTTTCATGAAAAGTTACCGTGATAAAACGAACGGACAGTAAACGGGACCAATGTGGCCTTTATGCGCACTTTGCTTTTATAAACAGAAAGATGAGCCAAACAGCTCTGCACTTGAGCCGGGGTCGGTCGAACAGAAAAGGAAGCGGGGAGGAGAGGGAGGAAGCGAGGGAGGGCGAGTTTGGTTTTTCGTAATTGCATCATGCACTTGCGTTTAATTATTAATAAGCACTTTGCTTGATGCCAGTGAACAGTTCAGTGTAAATATCTCACCTAATGTATAGCATATTTTGCTTTCCCTGCTGATTTAGCTCGCTAACTGCTAAGCTGTGACCTGCAGAGAAAGTAGATCGGGGGCATGTATTTATAAACGTGGAATCATCTCTCCGTAGGGATTTGATGTCTCACTGAGCCTCATCCCTCCGAGCTAGCTTATGTAATTTCTATTAATTCTTGTAGCTTTCCAGCTTTCAGCGCTTAACACTTTGCATGAGTCTTTGAGAAAAGTTAGCGAGTGGCGTGAAGGTGCCGAGGGTGTTACAAAAGGTGGAGGATGAAAAAAAGGAAAATATCGGAGGACTCTCATTCTCACTCTCACGCTTTAAAGAAGGTTAATTACATTGTGTAAGTGCGACTGGTTTACGTAGAAGCGCCTGAGATTCGAAGAAAAACGAGGTGAGGAAGTTCCTGGTGGGAGAAAATGAGTGAGAACGCACAAGCGCGAGAGCATAAAGATAAGGAGTGAGAAACAGACCTTCAGTTAGAAGACACCTCTCTATCTCTCTCTCTCTCTCTCTCTCTCTCTCTGTCTGTCTTGAAAATATTTTTCCAAGAAATACGAAATTTGTGTTTTATTCATGATTTACGCACAGAATTCAGTTAACGAAGCCAGAGTGCCGTGAACTGAAAGTTATAGCAAAACTATTGTACTGTGTCACTGTGTTTCTTCTTTTACTGCTTATAGACAAAAAAAAAAAAAATACAGCCCAAGTCACTGACCATCTTTAACTGCCTCTTTCAGCTGTAGCACACACGAGGTAAGAGGAAGAGCAGTGGAAAATTCTGATGTTATCTGACTGTTGATTGATTCTCAGCAACACAGTGACGCACATCTGGTGTATATACGTCCATGTACTGAATGTGTGTGTGTGTATGTGTGTGTGTGTGTGTGTGTGTGTGTGTGTGTGTGTGTGTGTGTGTGTGTGACTACCAGTCGCATGAATCGAATGTGAAAGCACTTTGAATTTATTAATGATGTCGAAGATGGAGATTCCACATGACAATGGCTGATGTAAAAATGATTTGATTGAATGAAAAATGAAAAATTCATTTCGTATCAAGGAATATGAAATGAATTTGTTCAAATTAACAGAATTATGCATTATTATTATTATTATTATTATTATTAATAATAATAATAATAATAATAATAGTGTTTGTTTTAATATGTTATTTTTTCTAAAGTAATAACCTTTAAAACCATATAAGAATTTTTTTTGTGAAGAAAAAAAAAAAAAATATATATATATATATATATATATATATATATATATATATATATATATATGTCAAGTAAAACCTGAAAAAGTCATCATTTTAGCTTTTATCAGCTTTTATATCGTGTAAATTTAACCACTACCTGAATATGGGAATGATGTCACAAAGCAAAACATGCGGAACTCTCAGAGTCGGGCATATTATCATTGTGTTTTTTTTTTAACCAGAAAATCATGTGCATCATCATGTGTATTGTGCTATTTCTGTATCTGCCTATGTGACCTTTTTTTTTTTTTTTTTTTAGCTCAGTCATATTTGTTTAATTGGTTAAAATGAAATTTAATTTAGTTCATCATATTGCCTATTATGTGCTGAAAAAATGATATTGTCACTCTATTGCACAATTCTGAGCCCTTTATGTGTTTATTTAAAGAAAAAAATTTAATTTTACACGTTTAAACGTTTTTTTAAACACTCAGTGTGAGAAATAGCTTTTTTTAAGGAGACATTTATTTAACATTAATGAAAGCAGACTCGAGTGTCAGTTCTAATGTCCACCACAGGAAAGTCATCAGGACAGAAAATGTTGTCCTTTCCCTTTTTCATACACCATATTAACCCCCCTTTTTGTTCCGTCTTAGATTATATAAATATATATCGTTCTGCTGATGGACCATGCTGATTGCATGAGTATCATGTACAGCAGTCGCTGTAAAGGCTGAATAAAAGTGACAAGCGTGCAATTACAACACACGAGTTATCTCCTCCATCCATTTCTGCTTGTCACGGCCCTTAATAAACTTTGACGATGCTGTAATACCAGCAGAGAAGAAAAAAAAATGTCTGCACGCACAACCGACATCTAATCCACTTAGCATTGTGACGGCCGCACGTGATCGTCCGCACAGATTCCTTCCTACAGTAATATTCCTGCTGCTTGTTTTCTGCCGTGTTTATGCAGTGGACATATTCACTCAAATCTGGAGATTGAGATTTTGGCAAACGCACGAGGACAGGAAGTGCAAAGCGTGTTCAGTCATGGCCTCATCACGTACCACATATCAGCATCTTGCACAGCTCAGCCGGGTCCCTCCTAATCCACAGAGAAAAGCTTGTTTTAGCACACATCCAAACCCCACGGTATCCACTGTCCATCTGGGTGAGGAGCTAGGACGGCGAAATCCCCACTGGCGATTTAACCCTTACAGTGTTGGATTAACTCTCAACATGAAAAGTTCAACAATCCCACTCTATATGTCCTTTATCCCAAATGTAGAACTTTGGCACTGGACGCTAATGTAGCTATTGCACCCTGAAGAGCTAAATAAATCTCCTCGCCTCAGAGCACTTTGGACGCCATATTACACAAATGAAAAAGAATTTTAATTTGTTTGTGCATTAGAGCAAAACACATTCTGAGGTAGTTCACTCACACTAGAGCTGCATCAATATGAGGCTAAATTATTATAAATAAAAGGGAAAAGTTGGGATTGTACATTGGTCAGAGCTCACGATTTCAATTATATCTTTAGCCTTCATACATTGGAGGACCCGAAACCAGAAGATGTTCTGTCTGTCTGTTCTCTCACAGCATCCCACAAAACTGATTGGTCAGAATTTAATAAAACTCAAAAAGTTTCGATATTTTCCTTAAGTTAACCCTGCACCATACATGGCATCAAAATACTGAGTAGAAATTAAGTTATGAGCAGTTATGTACCGGATTACGTTACAGCATTACGTAGCGCCTTTTTTCCATCAAGGTGGGCGTGGCTATACACGTCACTCAACAGAGCCAATCAGCGCCGTAGTTTACCGTGTCTAGACAGAGTATGCGAAACACACAGAAATGACTGTAATGCACCTACAGGCCACCTTACTCAAAAAATTTCAAAATAAAAAGGCAAGTAGATTATGAAAACTTAGCATAGACAACGTTAACTGCTAACACACTCATTAGTTATATTATGACTAGACTCTTATTTATATAGTGTTCTATCTGGCGTAGTGATTAGCACCTCGAGGGTTTGGGGGTTTTAGTCCCTCCTTCGGGTCTGTGAGCATGGAGGATGGTGGGTTTTTCACCGGGTACTCCTGGTTTCTGTATTGTGTGAGATGTGCTTGTGCCCTGCTCCAGGCCTCGCGCAACCCTTTACAGTGGTATAGATAAGTGGTATAGAGCTGTAATGAGTGAGAGGGTTTTATTGTATTTTGAGGCAATGGTGGTGAGGTTAAACTCCCAGACTCGAAAGGAACAAGACCCATTGTGATACCGGATAGCATGACCATGAATAAATCCCTTCTGTATGATCTGTGTGCTGTATGATCAATGGTGTAACAGAAACAGGAAATGTGTTTTAGTTAACACAAAGCTGATGTTTGTGCAATACTTATTGCTTACTGTCAAAAAAAAACCTGTTTGTTTCACTGTATTGGCCTTGTAAGTGTTCCTTCTTATATTTTAGCCGCTAAAAAGTTTCATTGTATAGCTAAAATCACAATAAAGTCTTCGGGGTTAAAGTGAAAATAAAGTTGAAATGAAGCTGAGGTCATCAACTTTGGCTGCAAAACTGTTCGTTGGAATTTAAGCCCTAATATGATCAAAACACTTGTGGTTTTAAGCCACGATTGTGAAACTGTTTGTATCATCCTCGTGGGTTTTAGCGGAACCGCTCACTATGTTAAAGCTAGATTAGGAAACTTTTAGTAACTCTTTATTAACGTGGCGATCACCACCGAGCATGTTCAAGCTTGAAGGGGATGAACATGAATCTGAACCTGGAAAAGATTGGGGACAAAATGTAAGCGGATGGTACGTAGGGGCAGAATGTCATGAACATCAATAGCAAAAGTCCATGAACCGTATTTGCCTTGTGTCAAGACTTGGTGGTGGTGGTGTAATGGTGTGGGGAATGTTCGATTGGCACATATACAGTATATCAATCATTGTTGTGCTAGAGATAGATAACCATCTAATAAAGGAGTGATTATTTAAGGTCCCATTGCATTTAAGTATTAGAGCAACTAGAAATCAACACTAGAGTTACATCAAAGTGGTAGCTTCTTAAAAAAAAAAAAAAAACAAGGTCTTTCATTTTAATTTTTTTTTTTTTTTTCCCAAAAACTTTTCCTTTAAACTACAACCAAAGTGCACCACTACTAATACCGTTGTTTGTGTCCAGCTGGAATTATTGAAACGCTGCATGTGATAATTCCACACAACGCGGGGATTTAATCGAGTCAGTGGGTTGCCTCAAGATTTACGGAGGATTAGTTGGATTTGCTTAAGTCTCATAAAATGAGCAAAGATCGAGTGTTTATTTATGAAGCTGCCCTTACTGTACTCAAAGCTTCTGCTATAGATACTCCAGCTGACAGCAGCTGTAAACACGGAGCGGTGGTCCCTGTCTATAATCCCTTTTTACAACAAACATGTACTAAAATAGTTTTTACAAGGATATATTGATCAGTTTAAGACACTGCACTAAAACAATGAGCACATCAGCATCACGTGATCATCTTAAAAATGAATAAATAAAAAAAAAAAAGCTGTATTTGCGAGTTAAACATCTCCGTGTCTCTAACACTGAAGGAAGTTTTGGATCTTTCAGAGCAAATCTGGATGACACGAGGCGGGCTTGAACACTTGGGCATTTCCATGTTTACATTTTCAGCTGTGATTCTGGGAAGATGGAACAGAAGCTCGGAGGCCTGAAAGAATGCCAAAAGGTCCCAGATCGCTCTGATCCTCAATTAAGAAGACGTTGCGTGCTGCTGGAGCACATGCGCTCATTACTTGGAATGTGAGTTTACTTGTATTAAATATAAAGCAAGTACAAGCAAGATGATACGGTGCTACACTGTACACACAGTATACTGTAAACATGCCTTTTTAATGCCATTAGATTTTGTTTATGTACGGGAGCTTCACTGCTTGAGAGTGAAGTGACTGTAGCTTTATCTTCCTCTGCCGTGCATGATAATATCTGCCTCTCGACACGGCTTAAAACCTTTTATCTGTATGTGAAGCTCAGTGCTAACTCATTATCAAGCAGCAATCATGTTGATTCTTTCAGAACAAACCACGACCTTAGCTTGATAAGGGCATTTGTGGTGAAAGCTGTGTGAAACGCTTAGCGTGAGCAACAGTTGCTAGCGCTCCTGAAAGGGCCAGAAGTACAGATTATATACAGGTAAATAGGTCGCCACATCGGAAGAAAGTTTTTTTTTTGTTTTTGTTTTTAAAGAAAAAAGGTCTCGTGAGCATGACGGGTGACACAATGAAGATCACACATTGGATTAACACAACATGCTCAATCAAATGCACCAAGCAGCATGTTAACATAGCTGGAGATCATGATCTGAATCATCTGAATCTCTCTCTTCCATACAGTATATTAACTTTATATGTGGTTCTGATAATCACAATGTCTGTTTATACTAATCAGCATTGACTTGCTGTAGGACTTGCTCGCTCTTTTTATGTTAGCATAGCGTAACAATGTACATATACAATTTCAGGCTGTAGTCAGGGACAGATTAGTATAATATATATACACTGAATATTTAAGTAGCCTCAGTGATTCGCAGGAGACGGTCTTTTTTAGTACTTTACTTGTGTCTTTAACCCAAGAGCTAGCTGGGACCAGGGCAACATGGAAAGGCATAAAATATGCAGTTCCTCAAATGGCCACTAGGAGAGTCAATCCCCATAGGCCCTCTCATTAAAACATCCAAGTTTACAACAAAAGTCAAAACTTTTGCAGCTGTTTGGTTTTGGTCTCTATATATTTAAAATTATATTAAGCTATAAAGTTATGCTGCTAAGCATCACCTTAGCCAACCAGCTAACTGAACCAGTCAATGAACTTGACTTCTTAGCTGAGAGAATTCGTATATTCACACAAGGATATGTAGGTTAAGGATAATGGAGTTCAAACACAAAGTAATGTTAGCATGTAGATTAACGTTAGCCAACTTAGCATTTTATCTAAGCTAAAACTAAGATAGCTAGCTTGTGGTAACTTAGGTAAGTAGATGTGGTCCAACCAACTGCCAGGCTTGATTCGTTCTACTTATTTATGGTTAAACTGAAGTTTAAGCAGAAGCGGTCCTTCTCAAGATAATAGTGACAACCAGAGCGCCCACAGCAGAGCTTTGTCTGGCTTGTCTCTGGCTTGTTGATCATTTTTTTATTTTCTTTTTGACAAAGTGCTATAAGTTGACTACAAGCCAGTGTTTACAGCATTTAAAGGTACACTATATGTACAAAAGTATTTGGTCAAACCTGTGAATTATTGAATTTGGGTGTTTCAATCAGGCTCCTTATCCCCAGTAAAGTGCAATATTAATGCTTCAGCTTACCCAGACATTTTGCACAATGCTATGCTTCCAACTTTGTGGCAACATTTTCGGGAAGGCCCTTTTCTATTCTGACCGGACTGAGCCCCAGAGCACAAACCAAGGACTATAAAAACATGGTTTGATGAGTTTGGTGTGGAAGTACTTGACTGGGCCTAAAACACAGCCCTGACCTCAACCCCATCAGGCACCTTTGGGTTAAACCGGAATGGAGATTGCGAGCCAGGCATTCTCGTCCAATATCAGTGCCTGACCTCATAAATGCTCTACAGAATGAATGGACACGAATTCCCACAGAAACACTCAGAAATCTTGTGGACAGCCTTCCAAGAAGGGTGGAAGCTGCTATAGCTGCAAAAGGGGGGTCCATATTGAAATGTCTGTATTTGGATAAAATGTCATTGCACATTTGGCCAAATACTTTTCTCCATATAGTATAATTAGAAAAGGTAACTGACTGTTCAGTGGTTAGAGGAAGGAGAGACCATTTTTTGGTCATGTATACTGTACATTACAGAACAGTGGAATTCTGTTCTTCACATACAGTACAGTATCTCGCTTGTTGTTGTATGAGGCTGAGACCAGACCACAGGAGTCAACCATGATATAACACCCCTGGAACAGACAGTGTACATCCAACATGATGAATAATAACCCAGAGCCAACACTGCCCTAAACATCCCCAGCCATCCTGCAGAGCATATGGGTTCCATCCAACAATATCTGGATTATAAACCCAGCATGCTTCCGCTGTACCTTTCTGCCAAGCACACACACTCGCTCCAGGAAATCAAACCCAACCTAAGTGTCTCTTACTTTAAGTTACAAATACCATTTCAGATTCTGTTACTTAACGCTTATTAGCACATTACACATCGCATATTATTCACATGATACCACAGAGCTTGCTTGAATTCACACACAAGTCCAGTTCAGAACATATTACAATATCAAGGTTTCTTTCTGAGCTAACACGAGGGTATGTTTTGGTAAGATATATAAGGGCTAAATGATTTGCATGGGATTAAGCAAGCCATTACATTATTATTGATGTTGTTATGTTAGCATGAACAAAGTTGGATTGTGACCTAAGATAACCTTTATTTTTTTCTAAAGCACCATCTAAAACTTTGGGTTCAAACTGAGTTGATTATTGCTCTTTTTCCTCTCAATTTAGTCGTTACTTGGGCGTCTTACCCAGTAATATGCTAACGCATCAGCAATTTGCAGGGCCAAAGGTTGAGCTTGCCTTATGAGGCATCAGACATCTGCCATGATTTTATCGAGCGACTGGCCTTCCTACCGAATATCTGCGTAGATGAAGGAGAGGGCTGAACACTTTTCACTCTCTGACTTCTTCCCTAATGCTGATGAAGTGTCTAACTAATGGGCTTTTAACCTGCGGAGGCGCAGAGCGCTGCAGCACGGCTGCTGATTTAAATAGCTGTTGTGGCCCAGGTCACGGAAGCTATCCGTCAAATTATCATACCAGACTGGCAGAGGAGGACGAGTCTACCAGCAGACTCGCTCGGGAATCACATGGAAAGCAAAACAAACGTAAAATTTGCATGTGTGGATTTAGACCGAGGGTTATATGTCACACATTTTCACATGTCACACACATGTATTTATTTTTCCACACATGATTTATTGCTTTTGTTGTTGTTGCATATGGGTTATTTCTTTCTTGATTTTGTAGTGCAGATTATTTGGTTATTTATGAAAACAGAATTTTTATGGAACATGATTAATTTTTGGTCATCTGACTTTCTTTTTTAATGCACGTGTTTAATTTATTTTTATAGGCACATGTTTAATTGCATGAGATTGAACCCTTAATGTCACAGAATGGGATTTTCGTTTTTTGCACTCAATTCTTATACTGTATATTTTGTCACACTGTCAACTTCAAGTGTGAATCATTTTTGCACAAAATTAATATATTGTCAGTTGATTCCTTGTTATTTTTTATTATCTTATGATTATTTATTTATGTATTATGCACATGGTCCATTTTATGTCACTTTATGTTAATTGTTGGCTGTTTGCTGTGGTGTTCAGTTCCTGATTATTGTCCTATAAAGGTATGCAGTCAAGTCATTTCTTCCTTAACACATTCATTCCAATTGCATCCAATTGCAGTGGCTGACCTCACAAATGTGCTTCTGGAAAAATGGTAAAAAAAAAAAAAATTCCCATAAACACACTCCTAAACCTTGTGAAAAGCCTTCACAGAGGAGTTGAAGCTGTTATAGCGGCAAAGGGGGCGGGGCCAACATCATATTAAACCCTATGGATAAAGTATTTGATGTTACTCAAGTTGATATGCATGTGAAGGCAGGCGAGCGAATACTTTTGGCAATATGCAGGGTGGGCCATTTATATGGATACACCTTAATAAAATGCGAATGGTTGGTGATATTAACATCCTGTTTGTGGCACATTAGTATATGTGAGGGGGCAAACTTTTCAAGATGGGTGGTGACCATGGTGGCCATTTGGAAGTCGGCCATCTTGGATCCAACTTTTGTTTTTTTCAATAGAAAGAGGGTCATGTGACACATCAAACTTATTGGGAATTTCACAAGAAAAACAATGGTGTGCTTGGTTTTAACGTAACTTTATTCTTTCATGAGTTATTTACAAGGTTCTGAAAATGTGTTCAGTGTGTTGTGTCACACCCTGTAGTGTATATCCATGTTTATGCATGTCTTGTGTACAGGAAGTGCAGTAGATATTATAAACAAGATTTAGGTGGCAAATATATTAATGTCCAAACGGGGTTCAGTTTTCAAGAAGATAACATCCTGGACAGAATATATATAGAGAGTATGTAGATATATGGATGTGTCTACTATATAGTACAGTATAGCTATAGATGAATGTATATACAGTAGTGCAAAGACAGCATTATTAATTTTGGGAAGACTTTTGTGAATAAACGCTGCATTTTCAAATATTTCAGCTCTTGCCTCCTGCTCACTTGTGACCTTGTCGCTGCGTGTGTGTGTGGGTTTGCCCCGAGTTAATGGGGTTTGTCTGTTAGAGCACCCTGCTGTGGCTTCACAACAATTCTTGGAAAGCCCTTTCAGGTTTACATCCTCACCTCAGGTGCTCCACCCACAACCTCGCAGTGTGCAGGAAACCCGATTACACTTATATCATGCACAATGCATGCCATTTAATTAACAGCTTTTTAAAACATTAATTGTGTAGCTTGCAGTGACTGAGAGACATGTTGAGAGAGAGGGGGCGGGGGCGGGGTAGGGGGGGGGAGGGGGGGCGAGGTTCACCCCTGATCATATCACAGGTTTAAATCATGGAGCGTGAGAAAACGGGGAGAGAAAAGTCAGAGAAATGTCTGGGTGCATAATAATACAAAAATAATAATAAACGATCAACTTTTTACATTTCATCTTTCCTACATTTAAACCTGCAGTAAAACTGAATTTATTACTATAAAGTGCTTCAGAGTGTTACGAAAGAAATGGAAATTAGGAAAATAAAAGTAGGAATAAAGTACAATAGGTAATAGCAGAAACAGAAAAAAAAAAAATATATATATATATATATATATATATATATATATATATGTAAAATATATAAATACATGTAATTTAACTTACAAAAGTAAAAGAATATAGAATATTGTAAAAGCACAGCAAATTTTTAAAAAAGTTAACATAAACACTAAATTATATAATTAATTATGGCAACTTTGATAATATACAGAAAAAACATTGCTGAACATTGTTTGTATAATAATGAATTATAAATAGTAATAAAATATTTGGTAATAACAACAACAAAAAATTCTTTTAAAAACAGAATTAAAAAAAACGTTTTTTTTCTAACAATAATGTTTTTAATGTCGACTGATATTTTGAATGCAATAAAAGAAATTCTGCTTAATACAATTATTTACAGTATAAACACGAATTTCATTATAAAATAACGGTTCGTATCATATTACAAGGGGCTGTTCAAGTCAAACCGGGACTTGTGATGAAATTTCCAGTGAATGAAGGCGTTAAAGCGATTGAGATTTGCAGAAGACTTCAAGCACATGAGACTCTTAGTCAGAGTAAAACATTTAAAACGCCTGATTCTTGAACAACGACAGCTCACTGACTTGAGATGCATGACGCATCTGTTTGTGGGAACTGTACACACACTCATTCACCACCACCACTCAGCAGGGAGTTATTGCCCCACCCCCTGTACAGTCCTGAACTCACTCCAAGCCATTTCTACATATTTGGCACATTAAAGGAGTTCTTGGGAGGCCGGGATTTCCGATGTGAAGCAGGCAGTCTAATCATGGCTCTGGTGTACTGAGGAAACTTTCTACCTTTATGGTGTCCAAGCACTAGTGAAACACTGGGATAAGTGGAGAAGGGGACTATATAGAGATTTTTTGATCTCATAACTGTGTTCTGTTATTTTGTACAATAAAAAAATCCCACTTTGACTTGAACGCCCAATGTGTATATTATTTATGCCTGATAATACTTTTAAAATGATAGCTTGTATTTTAGCCAAAGGGAGAGACTTGTGCAGGGACTTGATGAATTGCATGGCTAGAGTAGAGACATATATTATTATTATTATTATTATTATTATTATTATTATTATTATTATCATTATTTATATAATAATAATATTATATTTATTATGATAATAACAAATCAGATAAGAGAAAGGAGTGTTTATAAGTCATGGTGATGTTCAACACATGAAAGAAGGGCACATGAAGAGACCGAAATACAGTATCACATGACTTCATCCACTTACTACAAAAACACCATTGTGCTACAAAAGTCATTTCTCCAGTCATGTTTTCTTTCCTCATTTGCCTCCTTCCCTTCCTTGCGTCTCAGCTCATCTCTCTCTCTCTCTCTCTCTCTCTCTCTCTCTCTCTCTCTCTCTCTCTGAGGACGAAGGAGAAAGACATAAGAAAACTTTCCCTGGATGTCCCAGAAAAAGACTTCCTCTCCTTATCCTTTGCTTTCCTCTTTTGTTTCTTTTTCATTTGTCAACTTGAGGAGGACACTGCAGGAGAGAGCAGGGGAGATGCTGTTAATTAAAGCAAACACAGAGGAAAGCTGAAAAATGAGTGGTGCAGGAAAAGACTTGAAAAGAGTGCAACAAGAGTAACCAGTAACAAGGGGAATGGGAAAAGAAACAGGAGGTGAAGAAGGGATGGGCTATAGTGGAAAATACACACAGTACCGGGAGAAGAGGAGAGAGAGAGAGAGAGAGAGACCGAAAAAAACAGACGCATTAAAAGTTATTAATAGTTAGGAGAAAAATGAGAGTGATGGAAAAGAAACATGCGATATGGAGTGAGAGGAAAGTTAGAAAGGAGCGACGAAGAAATCGAGAGAGAAAGAGGACGCAGTAGGAGTAACAGACTGTCGGATGTAAAGCTCTTTAAGTCATTGTGTCTATGTGCCATCATGATGCAGCCAGTCGCTCTCAGCCAGACGCAGAGGAATAGAGGGAGAGAGAGAGAACTGTGGGAAATGAGAGCAGAGAGAAGAGAGAGAGAGAGAGAGAGACGAGGGAATAGCAATAAAAGATGGAGGGGTGTGAATAATGGAAAGGAATTGAAAGTAATAGGTCAGCCTACATTAGAGGACATTAAATCATTAAATTAACATTTAAATTTAGGCTAATGTGGAAGTTTAAGGAAGAGAGAACAGTGTGGGATGAGAAAAGAGAGAGAGAGAGAGAGAGAGATGAGTCTCACAGCTTGCCGGATGTAAAGCTCTTTAAATTGATGATGTTTGGCGGCTCCCACTGAGGACAGCGAGACAGACAGACAGCAAGACTGACAGCGAGAAAGAGAGAGAAGTTAGCGAAAAAGAAAGGCTGCAAATGCAGCACAGCTGGATCCGAGGAATTTAATTAAAGATCAGAGTGGAAGAGTGATTAGAGTATCAGTGTTACACACCACTCAACACCAAGCAGGTGTAAACATTGTGTAATGCGGAGAAAGCACATAAAATGCAGGGGAATAAAGGAATTAACACTCTGTAATTATCACACACCATGAAATTCTCTCTCTCTCTCTCTCTCTCTCTCTCTCTCTCTCTCAGACACAAACATGAAACAATGCATTAAAGCACTTAATTTCCACCACATTAAGGACGAGGCCTCATTTACATCCAGGGAAAGAAAAGACAGAGGAATAAAGTGAGAGAGATTAAAAAAAAAACATACTGGAGATAAGAAGATCTTTAATTAACCTTCAGCACAGATCGTTTATGAATCCGCTCATAAAATGGAAGACTTTAGGAATGATGTCATGTGACAAACTTTTCAAGTATCGTAATATCTCTATACATAATTTAACATCATACAGCTTCAAATTTTCCAACAGGACAGGACGACTTGCTGAACAGTAGTCAAGTACGTATTCATTTGGTTTGGGAACCATTTTGAGTCTTGTCCAAATTCAAATTCAAATTCAAATTCAAATTTTATTTGTCACATACACAGTCATACACAGTACGATATGCAGTGAAATGCTTATACGACCGCTCCGTGACCTTAAATATTTTTACAAAAGGAACCTATAAAACAGATTCCAACAAAGTTACAAAATATATATATATATAATCTGAAGAATGATGTGATGTAATATATTACGACTATAGTCTGTGAGAAACTTGAGGTAGTGTTTTAATGAGATGAGGGGGGTGTGAAAAGAAGTCCTTGAAGTGTGCAAAATGTGCATATGTGCATATATGTGCAATGTGCATTGACATAATTGTCCGTTCTGTGTGTGCAAGAAAATGCAAGGGTGTTTAGTCCAGTGTATTGGTTTGATTGAGAGACCGTATCGCCTGCGGGAAGAAGCTCCTTCTCAGTCTCTCTGTATTGGCCTTGAGGGAGCGGAAGCGCTTCCCAGACCGCAACAGAAAGAACAGTCCATTGCTGGGGTGGCTGAGGTCCTTCATGATCTTCCTGGCCTTGGTCCAGCACCGCTTGCTGTAGACAGAGTGCAGGTCAGGGAGCTCAGTTCGGATGATGCGCTCAGCTGATCGCACCACCCTCTGTAAGGCTCGTCTGTCCTGCATGGTGCTGTTCCCGAACCAGGATGCGATGTTTCCCGTCAGGATGCTCTCTATGGTGCAGGAGTAAAAGTTCCTGAGCACCTTGGAGGGCAGTCTAAAGTCTCTTGGAGGGCAGTCTAAAGCCTCTATGGTGTCTAGGAATGGCCACCTTTTAACGCGTTCTTACGCTTCGATGTTATAGCTGAGTCCATCGAAGAGGCACATGGTCGTCGGAGGGCTGTTCCCATGGCAACAGTAAAGCCACTAGCCCCTGTAGCCACAGCCTACGTCCTGCTCTCAAAGGTTCTGATGCTGATGAGACACACGCGACCCAAAATGAGCACTCGTAATTCGATTACATTCACAAGACCAGTGAATACACGGTTCTCAAAATGTATATTACATGTGTAAGAATGTATGTTAAAATGAAAAGGCAAATAAAACAACAAGGTCAATATAGCAAATACAATGTGTTGTATAAATATTGAAATAATTGAAGACCGGAGAACAAGGAGATGCGGCGTAAGGTGAAGGTAGAGGAGCATATGAGGACTTGTATGCTAGACTGTACAGTGAGGAGGGAGATGTGGATCTGTACAGGCAAGGCAGAGAAATAGAGATGGGAAGGATGTGTCACAGGTTAGAGTGATTAAAGATTGGGATGGAACGGTACTGACAGGTGCCAGGAGGCTGATGGGTACTTTGAAGAGTTGATGAATGAGGAAAATGAAAGAGAACAAAGAGCAGAAGAGGTGACTGTTGTGGAGCAGGAAGTAGCAAAAATCAGTAAGAGTGAGGTGAGGAGGGTGTTGAAGAGGATGAAGAGCGAAAAAGCAGTTGGTCCTGATGAGGTATGGAGGTGCTTAGGAGAGGTGGCAGTAGAGTTTCTGCTTAGTCTGTTTAACAAGATCTTGGAGAGTGAGAGGATCCCAGAGGAATAAAGGAGAAGTGTATTAGTGCCGATTTTTAAGAACAAGGGAGGATGTGCAGAGCTGTGGCATCTACAGAGGAATAAGGCTGATGAGCCATACAATGAAGCTTTGGGAAAGAGTAGTGGGAGCTAGGTTAAGGGCAGAGGTGAGCATTTGTGAGCAACAATATGGTTTCATGCCTAGAAAGAGTACCACAGATGCACTATTTGCCTCGAGGATCCTGATAGAGAAGTACAGAGAATGTAATAGGGAGTTGCATTGTGAGAGAAAGCGTATGACAGGGTGCCGAGAGAGAGGAGCTGTGGTGTTGAATGAGGAAGTCTGGAGTGGCAGAGAGGTATGTTAGAGTGGTGTAGGACATGTGATGTATGAGAGCTGTAAGACAGTGGTGAGATGTGTTGTAAGTGTGACAGAAGAGTTCAAGGTGGAGGGGGGTCTGCATCAAGGATCGGCTCTGAGCCCCTTCTTGTTTGCTCTGGTGATGGACAGGATGACAGATGAGGTTAGACAAGAATCTCCATGGACTATGACTTTTCATATTTTTGGAAGGAGTCTTCAGTGTCAGTGCTTTGTAACGGCTGTACTGTAACTCTGGATGTTCTAGATGAGTTTGTGAACTCTATGAACTGAGAAGCTAATACGCTGAAGCAAAGGCTGGTGATGGAAAAAAAATGCTTACAGCCGCTGTAACGGGAACAAACGCGCGTTGCACAGATAAACAGATGAAAAAGTACAACATTTCATTATTTAATAAATATATTTTTTTTGCTGTTGACAAGGCTCTTTGTTTCAGAAATCAACCTAAACCCCAAACACTTTGAACGTATTATTTTTCTAAAATGTTTCCCCAGACGTCCTTCGTGTTAGTTGGCAGGTTCACAAGAGCTTACGCTGCACAATGTGTGCTGTCTGGATGTCCTCCACAGTTAATGGGGAAATACTACAGCAGATGACAAAGCGCATTCGCTCTGCCACATGCTTTCTTATTTCTAACGGCAAAGATAATAGCACATTATTTGGCACCTGTTACTCCGATACGTTTTTACACGCCGCAGAAGCGTGCTGTGACTAACACGCAGTCATGCATGTCAGAATTACAGCCAAAGATAGCGTGTAATTACCAGGCAGCCAAATGATAGGGTCTGTAAATTCTAGCGGTGCCTACAGACATTGACAGCAGCCAATGGTGAAGCATTTCTGTGTTACATCTCAGAGGTAAAGATGGGGTTTAACAGCTCACACCCTTAGAGATGTTGTGGAGGTGGACAGAAACGTGTGTGTTTTTTGTTTTTTTGGTTGTTTTTTTTTCTGCTTCTCTTACCTGTTTTCACAGCAGAATGATGAGAAAATGAGTAGAAGGTAAAAGGTCCACAGGTTTTAAATAGCATGTGTGAGGTCAGGACGTCGAGCCAAGCAATTACATGCAAAAATGATTTGCAAATTGGACTTGTAGAGCACATGTACACCAGTTAATTAAAAGAAGTAAAAAAAAAAGAAAAAGGGATGATAAGAGAGGTCGAACAGACTGGTTGAAATCTTTGAAGCCATGGTGCACAGAAAAGCATTTCAAAATGCATGAAAAAGACATGATGATGCCAAGGGCTGGAAGACCTAAAGACCAGATCGGGCAAGGGGGAATCCTCAGGGAATCCTCAGCGGTCCAGTTGTGTCGAGGCAATGTTCACTGTAAGATGCCATGTGATTTGTGTGAATGTGCAGACAGGCATAAAAAAAAAAATAAAATAATTTTTTTTAACTTAAAAACTTAATCATCATGCTGATGTCTCCAGCCTGCTCTGACTCTACTACCACAGAGTTATGGTACAGTATCCTCAGAAGGGAAGTGTTGAATTCATGATTTCAACATGAACAAAAGAAAAGTTATAGCGTTCTTTTACTCATTTTTCTGTTGACAAATGACCGAGAAAGACTCAGTACACACAGTAGCACACAGTAGGCACACATCCGCAGGTCACCACCGTATTGAGTAACATCAACGTTGTGTCATGGCACAAAGCCATGTCTGCAAATTTCAACATCACAATTTATAAGAAGCAGAAAGACTATGTGAAATATTCTCACAAACACAGCGAACACATGCATCTAAATACATATACGTACTGTATGTATATAAATGGAACATACTGTATGTATAAACTTACAATTTACATGTTATGTACAGCAGTGGTTCTCAATTTCGCTTTTTAACAGACTTGCTTAATATTTTGGTTATAATTAAAGCAATTGTAAAGTTTAAAAGGTCTAAGAATATGTATGAGTGCAATTCTGTTGGATGATAATTAGATCTCATGGGAAACACTCGGGTTGATGATTTTATCACTAATTAGCTTAAACATTCTATTGCTTTAACTGGTTTACTGATTTAAATGTGCCTGTCTTTATTAAAGAAATAATTTAGCGTCCTGTTTGGATCTGATAGCAGGCAGTCTTACTGTATGTAATTAAGTTTATTTCTTTTGGTGGATTGGATATTTTTCGTTCAGTGATGCCAAAGACTAGATAACATTTTGAACCCCTAAGTGACTCCATGTCAGGCAGATAGAGCCTGGTAAAAACTAGTGGCATTTTAAATCGACATTAGTGTCTAAGTACAGTTACAGTCTTAATACAGTACAATACAGCACACAGCCTTATTGATTGCCTATTAAATATTCAGTTCATACACGTTTCAAATATTGATGATGAATTAATTAATGTTACACAGTTACAATCATCATTTGATTAATTTTAATGATACTTTGGTAATGAATAATTTGTTTATTGTTTGTTCGCTATGTGAATAAAAGAAGTAAATATATACAGTAAGTAAACTTTAATTGAATTGAATATTTTGATATTTGACCTGCAGGTTGCATCAACCACCACCAAAATCACTGTTAAAAAAGACAAAACAAAACAACAAAATCACCATGGTTTCCCAATGAGCAATCACTTATCACCCTTGTGTCTCCAGTAACCAATAAAAAAATCACCATGGTTTACCAACAGACGATCACTTATAACCCTTGTGTCTCCAGTAACCAATAAGGAATCACCATGGTTTCCCAATGAGCAATCACGTATCAACCTTGTTTCTCCAGTAACCAATAAGGAATCACCATGGTTTACCAACAGACGATCACTTATAACCCTTGTGTCTCCAGTAACCAATAAGGAATCACCATGGTTTCCCAATGAGCAATCACGTATCAACCTTGTTTCTCCAGTAACCAATAAGGAATCACCATGGTTTACCAACAGACGATCACTTATAACCCTTGTGTCTCCAGTAACCAATAAGGAATCACCATGGTTTCCCAATGAGCAATCACGTATCAACCTTGTTTCTCCAGTAACCAATAAGGAATCACCATGGTTTACCAACAGACGATCACTTATAACCCTTGTGTCTCCAGTAACCAATAAGGAATCACCATGGTTTCACAATGACCAATCACGTATCAACCGTGTTTCTCCAGTAACCAATAAGGAATCACCATGGTTTACCAACAGACGATCACTTATAACCCTTTTTTCTCCAGTAACCAATAAGGAATGACGGTGGTTTATCAATGACCAACCACTCATCATACTGTTTCTCCCAAACCTGAACTTTTTGTTGTTCCTTTTAATAAAAAAGTGTATTATTCATTCCATAGCCATTTTCTTCGTAACATCTCTCGTTTCACGGCTACTCCCTATTACTGATTCATTTTACTGTATATACTATACTGTATATTAGTAGTACAGTATTTTAATAATTTACTTTATAGTGCAATGACCAAATATGACTGTTTTGCTGTGCTCTTTTGTGTGTTTGTCGGTGGTGAGAATGTTAATGGAACTACTGTACAATGGAACATCAGAAATCTTAGGTGTTAAAGAAACAGGCAGTAAAATGTTCTAGAGTTTTGTTCTGGGAACACCAGCTGATGCTCTGTAATAAGCACCGTGCATGCAGCAACAACAACACAGGCATAAATAAATCATTTATTTCTGTAGAACTGACTGAAACTGAAACAAAAAACATGCCCATGAAATCTCTATGTGGAGTTCAGGTAGCCTCAGTGTTGATCGATGTCAGAGTCAATAAATATAAGTTATGGTGTAAAATATCACTTAAAGGTGTTTTTTGGCTCTGGTCTGAGGATATCGTGTAAACAGTGAATTATTACATTGCAAAATGTTTCATAACAGTGGAGAAACCGTATAGAGGTAAGATAGGGGTGAGTGTCTGTGTTTGCATGGTGCCATGTGATGGATTTGATCAGAGGTATAAAATAAATAAATAATAATTATAAAAAAAAGTTCTCCCTTCCACATGTTGTGTGAACACGGTGCCAAAATCTTCTCAAACTCATTTCCATTAAAAAGAGGTTCTGAATGAAAATTCTTTGAACGAGTTTATTGTCTCCTGTCTTTGTGCTCCCAGAGACATTTGGAGGCTTAATGCGTGGTGTGTTGCCGACCGATAGTCGATCACAGCGGTCCATCATGTGGGATGGGGTGGCAAAATGAAGCATTCACAGTAGGAGCCATGGAAACTGAGAGAGAGAGAGAGAGAGAGAGAGAGAGAGAAAGAGCAAGTCCATGCAGAGAACTACAAAGTCTGACGCCTGCGAGAGAAATACACTCGGATTAGAAGCGTCCCTGTAGGAGAAGAGACAAGACGTGAGTGGTGCAGACGGAGATGTGGGAGAGGTTGAAAAGAAACGCGCAGCACAGAAATGACAGCTGAAAAGTGCGGAGTGCCATTGTTATACATGACTTTACGAATATTTGAGACATCACTACGCCTGAGTAATTCAGTGGACTAGTTCAGGATTAGGTTTTAGAGATCGTGCAGGTAACATCACAGATGATCAGTGTTCCCCTGCTTCTGCCCGCCATCCATCATTAGTTTTGCTCACCTTGCCTTGGCTCTCGTGAAAACACTGATAAAGGCTTGAGTAGACTCTCTAATCCACACCAGGCACGTTCCTGAGAGATCACAAAAGCGTGTCAGTCGTTGTTCAAGATGATAAAGCACTCCTTGTCATGCTTTGAGAAAGAAGCTGAATCTCATGCATGTGAACGTTTCACATGATTCACCTCCTGCAGAATAAAATAGTACTTTCAAGACACATTTTCTCTATTTTAGCATTCTGGTTAATTCAGCTAAATATTCAAGGCTAAAACATAGTACTGCTGCTGATTTAATAAGAGTAAAAAAAAAAGTTATACATATAATACAGAAAATGTGCGTGGCCAAGAAGCTACTTCTAATGTTTATGCAACATGGAAGTGACCGATCTTGCTTCTCTAAAAATCTGAAGTTGATAACTTTAGCCATTATGGAGAGATGATTTTATATGATCCCCACAAATGACCATTTTTCAGTGTTATACTGTCTCACGTCAAACAATAATCATTTAAAATGCAAATTATTCATATTTCTTTATGAGTATTAATATTCAGATTTATGACCAATTTTTTTTTTATTGTTGCAATTTCATGCCCTTTTTATGTTTTAGTGTCTGTAACTGATTTGAATACAAATCATTCAATTATCCTAATTCTTATTCAAATGAAACTTTCACTTAAAAAGATATTGAAATTAAAAAGTGTATTATTGTAAAATGCAAAGTTGTTAAGATATTGCTGCATGAATCTGACATGGTTACAGACACTACAGATTTTTAGCTGGTGATGCTGAGTGGTTGGAATAGACGAGAGGGGAAGTGAGGTTGCTGCTTAAATTGATCTTCAGGCGCTTTATAGCCTGTCACAGTAAATAAAATGTTCCCATTTCTTTAATTTAGTCTAAATTACTGAATTGAATTTAATATGAAGAAATGGGGGGAAAGGGGTTTCAACACAACACAGACGTTTGCACGGTACGGTATTATTTGGAAATGTACATATTATAAAGATATATAAAGTCCTTTTTTTATTTTGTGGTTCAACAAATTGTACAGTGTGAGGGTAGAAAATTGAATAGACCAGCTATGTCTAAAAATAAGTAATACAGGAAATTCCTACTCTTCTGCTCATTACTCATATTCCACTCTACTTACCATATGCTTTACTATGTCTGCACATTGGCACAAGATAAAAGAAAGATTTCAACGCTAACCTTTACAATAATAGCTTAAAAGACAGGCGTCTAAAGACTTATTAGTTGAGAATGACTCCGCATAAAAGCGCTGTCACATTTAATGAAAGCAGATGACATATATTTGATGTGTGTTTGAAAGGAAACTGTTTTTCTTTTCACCATAGTTTAGTTAAATGAAATGAAACATCATGAAAACAGAATGTTTATATAGGAGGACAAGGGCAACTAATTAAAAACGATATATAATGTGCCATGTTGAGACGGAAAAAGTACAGGATTTTAAAGCCAGGAATAATAGCAAAGTTGTCTTTACAATCTAACTCAAAAAGAAGGAGGGGGGAGACTATCGACACATTGAGTATGACACATTGACACAGGAAAGGAATCTTAAGGTAGGTACATGTTTAACCATTGTAACTGGTGAAAGTTGCCGTGTGGAATAATTTATTTTGTATTTCTGGAAGGAGTCTCCATTGTCAGCGCGGATGGAAGGCATTGACAGGATTTCCGGATCGATGCAATCGAATAAATCTTTTAACATAGAAGAGGGTGAACTCTTCAATCCAAGATTCAGCAAGTGAGGTCTAATCAACATAGCTGCTGCAACAGTAGCCCTTTAAATTTTAAACATTCTCTCTCTCTCTCTCTCTCTCTCTATCTATCTATCTATCTATCTATCTATCTATCTATCTATCTATCTTAAACTGTCCTTGGTATCCAATCGCTGGCTGCATTGACCTACAACTTCATGCCAGCGGTCATTGCTGTAGGGGACGATATACTGCTGAGGAACAGCCCACACACTCACACACTATAAGTCATTTAGAAATGTAAATCAAGTCATGAGTTATAGAACAAATGGCTAACAAGCAATTGCATGGCCATGTGTCATTTTCTCTAGTTACTCCATGACTATGACCATGACTCCATGATGGATTGGATGGTGTGCCAATCCATCGCAGTGGATTCCTCATGTTTATAATCAGTCGTTTCATTATTTATGAGCCCCCCCCAATATGTGTGTTTATGAAATGGCTGTAATTCCCATATAATTGGTTAATGCCATACCTCTGTCCTGAGCGTACCGTATATACACAAATTAACACATCAATTAACTGATAAAGGAATCTGTATTGATGAAAGAAAGGTTTTGTCTATACATTGGTCAGAACGTGCTCTATCAAAGAGATCTTTACATTTTATACGCTGGAGGACTGGTCTGTCTGTTTGTCTGTATATGTGTCCAGACGGATTTTGTCACGGCATCATAAAAACTGGCTGAGCAGAATTTAACGACACCTTGGCAGCACTTTGATATTTGCCTGAAATCTAACCTCCGCCATAAATGAAATCAAAACGTTTAGTAGAAGGGAAGTTATGAGCAGTTATGAGCCAGATTATAAACAGCATTTAGCCAGCATCTTTTTTTGAAGAATAAAGCATGTTTTCCCTGATATGGGGAACAGAATACGTGTCACTGAACAGAGCCAATCCATGTAATAGTTTACTGTATATAGACAGAGGAGGAAGAAAACACCGAAACGATGGAAATGCACCAAAAATCCTGAGAATTTTAATGTCATTAAAAAAATGTTTTTAAAAAAAATTTCTTATCTGTGTTTCACTCTCTGGTTACTAGGGATGCACCGATACCACTTTTCTGGAAAACGAGTACGAGTACTTGCATTTCAGTACTCGCCGATACCGATACCAAGTATTTGATTTTTAACAATTTCGCTGAGCACAATTTGTTTTGTCGTCTTCATTCACTTTGAAATAATTCCACACGGCTGATGTGTCTCGTTTCGCCTCGCCTTTTCCCCGCTCTGAGCTGCATCCGGGGCCTGGGGGCGAGCACTCGGCGCTTGTGATTAACCCCTTACACGCCGCTCAAACGTAGACATTCCACAGACCGTGTAATCGGTCCCTGGTATCGGGGGACTTTTAACAAGTACTAGTACTTTAGAAAAAGTGGTATCGAGGCCGATACCAGCTACCGGTATCGGTGCATCCCTACTGGTTACCGAACAGGGAGTATATTTGTGTGACGCAAGGTTCTCAACCGTACAAAATAATTTCTTTGTATTAATAAGTTAGTCAGACAGATAGACATGTATGTGGGCTTCAGTCTGAAATAATAATAATAATATCACTGATTACATTAAAGCTCATCAGATTATCTGTAGCTTCAACCTTTTAACTATTTCTACAAACTCTTTACCCACTGACAGGTACTTCAGGTAATTAATAAAGAAATTGAGCATAAAATACTTTAATTTAGTAAATTAGTAAATTTATGTATTTATTTATTTACTTACATTTTTTTTTACAAACATGTATCATTGATTATTTTCTGTTAACCATACACTCTGCATTCTCAATTTTTTAAAACAATAATCTATTATAAAAAAAAAAAAAAATCCCTACTTTAAAAAAGGAAAAATAATTTAATTAAGTTTTGAACCTGTTGGCTTTCCATAATCGAGTCGTTCAGCTGAATGTCAGGTAAGCTCACTTTTAGCTCCTCAAGTTTATTTTAGTCGAAATCAATAAAATTCTTCACACTGCTCGGTAAGATATATATACACATTTCCCCTAAATTGCTTGTGAGATATAATTTTGCTAGGTAATTCCTGCACTAGAGCGTTACGTGTGTTAACCGACAGGTTAGCTAAACTGCCTGCTGTAACACCAACCTGGTTGCTAAGTAGATTAGCAAAGTAAATGTAATAGTTTAGTTTTATATTTATCCTTATGAATAAAAAAATAAACATTTCCAACAGGAACAACCGTTTCCTAGCTATTAATCCAGGCATTAGGGATAATTCTGTTTAATATATAATAATAATAATAATTTTTAAAATGTTAACATTGTTTTTTTGCCTAGCCTTGTCAGGTGAAGTTAACGGTCTTTATTAGCATCTAGCTAACTTCATTAGTAGCTCTTCACTCGGGTTTAACTTTTTTGGCGTTTTTAGATATACTTTTTTTTCTAAGAAAGTCTTCAGGTATTTCTAATGTGAAAATATTAATATTTTACTGGTTTCAGTAAAAAATAAAGATGAGAAGGGCTATTTATTTCTCTCTTTTTTTGTGTTAAATATGAAGCCGTGTTCCATGATGATGACGGACGCGTCGCCGCCATTTTGTATACAGGTGCCATTTTGAGGATTAAATTAATATTCAGTATTAGTAATAAACTCTATTATGGGCTTGTTAGAATAAATACTCTTTTATATAGTAGCAACAACTCCCGTAATCCCACTAATGAGGAAACGTATTACAAATCATGCTGATATTATAAGAAATTACAAGTAATCGTTGATTTGAGATTTATGGAAGGAGTCTTCCGTGTCAGAGCTTTGTAGGTTTTTACCAGACAGTTTTCCAACATCTAAAAGTCTTCAGGACAGCGTTTGTGCTTTGCATTTCTTATATAAAAAATGCTATGCATTTGCTAATTAAAAAACAAAACGCGTGATCTTAAGAATCTATGCTACTTCTTTAGCACCATTTCTTGTGACCCATTTTAAAATATTTTGCTCAGTCATGTTTGTATAGTTGGTTAAAATGAAATACAATTGAGTTCTGCTCTCGTTTTTTAATGGCTATGAGCTCTGACCAAACAGTGCCATGTTTCTACACCAAAGAGTGTTTAGTTAATTATTATTATTATTTTTTCGTCTTACTCTTCACATATGGATAGAGAGAAAGTTGATGTGTAAGTTGGATCTCTGAAGGGTGAAATTACCAGAAAAAACAAATAAATAAAAATATTGTTTTTATATCATGACTTGGATTCCCTGCATGTAACACATCACCTCCACTGGCTCCATATCGAATACCGCATTGAGATTTAAAACTATCATTCCCTCCATAATCTTGTTCCACCATACTTTTCAGAGTTTGTACTTCTCTCCAGCTCCACTCTTCGTTCTTCTACATTATGTCTTCTCTTGACCATCATGGGCTCTAGAGCCTTTAGTCTCACTGCTACTTGTCTGTTTTTTTTTTTCCCTCCCTAAACTTGTCAAATGTATGCTTGCCATGGGACTTTAAAAGTTAGAAACTCGTTTTCTGAAGAAGTTGGCGATGTAGAAACTTTTGCTTACTTTGCCCACTGCTGTGCGGTGTGGTTCCTTGTCCAGAATGTGTACAGGTTAAAATTAGAGCTGTGAATCACTGTCCATTTGATTCAGTTTGATTTATGGACATTGTAATTTTTTGATTGGATTTAATAACACTACATATACTATACTGTCTGAGTAGTCTGAGTTTTGTTTAAGTTTTGAAATATTAAACTCAGCTAGAAATGTGTAATAAATATTAAAGTGTTGGGTAACTGTGTGTTTCCCCCAGGTGTGAAATATATAGTACCTGTGGCGTTACCTGCAAGCACAAAAACACATACAATCAATAACAAATACATATGACTCACATGTTTAACACAATATTATAGATTTATTTGAAATTTCTGTTAATATTACCTTTCTGAGATCCAGCCTACTAACTCTCCCCTCCTTCAGTAATTTTATATATATTCTTTAAAACAATCTGGGCAATATGATTTATTTAATTTTAACCAACTTTATAAACATGACTTAGCAAAAAAAAAAAAAAATGGATTACATAGGCAAAGAAATAGCACAGATTTACAAGACCATGTGTTTTGATGGTTGCTTTAGGTGTTGTGACTAAAACTAACTAATAATAATAAGAATAATATGATTTTATGACGTTTGATGTCTGAAGCCTCCTCTGTCAATACACACTTTTTATGTATGACGCTGTTTTTTTTTTTTTTTTCTATTTCATTTAATCGATTTTTGACCAATGCTGTTGTGTCGCTTCAGTCGTGCTAATATACTTTGGTGGCCCGCCCAAGTATACTCTATGTTTTAGAAACACTGAGCTTGTCATGTCTCGTCCAAAGCAATAATCTCCTGCTTCACTCTCCAGTCCAGTAGGAGGCGGTATTGCATTAACCACGCAAAAAGAAGAAGAAATACTCTTGTAAAATGCAGGTATTTGCAGCAAATACAAGCGGTTTGTGTTTTCAGTAAAAAGCTGTTGTGTATTTTTAAGAAATATGTCACAATTTATATAATTTATCCGTATACGTGAGTAATAAAAAAAAAGGATGAATCGATTCTGATTTGAACACTGACCCAGAGATTCAATTTATTCAATAAAATCGCACATTTGAGAATCGCACAGCTGTAGTCGAAAGCACATCAGGTTCCTCATACTACCTGAGAGGTTTCAGTGTAAATACTTCTCTGCCTTCAAGCCGCCAATACACCCTAACACGTGTGGTCCATTAACCCACCACTTCCCAGATGGGATTAAATTTTTTAAAATATATTTTGATGTCGCACGCAGCAAACGTGAGGAGCTGATTTGCATTTTTCGGCCTAACGCAGCAATCAGATTCCAATCTGACTAACCAGCACCACCACACTTTCCGGGCTTTATTTAAATGTAAAATGTTAATTAGAAACCGCAAATCCAAAGAAGTATTTGCGAATGCATTTCCCCAATGACTTCGCATAATCAGAGCCATCATTTCAATCCGTTCGCAAAACATTTACTTGCATTTGCATTTTGTTTTTGTGTGCCTACCAGGGCTTGTCTAAAAAAAAAAATACATAAATGCAAATGCAAAATCTGTTTAATTTCATTTTCAGCATCTTAATTGGTATGATTTGGGCATATTAAAACATAATCGTTGCAGCGGCTCCGTTTCCTGCCGTCAACCCCGTGAGCGAAATTGTCAGCACGGGCTGCGTTCCATTATCTCAAAAAAAAATACGGAGGTAGCAGTTTGTTGGAATGATTTTAAAGCTTGTTAACGAGGATGAGTCAGCTTCCTGTTTCAGACTGGAAGAGAGTCATCTCGTTTCATCACAGACTATCCTCGTCGAGGGAGTGTAGGAAGCCGAGCAGCAACATGTCAAATTGTCTGTAAGGAATAAAACATTTTTGGACACACTTGAGACTCCTTCCGTGAATGCTTTAAAAAAAAAAAATGTTCAACACCTTCTGAGCTGTCATTTTTTGAGAATAGTTTGAGGATATATACTGTAAGAAAGTACATGTTGCTGCACAGAGGCAGAAGTGGACGCTTGGCAGTGACGAACAGTTTGTTAGTAGTAATTAATTAAAGAAGAAGCACCGTAAGTAAGTTTAGTGCGAGAAAGAGAGATGGCCCGTGAGCCTGCAGGGATTCGTGCCAGGTTTGACATTGGCATGTTTACACTGACACTGAACGTAATCCTTCCGTCGGTCATTAGAACTCATTTCCAGAGCTCGTTTGCAGAGCGACATCGTTAGCTACTCAGTGCCAGCTGATTACGATGCGGCGGCCGTACGGCTAAATGAAATCTATTAATTACACAGCGTCGGGGACAGCTCACTGCCGGGGTCAAGGGTTAATGAAGTTATGATAAATCGAGTGG
The DNA here is from genome assembly GCA_013621035.1 of Clarias magur. Taxonomy (NCBI): domain Eukaryota; kingdom Metazoa; phylum Chordata; class Actinopteri; order Siluriformes; family Clariidae; genus Clarias; species Clarias magur. The sequence continues at coordinate 159,174 of QNUK01000621.1, read as the reverse complement.
AGCTGTTAATGGAGGCATCTGGATACAGCAGTGTGTGCGTGTGTGTGTGTGTGTGTGTGATTTCTGTTGAGCGTTTGGGAGTGGTGGGTGGAATTACAGTAGTTGAATATCTCTACATGCATGAGAGAGAGCTTATTTGTATGTGTGTGTGTGTGTGTGTGTGTGTGTGAGAGAGAGAGAGATGGTGTAGACTTTGTGAACTTAATTGAAAAGTCTATTAGCATGCACAGTAGCATAAGTCAAAGTGCGGATGTGTGTGTGTATGGGTGTGTGTTTTACTCACCTTAGACACCAAAATGCCTGCTTGCTGATATGAATACATAACACTGAGGTTTTTCTTAACCCAAGTGCCCCAGACTATATTGTTTAAAAAAATTCAATAAAAAAAGACAACTAACAGTTAAAGGTTGGTTAACTGTTAAAGGTTAGGATTTTTATCTTAATAAAGATAAAAAATTAAAGGAAAAGGAACATAATAAAAGGAAAATTAATGTAAACATCTCTCTCTTGTTGGAATTAATATATCCTCTCAAGTTGGCCCATGTGGGTGTAACATCACGTGATACAACGCTTACGGTCCTGATCAGTAAACCCTGCGAGAACAACACTTGCACTCCATTGTGAGCGTTTTTTTTCCATGGTAATTGAGATCATGATTCTCTCTCATTTTTTCACCAAAAGTATATTTATTGCAATCAATTTAAAGAATAAAAAAAAAAAAAACATGCTACACAGGACTTTCCATTTTTGTAACAAAAAAGAGGTGGCTTTTCTTTATTATAGAGCGGTGAGGTGAGAGAGGTGAAATATTTGTTGAAATTGTTGAATGGTTAACCAGAATAACTAAAAATAACAAATAAAAAGCACCTGTTCTTTTTTTGGACACGGCCAACTACAGTAATTCATCATCACTTGCATTAGTTTATTTCATTATTATTATTTTTTTTATCAGCATAAACGTTTTATATGTCAAATGTTTTATTGCGCAGTCTCAACACGCAGACACGATACTGGAAAAAACGGACATTTCAATATCCACCTTTTATTTCTGTGATCGACTGTATATTGCGATATGTACAAATACAGAAATGTTCATCAGATGTCTCAAATTGCTGAAAAAATAAATAGTTTTAGAATAATTGGGGTGATTTTGTTGGCATCTTTATAGAAAATACACATACGAAAAAAGTTTAAATAAAAACCCTGAAAAATTAGTTTTAACTTTTTGCCTTACTTTGGCAAACAGCCAATGTAAACATTGTCCTTTTTTCGTTTAATTTCATTTTTCATTTTAACCAACTATAAAACAATAATATGCGCATTTCAGTTCTGCATTTTTGTGACATCAGGGGAATATTAGAGCAATTTACACATTTTAAAGGTAATGATAACTTTGGTTGTACATGACGTATCAAAAACCCCAAACGCATGATGTCTAAAACCTCCTCCGTTAACGTGCACTGCCACGACTTCTGTGTAAGCGTTTTATTTAAAACATTTTCAGTCGGTCCAGTACCATTTAGCTGGCATCCGCTGCATTTTCCACCTCTCTGTACACCGTACACTGTACATCGCTTATGGCAGATGGACACATTTTTAAAGAGGGTCAGCAAATATACTTGGCCAGCTGTCAGTATACTTGAGTGGTTCGTCCCTGGTATACATTGCATCTCATGCGTTGTGACTATTGCGCACGCACACAACGCGATGTCAAAGTTGAAGCGGTGTATCGTGCAGCCCTAGTGTGCAGTGCACTTCTCTGTAACTTTCGCTCTGTTCTCAGAGTCTCTGTGTAACACCTAGAATCAACATGTCAGGTTTAATTCACCGATACAGTGATGACTTTGAGGGGCACAGAGAGCATCAAAATGACCCAATAAGAAACAGGTTGTCAGAAAGTACACCTCCTCCAGCTTCCGATTGGCTGTTACTGTCCCTCCTCTAGCCTCCTTTGATTGGCTGGAATTGAACAAGCGAGTGTCGTCATGTTGAGCGTGTGCTATTAAAGGAACGCCATAAGTGACAGAGAGAGAGAGAGAGAGAGAGAGAGATGACAGAAGTGATTGAGTTGTACGAAGGAATCACTCGCTTATCTCCGGCTTGATTTGGTGAATAAGGAGTGTTTTGTTTCACACTGTTGTGAGTGTGACTAATGAGTGTGACCGATACAGCAATCCGGGATCGTAAAAAAGCGAACCTATGAATGCAACGTGATCTGAATGCAGGGAAACACAAGCAAAGTTAATTTTGCAGCCCTGCTCCTTAATCTTTCATATTTACAGCTGATTAAAAATGCTTTGCAGTGGGAAGAAGATTCATTCTGATTTAAATGCTTTATTCATGTAAACAGTGAAAGTTGGAATCTCTAATCTGAATCAGTAAATTCAGAACATTTAAGTAGAGAAAGGTTTCCTCTGGGAACTCCGGTTTCCTCTTCCGGTTTAAAGACATGCAGTGTATGAGCGTGTACGAGTGTGTGTGTGTGTGTGTGTGTGTGTGTGTGTGTACCTGACCTTGTGTTCTGAGCTCCCTGGGATGAGCTCCAGTGCAGCGTAATTATTGTTTAAATGTGTATAATATGTCTGGTTGCCAAAAAGAAAAAAAAAAACCCGACCGCATTTATCTTGGGATCCCGCAATAACATTTATCTCCCAGAGCAAGCCAGAACGGACGCGTCTAGAACCATCATGTATTATTCATCATAAACCGAACGGCAACACGAGGCCAGAAGTGACATGGAAACAGACCGAGATATTAAAATAACAGATAATCAGCGTAATTAGCTGTCAGTGTTGCCCCGCGCATCTGCGTCTTTTCTCAGATAACTTGACCATTTAGTGACACGGTGAAGACGAGGGCTGTGAACTTTAAGCATAACAGCAGGACGCGCATATCAAATTAAATAGTTTCACCATGACATCGTACACTCGGGCAACTTTCTTCTGGTCGCCGTCTGGTGTTGATGTGTGAATGCGTTTTATTCTGCATAATGCGTATATAATGAAGATTTGAGGTATGACTACACACTGATGAGGTGCAGTAAAAGTTAATGTTATTCAGTACCGGTGCATGATGATGCTGAAATTGTTCAGGATAAACAGACTTTCTGAAATTCAGTAAACATTAAGCGACTAGGACTAATGCTAATCAATTCTGATTAGCATATATATATTTTTTATGTTTAGAATAGTTTTCAGCACGACTGGCAACGTCAATTGATTGTCCAATTAAGTGTCAGACATCGCCGATTCCTTGCCCGAGCGGTGCAACAGAACCATATTTTTTACAATGTTACATTATCAAAAGTGGTTCGTGGTAAAAAATTATTTAAGTTTGTCTAGAAATAATAATTATAGCATATGACATTGATTCTCATCGAAATTTAGCCTTTTGTTTAATTTAATCAAGTAAAATGTTAAAATCTTGTCTTTGATGTTAGTTCGTATTTTCTAAATGCGAGCGCGAGTCGGAAACCTCTTTTTTTGTTAAGTGATAAATTGTGATAATTGTGGTAATGTGCGACATTTAATTAATTATGTTTAATTCAGTTGTGTAGTTGTTAAATAAAGCTATGATATAAAACTTTAGAGTTATGACTCAACTTTAAAAAGAAATGTTTAAGGTCTTAAAATTGGATTAAAGAAAAAAGAAATCAAATGGGGCTGCACAATTAAAAACAAACAAAAAAACCCTACAAACCTACAAGATCTCGTTTCTGAATGTCGGCGATTCAGTTGTGTGTATAAAAACATTCCAAGGGCTAAACGCATATTGTCTTAAAGAGAACCGAGTACAACCGAATACATTTTCTCCATTTAAAGCCTGCTATCAAGCCAATATCTCAGTAACTTACTTTATACTCTTTATAATCTTATCATTTTGATTCATACACATTGCATACTAACTTACTTCTTTTGATTGTGTAAAGCTGCTTTGCGACAATGTCAATTGTTAAAAGCGCTATATAAGTAAATTGACTTGACTTGACTTGACCAACTCCGGGCATAGTGCCACCTAGTGTAGTAGTCGTGCCTCTTAGCTTAAGAGGCCTAAGATTTAACTAAGGTGCAATCCTAACGTCGTCTACTGCGCAGAATGGCTAGGATCACAGTGTTGGGATACAGCATTGATACAGGACTTAATTAATGGTTATAGCAGGTGTATATGAATTCTTAATCATTATTTGTTATACACATTTTAGCATGATTGATGAGGCACACAAATTTATTGTGCTTAATAAAAACCCAGGGGAGAGTCTGAGCGGCTACAGCAAACTGCCGATGATAAACAACAACCACCACCACGCTTATGATTCACAATATTATTCTCACAGTTATTCTTTCTAGCAAAGACCCTGCTTAATAAAAAAAAAATGGTATGATGTTTTGAATTAATCTTGCTAGATTAAAAATAAAAGTTTTCTAGGTTCGGTATCTCACAAACTAATTAGGCCTCACCAACTGAAGTCAAATGGCTCCGAAAGAATAAATCAGGAATCTTCGGTATCGTGTTTATCTTCTTACATTTTTTACATTTACATTTTTAAACAATCAAGCCGTTCATGGGAATAAAGTCGTTCAGATTTACTGCTGCGTTAATATTCCACATCATGATAAAAGTTAAGCAGATTTAATACAGACTCTCGCTTTCTGCTCTTGTTATGATGAACAGTGAGGGCCTTTCAGGCCTGTCAGGTGTGATTAACGATCAGTCTTATTACTGGAAATCCAAGCGGAATTAATAAACCGACGGCGATGACTGTGGTGAGGTCGTAACTAAAGCTCGGCTTCGTTTCCTGTCGATAACTGCCAGCTCTGGCTGTCTTGGGAGCGTTGCATAAGTGTGCGAAAAAAAAGTTCTCGGGCATCTCTCTGTCTTTCCTTCTCTCTCTTGTGCACACCCCTCCCCCCACAATATTGTGAATGTGTGTATGTGTGTGTTGCGTGTAAATATGTCAGTTCCAAACACATCGGAGTCTCGGCATGATGTGTGAAGTGAAGGCGTGACTTCTGTGTTCAGTGATGGAGGCTTGGTTTACGCTTTCTGCCGAGTCCAGTGACCATGAAAAAACAGCAAGAGCAACACTTCAGTCCTGTTCACGTGCCGTCTGGATTACACCGGGACCTGGGGTGGTTCTGCTCTGATGGGGTTTAACATGACTTAATTACTTCAAAAATAAAAAACTAATTTTAGTTATTAGTACGGCGCACGTGCCACTTAAGATGCATGTAAAACAGGATTAAGAAGGATTAGATGTGAGCAACACCTCGTGTCTTCAGGGTAGTGTGTCATCTTTGGTGTGTTTGTGTGTGTGTTTAGGAGGACAGAGCTGAGTTTGTTTTTTAAAGCCCTGATCCTGTCAATTATATAACAAGCATCAAAAAGTCCCTAATTATTTTAAAAAGTAATTTCCTGTACATGTGAAGTTTACACACACACATATATATATATATTTTTTCAATAAAACTGGTATTAATATTTTAGTGTGTTTGTACTTGCACAGGATGTCCCAGATACATGTAATTTAAATCAGATTGCTTCATTCTTAATATTCTTAAAATTCTAATTAAATAGTTCTCCCGACTGAGAAAATGCACATGCAAATCTAACTAATCTGTGTACTAACGCGAGTGTCCATGTTGTTTTCACATTCCGACTTAAAAGCACAACTCGGAAAATTAGACCGTCCTCGTAATTGCTGCACGTAAACATATTAATTAAACTTGCTCTGATGGCAGCAGGTAGCATTAGCTTGCTAAGCTAAACACGCCTAAATCAAAATGCCTTAAACGTCAATAAAGTTTGTCTGTATTTTACACCAAAAGATTCAGACGTCGTGACCTGCAACAAATGTCTTAACATTTGCATGTGTAAAAGGGGGGAAACTAGTGAAATGCTTGAGGACAAGAGGAATGAAGCTAAAAGAAGAGGGATGCACCTTGTGGACACCAGCTGGCTGTGTGTGTGTGTCCAGCCCCAGTCAGATCAACACTAGTGAAGTCAGGAGAGTTGTGGTGTTTTTCTTAGATAAGGCAATAATGGTCATATTCCTACAAAAGTATTGCTGAAATTTGAAGCTGGTTTGTAGCGTACCAAGAATACCAACTACAGTGGAACCTCGGATTGCGAGTAATGCGGTTCAAGAGTACTCCGCAAGACGAGCAAAGATTTTTAATAAACTTTGACATGCAAAACGACCAAGTCTTGGTTTACGAGTGCCGAGTTATCATGCATGTGCTCTTGTTTTGACACCGAGCGTCACGTGATCACAACTGAGCCAATAACTTTTCTTTCTCTTGCGCTGCGGAATTGTGGGTAATCGTCTCCTCTGCTGGGTCTTAGTGCTCGTCTCTTACTGGTATAATCAACACCTCCCTCTGTGTTTCAGCGTGTCTCCTATGTGTGCGCACGTGTAATTTGACACCGACACACGCACACACACTCTCTCGCACACACACTCTCTTATTTATTTGTTTATTTATTTATTTGTTAATTCTTTCCCCATGGTGTGTTCTCATGTACTGTCTTTATCCTTATAAATATACTACCGTGTGTATAGTCACTCGACTCTGCCTTGTCTGGTCTGCGACATGGAAGCTACATGGAGAACTCGTTCTTTAGCAAAATATCCCAGATTTAATGTTTTTCTCAATCAGGAATATTAATGAGATAAATGTTACCCCGACATGAGGAAAAATATAGTTAGGTTAAAGAACAAAGGGGACAAAAGATCAGATCAAGTATTTAAATGGTTAATATTTACCGATTGAATAGATCATGAACAGACTTTAACCACCCCTCTCATTCAACTCAGGTCGAATCAGACTGTTCCCATTGAGGTGCTTATTTACACGATGCACTTTATATTCCTTATAAATGCAATTAGTGTCTTTTTCAGAACACTTTTTTTTTTTACTCTAGATGAAACAGAAAACAGTTTTCTCCTCCGAGCCTCTACTTTAAAGCTGGTCCAGAGAAGGTCTGAGTTATAATAAAACCTTTCTTGAACAATCTGTGCACGCTGCAGCTACACTTGGCATCACTCCCAGGCAGTTATTTTCAGTCATACTACAACACCGGGCTCCTATCTGGTTAAACGGTAAGCGACCCAAAAACACATTCACAGGATGACCTTTAGAAAGAAAAAAAAAACAAGAAAAGGAAGATGATGCTATATGCGTGGGAGGAGCCAGAGTGTCTGCTTCACTGTCAGTCACAGTGACACTAGCCAGCCTGTGAGCTCATCATGCGTGAGGAACAGCACCGTTCCGCTGATGCAGCAATTGAAAAAAAAGTTCATTTCAGTCTAAGCGCTTGTAAAATGATTATAGCCATGGCTGAATACATCGAATTGAGTTACCATGGTAACGTGTCCCTTTAAGGGTGAAATTTGTTCAGCTGTACAAGCTGTAGAAAAGGAAAGTCGGAGATTTGCAAAATCGCAAGACTGACTTGCAAACTTTCACTGCATAAATGAACCACGTATTTTAAGTGTTAAAAAATCTGATTGGATGGAAGTTTGCAAGTGATTCTGTACTAAAATTAAATGATCTAATATCAAAGGTTTTTAATGATCGAGAGATATTTACAAAGTGATTTTTGTAGTTTTTGAAGTTTAACAAACATAAAATTGGCAAGAAAGCAAGAATCCAGCAGACACAGTGAAAAGAACGTAATTTTCTTTTTTACCCATTTTTTTATCCTATACAAACATACTGTATTTAATAAGAATAATACTGTACGATAAGCTCCCGTCTGATTGCTACAAGATGTGTTCCTACAGTATGTTGCGTTATAGTTTCCTGTGTTTCTGCTGCTACCCAGATAAAGCTGTGAATGTCTCTCAACACGTGAACACGTGAGGGAGTCATGTTTTTTTTTTTTTTCTGTTCGTATTCTGTAAGCAACGGTACTGTAGAGGGATAAATACTATCAATCCCGAAGGAAATTTACAACATCCAGTAGGAAGGATAGTAACTTGATGGACAATAAACATGTAGGAGCAATTACACCTTCAGTCATGTATAGTGTATTCAAAAAAAACAATCAACAACAAAAAAAATAACATGGAAGACGAACATACGACAGAAATTACTACGGTAATATATTTATAAAAAAATATAAGAATATATAAAGAGAAAGAAATGCATAATGAATATTAGTTGATAGACTACAGAAAAAAAAGGAGGCACTGAAAGTGACAGCAGTGCCAAAGTGAATGGTGGTGCAAGTCAATGGAAACAAGAGCACTGCATGATAAATCATGAAAAAAATAAATATGACTGTGAACAGTGAGTATGTTTTGTGAGGGAGGACAACGTGTTTAACTGAGAAAGTGTATTGATAGAGGAACCCTCTGACCAAGAACTGTGATAGAACATGCTTCCATACAGGGACAAGCCACTGGTGTTGGACATGATGGACAGCATTTTGTTCAAGGTCCTCCTTTCCAGCACCAACACCAGCGAGTCCAGCTTAAATCCTATTACAGACTCTGCTCTCCTGACCAACAAGTTCAGTTGAGTTGCAACTCTGTATTTAAGGTTCCCTCCCCAACACTAAAAAGCTAACATACACTCGTTATCTTTAGGTACAATCCTGATGTCAATTTTGCAAAAATTTGCATTAATAATACTAGCCTGACGAAACACCAATGTAAAATTTTTTAAATAGTCGTAAAGACATACTATATACAGTACACACACTAAGTATGCGCTGGTACGGGAAATAGGCCAGTACTGTGCTTACGTAGTCCTACTCATAAAACGTTTCCTTTTTTAAATGTATTTTTAATTTTTTTATTTGATGAGAGCCTAAAGCAAAATAAATAAATAAATAAATAAAATCCAAGTAAACTGCAATGTAAATCCAGTTATCATTATGGGGGGCTCAGGTACAAAACTGTTTGTGGGAATAACAGAACAAATTAGATAAATACCAGGCTGGAGATAAAGGGAGTTACCCAGTGTGGCATGATTACGCTGTGCGTATCGAAGTGAGAACCAGTAACTTGAATTCTGACAAGAGTTTAAAAAAAGCAACACAAAGCTATCTGGAGCAGAACTACCGCCTTTTTTTTATCGCTTCTGTTCACATTATTCTTGATTGAAGATAATGGATTTAACGATGCAAGTAATGTAATCAGTAGCTGATTGTTAATTAAGAAAAAACAGGAAGTTACATTCATATTCATGTTCTTCTTCTGTGGATCCCCAACAGCGCGGATTGTTCACTCTCAGCATATCAATGCGTCTTTTAGTTCCATTTCAGACCAAAATACACAAGACCAGACGAGGCCCACAGGCCCTCAGGTCACACAAAGTCTTCTTAAATGTCAGATCTCAAATGTTTCGAGTTCCCTTTGTCGTCATGTACTGATTTTAGTCTTGTAAGTAATATAAAGTCTAAAATTCAAAAAGTTAATGATCGTCGTAAAATGTATATTGTTATGAGCTGTGTGTGTTTGTTTAGCAGGAACATATACAGCAGGCAGGTATACATGTAGCATTTATATACATTATATACTGTATACAACACATAGTCTTTTGTATGGAGATGTTTATTTGACATTATTGGAAGGAGTCTCCATTACCAGTGATTTGTAAGAGCCAAAGGTCATTAAACATTTTGTAGATGTTTCAGAAGAGTAGCTATAAATGAATAAAAAAGCGATGCACTGATAGTATACAAACTAAATAGGCTTAATAAAGTTGCCTACTCAATAAGGAGAATTTTTCAGTACTTATAAAGCTCGGCAAAAACATTTTTGTCAATCATGTAGTCATTATAATTTTTCGACATACTGTACAGTGTTCTTCAAAGTATGTATGTTGTTTGTTTTATAAAAAACTTTAAAAGTGGCAGTTCTAAGTTTTAGGCAAATATAAACGAACAACAACATGTAACTTTGTCACTAAGCCAAAATTTATTTAACAAAAATAAAGAAAAAATAAATAAATAAGGGCAAACTAAGTATCTCCTGTGATTCAGTAGCCTGTAGATCCACCTTAAGCAGTAATAGCTTGAAGTGTTTTTCTTGTATGACTTCATCAGTCTCACATCGTTTTGGAGGAATTTCTGCCCTCTTCTTTACAAAATTGCTTCAGTTTATTGAGGTTTTTGGACATTGGCTTATGCACAGCTCTGATAAGGTTCCACCACAGCATTTCGGTTGGGTTGAGGTCTGCACTTTGACTCAAAACCGTGATTCTTTTATTTTTCAGCCGTTCTGACAAAGATTTCCTGGAGTGCTTCGGACCATTGTCCTGTTGTGCATGAGTGAATTTTGACCAAGCTTTAGCTGTCGGACAGATGGCTTCACAAATTACTTCTACAATACTCTGGTACACAGAGGAGTTCATGGTTGACCCAATTACTACAAGCTGCCCAGATCCTGTGGCTGGAAAAACAAGCCCAGATCATCACCCCTACACCGCTCTGCTTGACAGTGGGTATGAGGTGTTTCTAATGAAATGCTGTTTGTTTTTTTGCCAAATATAGTGCTGGGCATTAAAGCTAAACAACTCAACTTTGGTGTCATCTGTCCATAGGACATTGTTCTAGTCCTATGGTCTTGTGGTTTGTTCAGATCCAGTTTTTTGAACCTCAGTTGTGCGTCTGTGGTTTTAGCCTTAGCAACCCTTCCGAACAAAGCATACTTGTTCAGTCTTTTCCTAATTCTGCTGTCATGGACTTTCAGTGAGGCCTCTAGGGCCTGAGATCTAGCTTTTGTATTATTATTATTATTTTTTGTATTTCTCTGAGCATTTTCTGGTCTGACCTTTGGGGTGAATGTGCTGGAATGTCCACTCCTGGGAAGATTGGCAGTAACAATTGCTTCACTAAAAGACCATTACTTACGTCATCACACCTCCGAATAATCAGTTAATCAAGGGCTGATGATTAGTAGCACCAGACTGTAAACCTAAGATTGCAGTTAACCAACATCAGTCACAGGCTTTGTTCAATATCGTCTAACTAAAAAAGTCAGCTAACACAGCAAATATCAGCCTATACAGATATACAGTCGATAAGTCAGTGCTTTATCCAGTCAAATGTATGCTTCAGGGTTGTTAAATATAGTAAGTCCAGCAGAATTTTTTATTTTATATAATTTAATTTAATTTATAAAACAGTTAACATAAATATAATTAGTTATTTGATAAGCTGACTTTCATATGCATTACTGGTTTGGTTTTGAATGACGTAAAAAACATATATTTTTGTTTATATGATCAGCAGCAAGTGCCTTAAACTTCACTTTCTTTATCTTTCTCTCTCTCTCTCTCTCTCTCTCTCTATGTCCTCTGCTTTCCTTACTACTGACTTGATTGTAGAGTCAAGAAATAAAAAATAAAAAAAATCAGGAGACATATGGTAAGATGCGATTAAACAAACATGATTTATTGAGTGTTTACTGGTGCTTATAGTGTAATCAGCATCCTAGCATCCTTAAAAAAAAAAAAAGGTTCAAAGAAAGTAAAAGCGTGTTTCACTTCTGCCATGAGAGCAAATAGGATTGCAGAGTTCAGCCTGAGCATCAGCTAGCTCAGGTGTGTAATAGATCACAGTGTAGCATTGTCAGTAACTGCAGCATCTCTCTCTCTCTCTCTTTAATTCATTCAGCTGCAGAGCAATCGACTGCACCGGTACAGGACGAGCGAGGACGCAGGTTGTGGGCGAAAAAAGGATTTTCCATCGTTTTACCAGCGAGGCTGCAGGGACTTTCGGGGGAGTTTAATTAACGATCGAAAGTTGTTGTAAGCCCTCATTTGCATTGCGGTATAATAAACACGGCAGTAAGTGACAGTTTGAAGATGAGCTCAGATTAGTCGCTGAGCGCACCAGATCACTGGGTCAGTTGCATAACAACAAACGCACTGATGGAAATGCGTTTCGGAGTCAGCAGTCACTCAGTGTTCTTTTGTGAGGTGTTGGAGAATAATATCTACAGAGCACTTGTACCACTTGTAAGGGCCTAATATAAAAAATTGAATGCTGCCTGCTTTTCAATTAGATTTTTAATTTTTTAAATTTTTTTAATGTTTAAAGGTGCATGCATATTTAATCGTTTATCTTCAGCGAGCACTTTTGTTCTGGTCCGGGTTCAAGGTGGATCCAGAGTGTCTATCCCAGAAACCGTGGGAGGACGCAAAAGCGAACGATGAATATTTTTGCGCATATTCGATAAGAATATTGTATTTTTCACTTCGCCTATTGAGTTGTTGGACATGAGGAAATTATGATATGAAAATTAACTTAAAAAAGTTAGTACTATGACATGATTCTGGATCATGATCACGCGGAATCATGTGTAAGGATTAAAACTTGCTGTTGCTGGGAAATAATCAGGTAGAGCGATGCGACCCGACATCAAGCTAACAACAACAACAAAAAAAACACAAACACGGGTTACACACCAGTTTTTTTTAAATAGGTTCATATAAAAAGGTTAATATTTCATACTTTTGTTTATCAGTGTTCCGTTACACTTAATTAAGGCTGCACAATTTAATGAAAAAAAAAAACATGTTGCAATTATTTAGACAAGTTGCGATTGCTATTAAACTGTGATATATAACTATTAAAATACCATTTTGTATTCAAACATTTATTTATTTATTTAGGCTAACAGCAAATAAAGGCGCAATTTCTCTCATTAAGAAGGTTTTGCCAGTATTTATTTAGCACCTAAAAATATCTTTAAAAAAAAAAAAATTCAACACATACCCAAATTATTGACAAACTCTACATAGATTCTGTGTGTTTATATCTTCTGTACTAAATTGCAGCCATTTTTAAATAAATAATTGTTTAGCACTGAATTAAGATGCGGAGATGGAGATCACAAGACTCTGTCTTTCTTTTAATAGAATCAATATCGTTTTTCATAATTTTTATTCTTTTAAACTGTTCCTTATTGATCTTACATTACGAGCATTCCCTATACATAAGATGCTGCTATAAAACCTAGGTATATTAGAGATGAATCATTAATCAGTTAATTGCTGTGAGAAATTAAACAGATTTAAAAAAAAATCAATTTCTAATGTTTTGCATAATGTTTCTCTGTAGCTCACATGTCTGTTAACCTGTACACAAGACGGCACACTTGCAGTTCAGTTCAGTTGTTTTTATTTAAAGACAAAAAGCCACATTTTCACCAGTGACCTGAATTTCTTTTAGTCTGTAGGTTGAAATTATTCGCACTTCATGAACTTGACTCGCATTACTAATTTGTTGGGATTGGTCCGCTAAAATAATGCTGTTAAAATGAAATCTAGATTACGGAAAAAAATGAAATGAAAATGAAAAAAAAAAATTATAGAAAATAATTGTCATAATAGAAATGTTAAATGGAAATACGTGATTATTTATATAAACCTGTACAGACGTGAAACTGCTGAAATCTGAGCTGCAGTTATGGAATATGAGTCGACACCTACTAACCAATCAGATTTAAGAATTCTGGTACACGGTAAATCAATGAAGCGAGCATCCAGACCGTTTTTGCTGATTTCTCTTCGCAATGTGGACAATCAGTGACCGTAAGCAGATAGACGAAGCCTCTGTGGAAGACATACTGAGATATGAAGATGTGCGATTAAAAGAATAAGGTTCTGAACTACTGTAAAGTACAGAACATTATTACAACCAATTAGGCTTGTAATCACTCTGTGCGCACTGGGTTCACGAGGAACACTCTTTAATGGAACATTAGCCATTGTCAGTCAGTGATAAAAATACTACAATTTTCTTTTTTACGGCTCTGCAGTTCCTTGTCATTTTTTTTCCTTCTTCGATTTAACTCTCGGGTCCCATGTGCCACATTGACACCAGACTAATAACTTTTAATTCTTTATTAGTCTAACATTTACCACAGCAGAGCACTTTGTCAGATGTGTGTAGTGGTAGTAATGTTGCCACTAGGAATAAGACTTTTTTTTTTAAACATTAAACTTTAGTGAATATTCATTTTGCTGTTCCACTTTATTTGAGAAACGTTCAAAAGAGGAGGATCATCGAGCAGCTAATGAGTGGATCAGTCAGAGAGCGCCTTTCCTCTGGTTTAAACGATGCACACACAGACAATATGCCAGACTAGACATTTTATACATTCACTTACACACTGAAAATATTTTATTTTTAATTGTAAATATTGATATCTGGTGCACTGCAGTGTCTATTTTTTTGTACAATACACGTGGGCTGTTCGCATCTACGAATGTTCGTAGAGCCGCGGTCCGTTCATATCTGCGGAAATTCGTAACTCGAATGCTCACAAGTCAGGGACTTACTGTATAGGGGGATTTTTCCCCGATTTTCTCCCTAATTTAGTCGTGTCCAATTAAGGCTACTACCACCACTCAGCCGGGAGGGCCGAACCACGTGACGCCAGCCGACCGCATCTTTTCGAACTGCTCGCTCACGTATCGTTGGGGGCGGCGTAACACACTCGGAGGACAGCGCTAACCGCTCCCTCCGCTGCGCGAGCTCATAGACGCCCCTGACTGGCTGTAGACCCGTGATTAATGTCGGAGCACTAAGTACCTCTCATCCCTCCCCTCTGAGAGAGCTCGACCAATCAGCTCTCTCTAGACCTCCGGCTGCGAGAGGTTACAGCACCACACGGGATTCGAACTAGCGATCTCCGGATGATCTCCGGACCAATCAGCTCTCTCTAGACCTCCGGCTGCGAGAGGTTACAGCACCACACGGGATTCGAACTAGCGATCTCCGGATGATAGGGCGAGCGCTTTAACCACTGCGCCACTCGGAGGCCCCACTGCTTACAGTGTAAGGCAGAAATATTTCATGTTCTGAGGTTCTTGGATTGTGTCACAAGTAATATAAATAGTCACATCATAAGTTTAAGATGTTTGTGTGGTGTGGTTTACAAACAAATAGACAGAATATTTTCAGAAATTTAGCACTATGTAATTTCATATATTTTTGTTTGTTTGTTTAAGGGTTAGTTTTAAACTATTTGTAATGTAATGTACGAATGATAAACTGTATAAAATTTATGAATTCCTTAAAAAATGTACCTCGCGTTTGCAGACATCTTCCACAAATACTCGAATTTTATGAGAGTATCTTAGACTTAGACAGTTGCCTGAACAACGAGATTAGACAGCTATGTCACAAAGGTGCAGGAAAGGGGGGGATAAATAAGACCATCTTGTTTCTCATTTTGAGCTTATGTGTAGTTGAAGCAGTACCGCCATCTACTGGATCGTAGTGTGGTGCAGGGTAAAAAAGTGACAAAAACATTACTTTTTAACAATCAACGATACACATACAACATCATTTTAATATTTATTAGATGCTTTTCTTTGTTGTTGTTTACAACCTGTAAGAAATCTACTTACAGTACAATTCACAGCCTGACTGATCTTGCAAATCTGAACTTGCTAGCCTGCTGATATAACTGTGTGGAATATAACATCGGTGAAATGTTAAACTTGGTGAAGGTTATGGTATATATTTTGATGTAAGTATAAAGTCTATGATTATAGGTATTTGTAACAAAGACATGGCATTTTTTAAATTCAGTTTGCTTAATTGTTCCTCCTGAGTGGGTCAGCAGAAAAAAAACGGTGTATAAGTGAATGAGCTTTAACCACTGAGAACTAAAACCGAGACCGTTTTGACTCATTAGGCTGCTTGTAAACATGTTTTTTTTTAAACACAGAAAAATTGCTGTCCAGAGGACTTTCCAAGCTCGAGTGAGGCGCATGCTGTAATCCTGACGACACGCTTACCAGACCTAGCTAGGATCTCCTAATTGGACCCGGTAAGTCGAGCTTTCTTGTTGTTCAGATTGGCTTTTCATTATCAGTAATGCAGCTGAAGATTGTTTATTGATGACAAAACCCTGTGTACGAGCTCTACACAAAGTTACAATTTATTTTTTTAAATAATTTTTTTTATGTATTGCAAACTAATGTGCACTCGCTAACAAGAAAACTTTTTCCCTGCCAGCAGTTTGTCTTCCATGCTTGCATTCCTTGCTCAGCTGCCTAACTCGTAATCCTGATCGCTCAGGAGGCCCGACATCACCTGGAGCTTTTTTTAAAATTTGATGTGATTTGAAAAAAAAGGAAGAAAAATCTGGCACTTTTTATAGGATTACATGAAAACCTGAGCTGGTGGTTAAGATGGGAGGGAAGCTTTAGCATGAACAAGGTTCGAGCACCAGGATTAACACGTAATATGCGATCGAAAAACAGTGTTAACGAACTTGGACGAGTTTCAGACCTGAGAAAATGCTCAAACATTCAAGCAGTCAGGCTGCAGGGCTGGTTTTGAAGGGGAGATGTATTTTGCATGACAATCGAAGCTTTAAAAAAAAAAATAAAGAAAGAAAATAAAGGTCTCGCCTCAAGCGGTTGGGTGTCAGAGACGAGTCCGTGATGTTCCCGATCAATAATCTTGAACTTTATTTGACGTTTTTTGGTTCCTATCGCTCAGCTCGAGCTCAGTCCTTGTCGCATGGAAATGTCAAGTGCGCTTTGTCATATCTCGGCATAATTACGGCATCGTGCCTTACCCACGCCACACAACACAAAAGTACAAAGAGAGAAGATGAAACGGAGAGAAAGAGCTGAACAGGGATGGCCTCCGCTGCAATTATTGCTCGCAGATTATAAAATGGTTTCGGAGAGAAACGGAATAGACGTACATTTTCCCCCGGCTTGTAAAGCCATCGGCTCTCTGCGCCGCATGCCGAGTAACATGATTGGGTACCCCGTGTCACTTGCTGTGTTAGGTTTAGTGAATCTGGGGATGGGGATGTTCATGAGAGGAAGCACAGTTTCATCAGTGTTAAGTGAACACTTCTTGTGTTATGGTGTTAATTCATCACTGCGCGTTTTGCCCTGTAGCGTCCTCAGGGCGCAGTAATAAGATCAGCTGCATGGTTTCACGCCCCAACCTACTTATATGTATATCGGGTTAGTGCTCGTAAGTGTTACTGCGTGTCCAACAACATGCCATGCGTCTATAAACACTCTTCTTTCCCAAGTGCTTTTCTCTGGAAATAAATAAAAAACTTTTTTGCAAATGTAGGTTGTGACGCACGGCGTGCCTCTGGAGAGCAGGAAGTGAAAAACAGAATACTTGGGGAAATCCATATTGTGCTGGTTTAGACAATATTCCCAGAGAACAGTGTAAAAACTATATATTATAGTATGTAGTAACTATATGCTATATGAAGAGAACGTGTCTGTTATCAAGGCTAATTAACTATTTTGTTCTAATGTGAAAAAAAAATTTTTTTTTTACTGTTGTTGTCAGTTATCGTCGCTACGTACTGTTGTTCAGGGGTTCAAGTGCAACAAAGCAAAAATGAAAAAAACATTTTTAAATGACGATTTACGAAATAGCTGTAATAGTAGGTGCTCTGGTCCTCGCCCTCTCAGTAAAAGTTGACTTTGCCTAAATCCAGGTTAATCCATAAATCGGCATAGACAGGGACAAGACTACCAACTACCAAGACTTTCCTACCAACCACGTGACGCCAGTCAGCTGCATCTTTTCAGACTCGCTCACACACCGTTGGGTGCAGCGTAATACACTCGGATGTACAGCGCTTGCGTGAGCTCACAGGCGCCCGTGATTGGCTCTAGAGCCGTGATTAATGTCAGAGCGCTATGTGGCGATTAGGGAGCTCGGCCAATCAGCTCTCTTTAGGCCCTTGGCTACGGGAGGCCACAGCATCACCCGGGAATTGAACTCGCAATCTCCCGGTGATAGGG
This sequence comes from Clarias magur, assembly GCA_013621035.1. Classification (NCBI taxonomy): domain Eukaryota; kingdom Metazoa; phylum Chordata; class Actinopteri; order Siluriformes; family Clariidae; genus Clarias; species Clarias magur. The sequence continues at coordinate 141,415 of QNUK01000621.1, read as the reverse complement.
AGTGCACTTCATAACCCGGACATTTTAACGTTGGGGTCTACGGGGGTTGACTCAGTTTTGAAGGCAGCTCCTAGTGGACATTCGAGGATTGCTTTAGCGAGATGGCTTTAGAACTACAAAGGTTGCAGCAGACTCCTGCAAAAGGAGATGATTTGCTGGTGTAATGCAGCCGCAGTTCTTGGCGGATCTTAACACTAGTAACTTTTGACATTCCCCACAAGTAGGCATCAGGTGATGTAAGATCGGGAAGGAATGTGTTCTGCCACCTTTTTTAAACCTCGTTCACGACCACTTCAGTATGAGCGGAAATAATACTTGACTATGAATACTTTTTCCTCCGTCTAGAGACCACACTTCCAACAACAAATGCACAACAAAACTTCCTTTTCACTACACGGAACACGTGCGACTGGAGCTACGCTCAGTCGGCAACAAGTTTCAGTACTGTATATATTGACGGGCACGTATTACACAAAGGTTCTTCATGGCACTTTTGAAAATCCCTCCTCCTCCTCCTCATGACCACCTGTGATATAATCTATAAAAGCTCCTGGTGGATTTTCTGATTGAGACAAAAAAAAAGCCGTGTGCATTTCGACAGCTTGTGTCAGTGCTTCCAACATAGAAAAATCACTTCCTGACCTCCCCGGTGGGATTTCATGCCAGACGTGACAGAATGTGCAAACCACTTGTTGATAATGGATTGATTTTATTTTTTTTTCAAGTTCTTTCATGTGTTTTTCATTAAAAAAAAAGTCTAAAGTCTGAAAGCCAAGAACCTGGATCTGAGGCTTGAGTGAATGAAGCAGGTAGTTAAAGAAAAGAAAAAAAAAATCACTCCTGATCCTCCGATCGTCAGTTTAAGAGTTTTGTCGAGTCTGTACAGGCTCAGGTTCTTGTTCTTGGCTGACAGGAGCGGAATCCGGTTTCATTTTCTGCAGTTTTAGCCCATCCTCCTGAAGGTTGGCGTTTCTCAGAGGTGCTTTTCTCATGTCATCTCTTCTTTTCATGTCATCTCTTTCTTTTATGTGAACACGATTAAGTATACACGTTCCAGGGATACTGCACGGCGTAGCTCCGCCACAGCGACGCGCTGCCAAACACACCGGGACGGAATAAATACGAGAGGACGTTGGAGACCCATGAACACACCTGGGAGTGCAGCGTTCCGAATTGGTGGCACTTTAATGGCGTTTTTTATACATCAGGGGAAATGTGGGTAATATGTGTAGAATAGACGAGTTAGATGACGAAGTCGTCGCAGGATTTATAACAGGTTACTGACACTCATCCCTGTACAACGTTTTTTATAGCACAGGTGGAAGAGAGAGAGCAATGAGCCTGAAGTTAATAAATGTATCTTTGCGGGAGTGCGGCTGTGCCGGGAAACATACAGCAATAGGTAAACATTTAGGATGCAGCTCAGTGTCCATGATATAAAGCACGTTCTTACTTCCTGGAGTAAACGGCAAGACTATAAAGGGACACATTCCAAATTCAAATTGTATTCGTCACATACACAGTCATACACAGTACGATATGCAAGGAAATGCTTATATGACCGCCGTGACCTTAAAAATTTTAAACAATTTACAAGAAATAAGGAAATAAATAGTGGCATAAAATGTAAAAATAAGAGTAAATTTAGCTATACAAATACAATACAAAAATCTACAAAAATATAAAAGAAAAAGAAAATATAAAAACTGTAAAATTAAATGTAAATAAAAGCTTATCTGTCCAAATGTAGCATAATTTTAAATGGAAATAAAAAAGGGAATAAATGGTAATGTGGAAGTGTCCAGGAAGTGTGCAAATGTGCATATATGTGCAAATGTGCACTGTCCATAGTGTCCGGGGTATGTGCAACTGTGCATGACAGAACAGATGAGTAATGTCCATGAGTGTCCATTACTGTGAGGTGTGCAAAAATGCAGAGGTGTTTTAGTCCAGTGTTCTGTTTGAAGCTCCTCCTCAGTCTCTCTGTATTGGCCTTCAGGGAGCGGAAGCGCTTTCCTGACCGCAACAGAGAGGACAGTCCATTGCTGGGGTGGCTGAGGTCCTTCACGATCTTCCTGGCCTTGGTCCAGTACCGCTTGCTGTAGATCGAGTGCAGGTCAGGGAACTGGATGCGGATGATGCGCTCAGCTGATCGCACCACCCTCTGTAGAGCTCTAAAGTCTAAAGTCTCTCAAGCGTCTGAGGTGGTAGAGACGCTGTCGGGTCTTTTTCACCACGGAGTTGATGTGACAGGACCATGACAGGTCCTGTGTGACGTGAACATCGAGGTATTTGAAGCTGTTCACTCTCTCCACTGGGCTCTCGTTGATCACGGGGGTCTGGTAGTTCCTCCCCTGCTTAGTGCTGAAGTTCACTATCAACTCCTTTCTCTTACTGACGTTTAGAAGGAGGTTCTTCCTCTTGCACCAGTTTCCAGGTTTCCAATCTCCTTCAGGTTGGTCGTCTCATCGTTGTCAGTGATCAGACCCACCACGACGGTGTCGTCAGCAAACTTAATGATGGTGGTGGAGCTGGTAGAGGTCACACTGACATACATGTACAAAGATTACAGCAGGGGGCTCAGAACACAACCCTCATAAAGCACCTCATAAAGTTTGACCAACAAGAGGTGCGTTTCACATTTCTTGAATGGAAAGTGGTGATGAAGGTCCAAATAACAAAGTACCCTGTTTTTTTAAGGTTCAATTAACCTGCATGATTTAATCGAATGAAAGATAATGCTGAAAATAAAGGACGGCGCTATCCGCCCTCTTCCACCTCCATAAGCTCGCAGGAAAGAGACACAGCATGTGGCTGTAATCCCTACACTATAAAGTGAATGCTCTGCTGTAGTGCTGTTTGAGCAGAGTTCCCCTTTGCTTTGTTGAAAAAGATTTTGGCACCTCTGCATGTATAATTTGTTACTCCAGAAGGATTGTTGTTTAGGTAGTGGACCTGGACCCACATACAGTTATGCTACTTAGTTGGTGTGTACTGTATATATACAGTACAGACCAAAAGTTTGGACACACCTTCTCATTCAAAGAGTTTTCTTTATTATGTTCTTTAGCCCAAACAAGTCTCTTCTGCTTGTTGCCTGTCCTGGCAAATGTATGCTGGTTTCCTAGCTGATATTCTACCATGAAGGCCTGATTCACACAGTCCCCTCTTAACAGTTGTTATAGAAATGTGTCTGCTGCTAGAACTCTGTGTGGCATTGACCTGCTCTCTGATCTGAGCTGCTGTTAACCTGCGATTTCTGAGGCTGGTGACTCGGATGAACTTCTCCTCCGCAGCAGAGGTGACTCTTGGTCTTCCTTTCCTGGGGCGGTTCCGCATGTCAGCCAGTTTCTTTGTAGCGCTTGATGGTTTTTGTGACTGCACTTGGGGACACTTTCAAAGTTTTCCCAATTTTTCAGACTGACTGACCTTCATTTCTTAAAGTAACGATGGCCGCTCGTTTTTTTCTTCACTTAGCTGCTTTTTTCTTGCCATAATACAAATTCAACCCCTTTGAATGAGAAGGTGTGTCCAAACTTTTGGTCTGTACTGTGTGTGTATAAAACTTTCAGAAGGTCCTCAGAAGAACTGTGGGTTGGTTCTTCAGGACGCTCAGTTCAATTTATATATATTTATATGTTTATACAGTGGGACCTTGGATTGTGAATAACCCAGTTTGCAAGTATTCTGCAAGACGAGCAGAAATCTTTTAATAAATTTTGACTTGAAAAACGAGTGTGCCTTGATTTATGTGAAACTTGATTATCATTGAGTATCATGTGGCACTTCAACTAATGCACTTTTTGTTGTGACGTGATCACAACTGAGCCAATTTATTTTTCTTTCTCTTGCACTGCGGAAGTATGGGTAATCGTTTCCCCTGCTTGGTCTTCGTCCCTTAGAAGAGAGAAATTTCTCCTCTGGTCTTAACTTAACACATACACAGTGTGTGCGCTCATAAACATTAACGGAAACACTTATCTGTTTGGATTTATTTTTCCTTTTTCAAAGGTTAAGGTTGCATGTTAATTTGTTTTATTTTTACCTTATATTTTGCATTCATTATTTTTATATATTTTTTTTTTTGGGTTGTCCAACGAATAATTTGAGTTTTTATGATTTCTTATGGGGAAAATTTGCTTTGATTTACGCGTGTTTTGAAATATGAGCCCTCTTCAGAAACTAATGATGTTCGCAATCTAAGGTTCCACTATATGTACAGTATGTAAATGTACTAGCTGTGCCCGCAACTTTGTTCATGTGCAATTTAATTGCAAGTACATTTAAAAAAAAATTTAAGCAGCATCTGTAAAATTTTGTAAAAAACATTTTCTGTAAAAAGCATCTGTAAAAACATTTTTACGTTACCTGGAAGTGGTCCGAATGAAGGTGTGAGATTTAGTTTATTAAGCAGATATTAATTGCATACTCATAAGCGCATATTTAAAAATGTACAGAGCCGTCTGTTGAAATTATTTTTTCAAGATTTTTTTATTATATAAGACCATTTTCCATTTTAATTCCAAAGTAGGCCGACTGCGATGAAACAAAGCCTACAGTATATGTTACCTCGAGCTCGGCCAAATACACTTGACAAACATTTCATAAACCAGTTTGATGTATCTTCTTAATAGGGATGCTCCGATTGATTGGTCACCGATCATAATCGGCCGATAATTGCTTTGGGAAGTTTGGTATAATGGCAGTCTCTATAATAGGCGATATAGAGAAGCCGATCAGATGATGCAAAACATGCGAGACAATTTTTTTGCGCGCTGCTAAAATGGCTTCACCGTCTGGCAATTCTACGTCTTGTGTGAAAAAGACATTTAAAGAAGACCCATCACTTTTCATTAATTCATTTATTCATTCGAAAAATCTGCTGTTTGTCCTTCCTCATATTAACCAGGGCTTAAACAAGCTGAATGAATAAAATTTCCTCCCTTATCCTGACCTCTAGTACCAAGAGACCTTTCCTTGTCTCTCAGTGCGCAGTTCAGGTCAGTGATACTCAACTCCTCCAAGTTTTGCTCAGCCTTACCATGCTCACCATTGTTAAGAGTAGGGCTGTAGCTATAGAATATTTTAGTAATCAAGCATTCTACCAAAACTTATTCTTAAAGCCTTTTCTCAGATGCAAAAACTAAAAAAAAAAAAAAACTTTTTTGCTGGTTTCTTCTTTTCTTAGCTTGCTGATATTTTTATCGCTCCCTTCCATTTTGCAGCCATTTTACAGAACGCTCCCTCAAATCAATACACAGCTAACTATTTGCGTCTCCTTCCACTTTGTGGGTGACGTGAGCGCTTCTTCTTCGTCTGTGTTTAGTTTGTGTTTTTTGCATCCGGAAGCGCGCTATGTCACTCCAAACAAATAATTGTGCAAAAAACATAACGCAAGTTTTTAATCATTTTTTGTAATCGAATTACTTGAGTTACTCGAGGAATCGTTTCAGCCCTAGTTAAGAGATACAGCACAGTAACTGAGGCTGTGTCTTGCATATATATAAGATAATCTCGCATATATTTCTTCAGCTCAGTTTGTTCGGCAGAAACGTGAATGGGGGGGAGGGGCTGATGTGTGGGTGTGAAATGCTCGATAAGGTCCGCGGATGTTTCCTGTCCCTGCTCCTGTTCCGATTGGCTAGAAAAATGTCCCGTGTTCAGAGGTGGTTCATTTAAAGACACTGAGACAGCGTCCTTGGAAAAGCAGTGTTATGAATGCAGGTTATATATTTCAGCTGGAACATTAAGAGACGTTTTTTTTGAGAGATCTTTGTGTTAAACAAAGTAATATATAAAATAATAATAAAAAGTGTGTAATATGCAATCTTTAGTCTTACTGTATCATGTATGTAATGTGCACACACTTAAATTACAGAATGAAAAGCATTCTGATTAAGTCATTTTGGCGCCGACTGTTGTTTCCCCTCCTGCTTTGTGTTCTTACATGAAACACACGCGATGTCTCGTTCGCTCGGCAACACAACGGTGTCGCTTTTATCTCTCAACGTTTTCATCTGCCAGCTCCAGGTCATATGGGCCTTTTTCTAACCCAGTTATCTGAATTATCACTGGAACACTTGCACGCACACACACACGCACACACACACACGCACACACACACACACACACACACACAGACATAGACACACGCACACACATTGTGACCTCCTACAACTCAAGTTCTAAGTCATACGGCTCTTTGCTCTCGCTGTAGGGTGTGGAGAATGCTGTCCTCGTTTTCACAAGGCTCAAAAATCCAATCCAGTGTTTTTTCTGATTTTTTTTTTTCTCCCAAGGAAGGGAAAACACATTTGTTGATTTCCATGAATGTAATCTCTTTTATTTTTCTTTAACCTTTTACTGAGATTGTTGTTTCTCAGTATTTAATTTTATTTTAAGTATAACGTGACATGTCCATGTGTGTAACGATAAATGGTTTATGCAACTGGTTTCTGCAGTGATAGTGTGTGTGTGTGTGTGTGTGTGTGTGTGTGTGTGTGTGTGTGTATATATGCTCAGCTCTCACCTTCACTTCCCTCAGTGCTCAGACCTGGACTTAAAATAAAACTGTGAAGTATGTATTAATAGCTAAACCCTGTGATGACGGGTTTGTCACAGTTTTTTTAAAGAGCGCTAGTTAAAGCAGTAAAGACGAAATTACACAGTTACTCTGATTTGTAGTTGATGGAAGCTGTATTTAGCTATATACTGTATATCTCAGATATTTACACTTCTTTTTTTTTTTTTTAAGTCTAATACAGGTAGCTAATAATAGACCCGTACCTACTGATGATGAACTGAGTTACCATGGCAACAGCCCTCAGTTGTAGTAAAAGATATTTATTCATTACTTCACTTTGTAAGACGCTCTGTAAGTTTTCCACAAGTGGACAAAATTAACCCGTGACCTTGAATGCTTTCAGACAAAGAAAAAAAAAATGCACAAAGACATGACAGTTGAATCACGCATTGTGGGCGGGGCTCTGTGCGGCGTTGTGGTATGATACCCTTTCCGCCCAGAGACCACACCCAAGCCACTTTTTCACGTTTTTTTTCCATGGGCTTTAGAGTCACGTCATTATATAGTCACGTGTACGTCTATACTTTCACAGCAATGCTAGCGGAGAAACAATGGTAGCGGCAAAAACAAAATGCTAGCGGCAAGCTCAACAACAACAGCAAACGTCAACATGGCCTTGTCTGCAAGCAGTTGTACTCTTGACTTTTTTTATTATTACTAGAAAGCCTTTGAACCTTTAAGATGCCAGTCACAAACTTTTAGTTGGTCGTGCCTCTCCCGCCTCCAAGCAGTCCTTTGTTCTGGCCCAGCAAATTGTTGGCGCTGCCATTGAACTGTTTTTTTTTCTGAGGGCGGTGCTTTCGCTGTCTATAAAAGAACAAAGAACTGGGTCGAATTTAGGGCTCCGAACTAGCACCGGCACTGCCTTCTTAAGGGGAAAGGGGTACCAGTGTTGTTCCCTTGGCTCTCAGACATGGATGATTGTGTTGTCATTGGGGTTAAAGCTCACGATCTCTTTAGCACTTGGTACTGGAGCCAGTTTATATTTTATTTAAGTTTTCCCAATCCCAATAAATTGGGAAATTTGCATTGGGTTGCAAATTTCACACGTTTTTTCCTAACTGATGGTTGAACACTGTAACAAACGATGATGGATTGATCATTAATATCTAAGAATAAAACACATTTTTCCTCAGTTTAAGTTTGATTTAAGCAGTTCTGGCAGCAAAACAAATTTCAACAAATTTCGAACAAGAATAAAACTGCTAATGCTCTCTCGTGGTGTACAAGCTAAAGGCCAGAACTGTGATGGTAGACTATTGCTTCGATTCAAATTAATTCAGTTCTATAGCAGTAATGTTTTTTTTTTTTTTTCTTAAACAACTATATCTGTAACAGGTTTTAAAGTGTTAAAAGTAACAGCTAACAGTATCTTCTGCTTTACACTCCAGACCAATAGGTGGCAGTAATACACCAACCATTTATAAACTCAAAAGAAGAAGAACCGATTTGTAGTATTAGTATGCATTAGTATAGTATACATTTGTAGTATTAGTATGCATTAGTATAGTATACATTTGTAGTAATAGTATTTGCGGAAGATGGGTACAGTTTGTATTGTCAGTTTTAGACCATGTTTAACGTTTGTAATGTGAATGGGAAACCGGCCCAACGATTGAATTAATTGATTCGTCAAACAAAACATCGATTGAATTACATAATCCAATAAATCGCACGGCTTTGTTAACGGCTGTGTGAACCACAGAGAAATACGATGTAAAACAAACATTATTGGCAATCTGTTTTTAAAGCAGCAATTAACCAATAACATTTCCAGCTGAGACACCTTACACATAAAAACTAAGCGTTAGGTTCAAACTGAGGTTTGTCTTGAGAGGGGAAAAATGTGGCTGTATATCCAAAATAAAAGCCTGTCTTGCCCCGAAACCTTTGCCATTAATTCACAGCCAAATGTTATTATATACTCACGTCAAACAACATTAAGCTCCCTTTTGTCATTTTTCAGATGAATGAGTGTGTAAGGTATAAGCGCGCATCCACATTTACATATTTATAAAAACGTAAGTCATCCGTAAAAAAAAAACATTATTTTTGGCGGCGCTCTGAGGCAGGTGTATAAAAGTGAAAAATGGAAGGTGTGAAAGCTTTCCATTACTACATCAAGAAAGGGGGAAAAAAAGTTTGCAATCAGGGGAAAAATAAATTCATTCTATATATATATATATATATATATATATATATATATATATATATATATATATAATTTTTTTCCCTCACATTTTCTATTTGACTGTAAGGCAGCTGCAGCACGGTGGAGTAGCAGGTAGTGTTGATGTCTCATAGCTTCAGGGTCTGCAGTTCAATCCTGAGCTTGGCTCTCTGTTTGTGGAGTTTCACACGTCCTCACCGGGCCACGGATCGTTTGTTACCAGCCCACAGCAATTTTTTCTTCTTTGTTTTATTTTATTTTTTTTACCTTTTTCCCTGAGCATCACGCTACACAGGGGAGAGGGAAAGGACTGCAGTTCAACATTAGATAGAAGTAAAGTAAAGCTGTTTTGAGAGATTGTTTTATTTATTTATTTTTTTGGACAGCTCGGTTGTAGGTAGAGAAGAACGAAAACGGAAAGAAGAAGAAGGAAACTTTTATTTTTGTCGCATATACAGTACTCTGAAATACTTTTTCCCTGCATATCCAAGCTTGTTAGGAAATCGAAGTCAGGGTTCAAATCAGAGTTCAGGACCAGCGCCTCTGGAGCATAAAGGGTTAAGGGCGTTGCCCGAGGACCCGAAAGCGGCAGCCTGGTGCTGCTGGGGCTTAAACCCCTGACATTCTGCTCAGTAACCCAGAGTCCACCAAGGCCTGTTCTAGTTAGTGTTTGAGCGAAGATGGGAGATTTCAGAGGGGAATGAACTCTCTCTCTCTCTCTCGCTCGCTCAGCACACCAGGGATTATTTTGGAGGAGAACTCTGTTGACCCATGTTCGAGGCTAATTAGCTGCTGCTGCTGCAAAGCGATACCCTTAGGTGGGTGCAATGTCAGGACCTGTGTGCGTTTTATTGGTGGATAAGCCTCGTCAAATGTATCGATATCGTGTATTTGAAAGATTAAAAAGTGTTGCTCAGTAATAATTTAGAAGTCAAAGCAGCTGTGAAATAATAAGAGAAGAGTTAGAATTAAAAGACAGGATAAAAAAAGAAGACTGGATAATGTAGTGCTTTAAAAAAAAAAACTCAGATGCTGACGACATCCTCGAACCATTTTTCACACTTTGTCCTGGAAGCGATATAAAATAAATTATTAAAGTACCAATATCTACAAAATGTTCTGCAGTCGTGTTTTCTTGCTTTTCTTCAAGGCTTTTAAATAATATACGCGTTTTGAACACTGTTACATGTACGTAAGCATCCCTAGGAGTTACCGTACAGCATGTTTAATATGCTTAGTGAACTTATCGAGAGCAATAGAGCAGCAAAATCCAAATTTTGATGGCCTTTTAGCCATTATTAAAATTTAATTAGAAACAATTACCTGTCTGTTACCTGCGTCACAGAACTAATCCCGTGAGACAACCTGAACAGCGTTAGTCTATACAGGCATAGAAGAAAAGGTTTCTTCTCAGAATTTCAGGTTTAATGGATTGTTTATGTTTCTATTGTGACAACGACTGAAAATAGTGTTAGCATTGTTTTTTTTTTTTTTTTTCACATTAGTACACATTTTCACAAAAAGTTTATCCAGGCAGTAAAACCTGCTGAACCAAGAGCAGAACATTGTATAGCCTCCCTGTGGCTTTGAAACATAAATAATGAGTATTTAATTGAAATTTATTTAGTTTTAGTTTGTTAGCTTTTTCAAATGTAATTCAAGATTTGAAGATTATGGTGATCTTAACATAAAGCGTGTTTAAGTTTTTGTCGCTCAAAATACTCCCTACTCCGTTTGTAGTGAATGTCTGTGAAGGGAACTTCCTTCGACAAAACTCCGCCATTCGGATCACTCTGCGAAGTCTCCAGTGCCGACGTCACTTCCTCCGTATTATTGATGATAATAACAGTTTATTAAAGATGTACCGAGAGATTTTTTTTTTTTTTTTTACAGATTACTTAAATTAATTGTCATATTAATATGATGTTGTCATCGATAATAATGAAAATAAATATATTAATATTTTTTATTGAGCTCCAGTACACGCAATGGTTTGCTGCACGTGGATAATTCAAGTTGGGCTTTTTATTTCAGAAATATGAAGATTGAACATTGAGCCAAAATGCTCTTGCTAAATACAGATCTTAAAGATTTGTGTGGACTCTTAATACACTAATTTGCCAGCATACTGGCTTATGAAAATGTGCTGTTTGTATTAGAGCTGTGCAATTTAATCGGTTATGCAATGTAATTTATCTTTACATCTTTATCTTGACTTTGTTGGTCAGTTCATTAATTAAATCGAAGCGACAGATTTTGATTGAGAATGAATTTACTTAATAAATTATTAAATAGCCTAAATTGAATAATAATTTCTGAAATTACACCACAGCTTTTGCCAAAAAAATGCTTCCATCTTCTGCACACATGATGTGTTCACCAAAAGGGTGCTCCCTAATTCCCTACTTAAAAAAAAAAAAACAAAACTCCACCATTTGGAACACCCTGCAACGCGCAGGGTGTCACTTCCTCTGAGCGTTACCATGGTAACATAAGCAGTTTGGAAAGCTGCCGCTGCTGCTGTGGAAGTTTTACACGACGGATGTTGAATATTTATTGAACATTTATCGAAACAAAAACCGATACCATGATAAAACGTATGCTATTTCATTAATTTACAAGATGTATGGACATAGTTTTATTGTTTTATTATTTGTTATTAGTATTGTTATTATTTTTTTTAGTAGCTTATGAAATAGTATGGATTAAGTTTAATTTAAATTTGTGTCTAATGGCTTCTTCTGTAATAATTATAATAATCCCTTTTTGAGCTACTGAACATCCTGTGCAGTGTAAATGTCGATCGTAACGCACCCATGGTCTCATTTTCTAAATTTCTTCTTCTTCTTCTTCTTCTTCTTCTATGACCATGCTTATTATCAGCTGTAGCAGTGTTACTGTAGCTCAGTGGTTAAGGTTTTTGACTACTGATTAAAAGGTCACAGGTTAAAAACCCCTGCCACACCAGGTTGCCACTGTTTTAGCCCTTGAGCAAGGCATTTAACCCTCAACTCAAGTGCTCAGATGTAAAAATAAATAAATGAAAAATGTAAGTCTCTCAGGATGAGAGAAAGTCTGCCAAATGCCATAAATGTAAATGTAGCAGAAACTTGGCCAGTGAAAAATGATGATTGCTTTGTACGAGACATGACATTTAAACAATCAGCAGTACAAGCTATAGAGCATTTCAGTGTTTATAAATACTTTTTATAGCTTGTAATACTTTAAAGCCTGTAAGAAATACAGTTGCTTAATACAAATCAGGCCGTAAACACTAGTGCTCCTGAATCAAATTGAATCGAACATCGCAGTGGCCAGACATCAAGTTGAATTAAATTGACTGTGATTCACAGCTCTGGTGCTTAGAGAAAAAATAGTTTATTTTTTAAATAAAACCCTGTAGCGCCTCGTGCTAGGAGGTTGTGTTTTCAGAGCACTTGATTACATTAAATGTTTTGCACCTCACGTAATATAATGTGGCGTTCTCCTTCATAAAGTAGCGCTCTAAATTTAATGTTCAGCACACGGACGTGTTAAAATCAACATCCTCGGAATTAAAGATGCAATCTGTTACACTCATAATCGTAAGTAACACTATCCAGACCCAGGCCCTAAGGAGAGGAAGTCTTAGTAGGATGCCTTCTAAACATTATAGGACTAGGATTTATAATGTTATGTATGATTACATCAGTTACATAAGTCAATAAAAAAAAAACATTTATTTATTTCCTATTTTAATAGTTAAGTCATAGCAAATTTATTTTTAAAGCATTTTTAACACGACCAATGTGCTGTAGAAAGCTAAAATAGCAGCAGACTTAGAAACGGACCATAAAAACAGTCAATAATAAAATAAAATGAAATTCAATTAAAATCCAAATAAAACAACTATAAAAAAGTCCAACCCCATTGCATACAATAAGCGAATAAATCAGTAAAACAACAACAACAACAAAAAAAAAACATGGAGGAGAATAGCTTTTATAAGAGTATAAAAAAGTCCTGCGATGAGATTAACAGAGTTTCACGGCGACACATCAACATAGATTTAGGAACTGAAAGTTAAAGCTGATCGTGCTGCACTGTATGGCTTTAAAATATAAAAAATATGTGGTGGTGCTTGTTATTCAAGACTTTGTGGGCTTATTAACAAGACCTTAAACTTGACCCTGAACCACACAGGGAACCAGTGTAAGGAGATGTGTGTGTGTGTGTGTGTGTGTGTGTGTGGGTTGAAAGCATGTTCCTGTTGAAAAATGGGCAGCGACCGTGCAAGTGAAGTTTGCCCGACACCAATTAATAATGATCATAGTTTACTATTAAATATTAACTAATATTTTTTTGCTGTTTATTAATATTGGAACATGAGTGTTGTGTTAATTAACAGATCATCACATCAAGGTTCCATCAGTAGTTTTATCGAGACCTTAAACACACTGCTGTTTCTCTTTAAAACTTTCCACCGTCATTGTGATCGTCATAACGAGCTCTGCCTCCAAACAGCAAACTATATTAGATTATAGTATGTCACTGGCTAGGACTCTTCTCACACAGACACTAGTAACATGCACGCACACAGACTTTAGTAATATACACAATCTTATGCAAAAGTTTAGGCACCCCTTGATAAATAACAGATTTTGGTGATTTTTTCCCCGTTGAACAGATGTTAACACAGTCTCTCTTGTTTTATGGTGCATAATTACTTTTTATGTCATAAATTGAACAAAGATAAAAAAATAAAAACATTATTGTGGCACGGTGCAGAAGTTTGGGCACCCTACATAATCGGTACTTAGTAACGTCTCCTCTGGCAGATATCACAGCTTGCGAACGCTTTTTATAGCTAAAAGTCTTTCAATTCTTCTACTTGGGATTTTCCCCCCTTCTTTCTCGTGAAAGGCTTCTAGTTCAGTAAAATCCTTTGGTCGTCTTGCATGCACAGCTCTTTTATGATTTACCCACTGTCACGGCGTGCGCCTGTGATGGGCGTGCAGGTGTGCGAAGGGACGGGGCCGCCTATGCGGGCCGGCTGGCAGTGATTAACGTTAATGCGATCTCGGGCTTACTCCGCATTATAAAAGCAAGGCGTGGAGTTTAGTCCGGGGTCCGAGAAGAGCGTAACGCGGTGGAGCTCGAGAGTGGCATGGGAGTGGGGAGACTTAAAAGGACAATGGATTTCCGTCCCTTTTATCTCCGCGCTGAGGACAGCGCGGGAAAGAGCTGCACGAGCTCCCACGGAATCCTTCGTTCCCGCGTCGAGCCCGCCTTCGCTTCTTCGCCGCCGAAGAGGACAGCGCTAAGGTCGCCGATCCCAGCCGGGAAAGCCGCCCGGCCGACGGACGTCCGAGCGAGACTCCCGCCTGAGGCCGCGCCCACAGAGAGCTAGGAGGGGCCAGGCCGGCCATCGACAGCGGGGAGGAACTGAGAGGGAGCGTGCAGGAGCGCTGCCTCGCGTGCTCTGTTCGGCCACTCCACCCACCGTCGCCAGCCGCGTGCCCGCATGCCAGCTGGGCACTGCCTCGGACCATGCACACGCACACTTCATTCCTTCCCTTTCTTTCCGTCCTCCCTCCTTTTTCCCTTTCCTTCCCTTATTTATTCCTAATAAATTACCCTTTTCCTCTAAGATCTCGCCTCGTGTCTGTGTTTCATGGTGTCGCCCGTGCAACTTTGGGTTAAACCCGTTACACCACACATTTTCACTGATGTTTAAATCAGGGGACTTTTGATGGCCATTTCAAAACCTTCAGCTCGCGTCTCTTGAGGTTTTCCATAGTGGAGTTTGAGGTATGTTTAGGATCATTGTCCTGTTGTAGAAGCCGTCCTCTTTTCAGCTTCAGCTTTTTCACGGACAGTGTGATGTTTGCTTCCAGAATTTGCTAGTATTTAGTGGAATCCATTCTTTCCTCCACCAGTGCAATGTTTCCTGTGCAACACAACCCCAAAGCATGATCGATCCACCTCCATGCTTAATATTTGGCAAGGTGTTCTTTTCATGAAATGCTGCTCCTTTTTTTTCTCCAAACATGCCTTTGCTGATTGTGGCCAAAGAATTCTATTTTAACTTCATCAGTCCACAGCACTTGTTTCTAAAACGCATCAGGCTTCTGTAGATGTTCTGTTGCATACTTCTGATGTTGGATTTTATGATGGGGACGCAGGTAAGGTGTTTTTCTGCTGACTCTTCCATGAAGGTCGTGTGGAACGGTGCACCACCACTCCTGAGTCTGCTAAATCGTCCTGCAGGTTTTTGCAGTCAAATGGTGGTTTTGATTTGTCGTCCTGACCAGCATACGAGCAGTTCTCTCCCAGAGTTTTCTTGGTCTTGCAGATCTCATCTCAATCTTCACAGTTCCCCTGAACTGTCATCTCTTAATTACATTTCTCACTATGGAAATTGCAAGCTTAAAACAAAATTTTCTGAACGTTGCAACAGTCAGCAATTAGTAGGAAGTGTACAGGCCTCTGCTCTGAATGACTTCATCTGCGGCCACAGGACAGCACTAGTCTCTCACACCGCTCTGGTGTGATTTTGGTCCACTCTTCTTCAGTTCGGTGACATGCCATGGAAGATGTTCAACTTCACTTTAATGTTCATCAAACCACTCTGTCAGCAGTCTTGCTGTGTGTATTGGTGCATTATCATCCTGATACAGTCCTCCAGAATGGTTCGGTAGTCCTTGGCGGTGACGCGCCCATCTAGCACAAGTATTGGGCCTACAGTAGGGAATGCCATGATATTGCAGCCCAAACCATCACTGATCCACCACCATGCTTTACTCTGGACATGCAGCAGTCTGGGTGGTACAGTCGCTTCTTTGGGGCTTCTCCACACCGTAACTCTACTGAATGTGGGAAAGACAGTGAGGGTGGACTCATCAGAGAACAATACATGTTTCACTTTGTCCACAGCCATGTACATTGCCCTTGTGGAGCTCCAGACGAACAGTTTTGGTGGAAACAGGAGAGTTGAGGTGCACATTTAATTCTGCAGTGAGTTGGGCAGCTGTGGTTTGATGTTTTTTGGATACAATGCGGGTTCACACCCGGACATCCCTTTCAGACGGCTTCCTCTTGCGTCCACAGTTACTCCTGTTGGATGTGGTTCGTCCTTCTTGGTGGTACGTATGCTGACATTACCCTGGATACCGTGGCTCTTTATACATCACAAAGACTCGCTGTCTCGGTCACAGATGCGCCAGTGAGACGCGCTCCTACAATTTGTCCTCTTTTGAACTCTGATGTGTCACCTATAATTCACACACACACCCCAGTAACATGAACGTGCACACAACAATCAGTAATGTGCGCATGCACACTCACGAACACTCACACACACACACCTCAGTAATGTGTACGTGCACGCACACCAATCACATGCACACATACTTGCAACATGTACGCACACATACACACAAATAAAACCCAGTAACGTGCACACAAACACACACACACACACACACACATGGCCCGAAAACATAATTACAAGAGACAAGTGGTACACACTCTCCTAAATTGCATTCCCACCAGTCTCATACATTCCCCCTCTCTCTTTCTCTCTCTCTCTCTCTCTCTCAAACACACGCACACACATGCACACACGCACACGCAAACAGACACACACGCACGAGCGCGCGCACACAGTAAAACAAACAGACAATCGAGTCCCAAGCGCCTTTTAGCTTTCCATTTTTTATTTTTTTATTTTTCATTAGCACTGTATTATTCTATTTACTAAATTTAAGAAAGGAAAAATAATAATAATTATTATTGTTATTATTGTAATAAGACACCCAGTATTGTCCCACAGTGTTTTTTTCTATCTCACAGAGGTCCGGTGAGAATTTCATCACGTGCATCAATTTGTTCTGCTGTCCTCAAACATGCGCTTCACCCTCGCAGCAGATTCATTCTGGCTTTGTAGGCGGTTCGATGTGATTGCATCAACATCGCGCACTCTGTCTCTCTCTATCTCTCTCTCTTACACACACACACACACACACACACACACATGCCGGGTGGACAGCTGGGATTAGTAACTCTCACTTGACTCTCGTGTGCATATCCTGTCCTCAGCATTCCTGCTCAGCAGTGCAAGTAGTCGCCTTCACATCGGTTTGTTGACGTGTGAAGCTCGACGAGAGCAAAGCAGCATTTTCCCAAAGGCGAAGCCTCCGAATCCACCACCCACATGCTCTCGGGCTCAAACTGGACACTGAATCACTATTCCACTGTCCTGTGATGAATTATGAAAGCATTGTGGGAAAAAAACAAGCGGGTGAAATCTCAGTGTCGGTGGAGCAGTGCCAGTTTTCAGTGAATTAAAGCGTTATTGATGAAGATACTGACACACGGGGATGACGTGAAACGCTCGTAGAGACTTACCCTGGGCCAACAGAACACAATAACATCTGTAAACAATAATTACAATAATTTTGTTCCTTGTTTGATGATAACTGAACCATTACACATGTACACTACCGCTCAAACTTGGGCACGCCTTCTAACACTGTGGTTGTTCCTGAATGTTATTTCTTTCAACAATGTAAATCTTGTTTGAATTTAGCGCGTCATTGTACTTTAAGTGCAGCGCTGTTGCTGTGCTGTTTTTAGCTCCACGACTTTTTTTTCTTCTGCCTTTTTTTCGAAATTAACCTCGTTGCGATAACCTTAGCCGGTGGAACTTTGAGGTAGCTTTGAACATTATTATTATTATTTCAACCAAGAGAGGTACTTTTGTATGAAGCAGCATCTAATTTATAATATTCTCACACTGCAGTCAGTCATTGCTGCTGTTTTTCTTAATGTAGTAAATCCAAGTCGTCACGCAACACAATGTGCTCAGGCTTCCTGCAAGCACCGGGTACTGTGTTTACAGCTATAATTAATTCTCAACATAAACCAAACCGTTTTAGCATAAATTTTAAATTGATACAACTCTCTCGTGTGTTCGGTTTTAATTTTCAGAGTCACTGAGAGTTGTTATTATTATTATTATTTTTTGCTTTTTGATACCAGAACAAGAGAATATTTTATAGTATTTTTGTTCATTTAAATTGTATTTTTGTATCATGTATTTGTCTCTCTATAAACCCAAATAATTATTATGGTGTGTTAACTGGATGGTTATTCATTCAGGGAACTCGGGCTTAATTTGAACCACTTCATGCTAATCCATGATGTGTATCTTCGTCCTTTGCAGTTTCTTAGATGGAGCTGAAAAATTACACACAAATCGTCATTCAGAAACATCTTTATTGTCATTGTAGGAAATACGTTGCAAAAGAAGCTTCTTAAACTGTAGATAGTATTTTATAAGAAGGAAAGGGAGAAGGAACAAAACATCCTGGTGTAACGTAGAGCTTTCAGTGCATCAATTTACTCGATTATGTAGTTTAAGCCGTCTTTTTTATTATTTTTTTTGTATTTTGGTGGATTTGATTCATTGAATCTATGATTGTGTTTTTTTATTGAGAAACCTGAAAAAATAACAAAATGGATTAAAACTAACAAATTCCTCAAAATTATTCAAAATGTGCTACAGCTTTTGCAAAAAATACAAACCTACTTGGATCTCCCGAAAAATACTTCAACCGCTAAAACAGATCTTTTGATTTTTTTATTTGTATTTTTTGGGTGGAGGTTGGTTTACATATACCACCTGCTGAACTGGCATGTGGTGCAGAACATTGTAGGGGGAAAAAACAAACAAAAATAAAAAGACAACACAAGCTACACAAGATTATTTATTAAATGTTTACATTTTCAATTTATTAAAAGTGACCTGCCATGTAAACGGACAACACGAGTCACACAACATTTCAGTGTTTATTCAATACTTTAATTAAGCAGTTTTTAGTACAAGAAATGTAGTTGCTTGAGACAAATCATACAATAAATTAATTCTGAATAAAAAATTTTTAATCTAATAAATTAGTGCTAAAAAGAAAATCACAACACACAAAATTCAAATCGGTTAAAAAGTCTACCTGTGATTTACAGATCTGGTGTAAAAGGAGGTTGAAATGTAAACCACTTAGATTTTTGGGTAGCTTTCGTAGTTGTTTAAAACACAGATTCAGTACTTTTACCAACAAACTTTCAGTAATTCAAATAACCTGAATTGAATTGAATTGAACAAACACAGAGGAATTTGTCAGTAGTGACATGAAATTGTGAAGAAACTTTCACAGTTCAGTTCGTCGAGCGCCGAGAGGTTGAGATTTTTCACTACGAACAACATATTGTAGTATCAGTACATCCCTAAAACTTAAAAACTATGAGGTTTTAAAAGATGAAAAACAAAGTGAGAATGTAATCACCGATGTTCTCTTTAGGCTTGTCCCGCACATTGATCGGCCAATCATTGATTCTGTTAACATCGTTTCAGTAGCAGAAATTGTGAACTTTGACTTGATGATCTCGCGCTCCTCTACACCCTCCGCTGTGAGACGATCCCAGAAAAGGCACACAGCTGCTGATGAAAATTGGCATCCAGGACCCGTTAGTGTTAATAACTTGTTCCGTGTTCAGATCCTGATTGCGGAGGGCGGATCACCATTGTGGCGCACAAGAGTGTCTGATTATGACTGAATGGGACCCATGGACTGATAAGAGTTTTTACTCAATGGTGATCCATGATATAAATATCATCATAACAGCACTCCATTCTGATCTGTCAGAAGGTGTTAGCACAGATCACAAATATCTGCTCGACATGGTTTGAAATGTCTTCTAAAGCCAACTTCTATCCTGGAAACTTCCTCCAAAATGTGATTCTGAGAGGGTGGAAAAGTAGCCTCCCAGGCCGACGGTCACAGATTGTCAGACAGGAAGATCAGTTTATCCACTTGATCTGGTTTAGAGCTGCCCTTTGGCATTTGACTTTATTGCCACCTGCGATAAACACATTTCAGCCGAAGCCCTGGTCTCTGGAAAAATCACAAACAGGCAGATATTCTGAGGATAGACTTGTGGAAGCACTTCACCGTGTACATTAGCATTTTCGAGAGATTCTGCATTATTGGCTTTGTCACAGATGGGGGAACAGATGTAGCAGCACTTGAAACACCTGATGATTTTGAGTATGTAGCGAGTGATTGCCTGTTTTGCCTTGTTTCGTTCTTTTTTTTCTCTGGACTGGGTAAGTGTTCCTTGAACTGGGACTCTAGTTTCAACATTGTTTTTTGGATTCTCTTCATAAAGTCTGATAAGAGACAGGAGGCTTGTATCTTAACGCCTGTCTTGACAGAGGATTGTGGCGTCTTAGGACATTTTCACCTTAGACATGATTGATTTGTACCGTGCCCAGGAACAATTGCTCCTCGCTCTCCACCTCCGCACTGGCCAGCGTTCACTTTATTTTTTATATTTTTTCTTCTTGGATTTTCCCCCCGATTTTCTCTCCAATTTATTCGTATCCAATTCCTCCCCGTCACTAGTTGGCTCCCACATTAAGCTACTTATGACCACTTCGTCAGGACGGCCACAGACTATGACGTGTTTCCTCTGAACCATGTGACGTCACGGACCACATTTTTTCGAGCTGCTCGCTCACGCTCAGTTGGGAGATTTAGGAGGAAACTGATGGCGTTGATGACGTCACGTCACATTTGTCTTCTGTATCTGATTGGATCCGTGCCCGAGTACGCCGTATACACTTTTCAAGCCGTCTCGGGTACAGTTCCCGAGTGCGGAACGAATGTGTTCCCACTGGTCGAAGCGAACCAGACTTCGGGGTTAAGTGTTCTCGGAACCGATCCCGGGGCCCTTGTGTGAAACCGCCCTTATTTGACAATGAATACCTTTTACTGTTTAGAAACACATCTTGAGTTTATCCTGATATTTATCCGTGTAGTATTAGTGAAAAATGTCCCACACCGAAAAGCAAAACCTCGGTTTCCTTATGTTTCTTGATCAGCAGTGTGCTTCTTTTTATAAAATAAATGCAAACATAAATAAAACCAATTCAATTATAACACTGCATTTTGTAAATAGTTGGGGGGGGGCGGGGGATGCTATAATAATGTCATAATCATATCCATAGTTCCATAGTTATTTTGGTCTCAGCGAATCAAGGAGAATTGCAGTGCTCTGTTTTTGCCAACAAGTTCAAATGTCAAAGAATCAACACTCTTCTTGGACCAGATTGAACTGCCAAATGATGCAATTATTTTTTAAATTCAATGAATATGTTCATCACGGAGCAGTGATATCAGCGTTCTTTGTTACATCTTTAAGCAGAAGCAGATTTTACTCTAATTATGGTGGCTGATGTTTTGCTTTAAAAGATGCTCAGAAGATGCTTTTAAAAAAAAAATATATATATATTTTTTTCATCCCCTCCATGATTTATTTATTTATTTATTTATTCCTCTTGTGCCTCAGACCTCAACGTGAGAGCTTTTTGAAGCTGGATTTCCTCACATCTGCAGCACCTGACTGAAAATGCATCTTTGAAGTCTCTTTGAGCGTTCAAGGCCTCCTTTTCTGGCTGCACCACTTCAGGGTCCTACTGTACCATAATGACAGCATCTGGCTTTTTTTTTTCTCCCCTCTTTCTGAGTTCCTTGGGTGATTGCTATCTCCGTGCACTTTCTTCTGGAAGTCATGTTTAGGAGAAGATGAAGAAGAGATTTTATTATACGTCAAACTTGTTACCGGTAACTCAAGTATATTTTTGCTTGTGAAATCACTTCATTTATCTATTCGGCTCTCACGGTCTAAATCAATAGAAGTAAATTGTTCAGGGGCTTTATTTATTTATTTATTTATTTATTTTTTTTACAGTGTACTAGCAGTGTTTTTACGTGATGGATAGCCCTAAGCACTGAATGCAAATTTCCTCGTTTAATTCCAAGGCCTTCTTCGTGTTCCCAGTCATATTTTCTTCTCTCATACCCGTAACATTTGTGCGTTTCTTTCTCTCTCTCTCTCTCTCTCTCTCTCAGATCCCATGCAATCACTTTTCCGCTATGTTCTTCAGGCAAGTAATTTGTTTGGAGGCAGGCACTGCGTAGCCTGTAGTCATAAATGAAATGGATGGTGCTACTTAAACACAGATACTGTGTATGACTTCACTATAAATCGCTTGCCACAGCAAAAAAAAAAAAAAAAGTTAACTTTCGGAAATTTACCCACAAAACTTGTCAAAGACTCCGGTATACTCATGGAGTGAATTTTGTCATTTTAGACCACAATCGTATAAAACTTTTTTTTTTTCTTTTTCCCCTGAATCCAATTTTACTGGAGTTATGCAGTATATTCACCTACGAATAAAACAAAAAAAATATTACTGGCTCCATCATCAGTGTTTGAAGTCATGTTACAGAGCCATATTTTCTCAGCATCTGTGACGTGAAGTTTTTTTTTTTTTCCAGTGACACATTTCAGTGAGAGTTTTACATCGCGTGGAAAGCTTAATCCTATTTGATTCGTCCCAGATTTATCAATTGAGACTAGTTTCCTGTAAACATTTTTTTTTCTTTCCCCAGTCACACGAACTTTGTTTATAGATTACTTACTAAGCGGGAGCTTATGTCACTTGGCTGACTCTGGTGCTGTGCGGCATTCTGGGTCGAGTAGCGCTGTGCCCTGCTCCCTCTGAAGGCTGCAGCCTTTAATAAGAACCTCCAAAAAACCCCGACAATAACAGTCATTTGGAAGGCGTCCAACCATTGTCATCGATTTAGACTCGCTCCATGCGGATAATAGATTAGGGTACAGTACAGTATAGAAGAAAATACAGTGCAATGCAGTTTAGAATAGCAAAGAGTACAATACAATCGAAGAGATTTGAACAAAATACACATTAATTATAACGGCCTGCATTATGTAGAAGACAATAGTATGTAAAGACAAAATGCCGGAAAGTTCCATGGATTTAATAGAACTATTATTGTGTTCTATATGATGTACTCAATAGAATAGAGTACATCATATAGAACACAATAATAGTGTAGGATAGAATAGGATACATATGAAAGAATAGATTGGCCTTGAATAGGGTAGAAACTTTTCAAATCCTAATCCTATTTGATTCTGCCCAAATTTGTCAAATCCATATATATATATATATATATATATATATATATTTTTTTTTTTTCCTTTTAGCCATTTTCTCAGTCATGCTGCAGTCCTGCTGGAGCTTACATCTGTTGTTTAGCTGGACTCGCTCCGGGGCTGTGGGTCATTCTGAAATATGAGTATACCTATGTCTTCCTCACTCTGAAGGGATGATGAAGGGTTGTACATGAAGGCCATTTGGAATCAACTATTAATGTCATTGATTTTGAATCACTGCATGCAGAGAGTAGAACATGGTACAGTGTGGAATAGAACAGAGTCCAGTGTGGTGTGGATTACAGTAAAGTACATCGCCATATGGAATCGAGTTCAGTAACCAATTGGATAGAGTGTAGCGTTCAATCGAGAAAAGTACAATGATGTATAGAATAAACAGTACAGAATAGTCTACAAAACAGAGTATGGGAAAATAGAGTGCAATAGAATACAGTAACAAATAGTGAAAAACCATTGGCTCAGTTGTGATCATGTGACGCTCAGCGTCAAAACAAGAAGCGAATGTGTGATATATGATACTCGTAAACCAAGACTTGCTCATTTTTCAAGGCAGAAAAATGTATTAAAAATCTTCTTACTCGCAATCCGAGGTTCCACTGTATGTATACATTGTATAAATTGAGTATAAATTGGAATAGGGTAGCAGTTGCTTAGAATATAGTATATATATGATACAGTTCCTGACTCATGAACGAGATCCGTTCCTGGAGCGCATTCGTTTGTAAGTTGGGTTAGTTTGTAAGTCAGATTCATTCATAAATTTAACAAAATGAGTCTTACACCCCTTTTGCACCTATGTGGGAAGCTGTTCTGCGCATTGCCTGTAAGTGTAGTTTATTGCTATTCACTGTAGTTTTTGGCGGTTTTGGCGTAGTCATTACATTTCCAAATTTTTCGCACCAAAAAGTAAAGTAAGCATGTTTAATTTTTTGGACAGTTCTCGCAGAGTGTGCGTCTCCCTCTGTGCCTAACACTTACAATGTAAATCAACACACGGGTTTGGCGAGACTGCACCACGAGGGGAATCCTGGTGATGCAGTGGGGTCAGCTGACCTCGTTTAAAGGCAGCCCCGAGGAAGACACCACTACATGCTGTTTACTCTCACGCTCAGAGCTGTTTCGGACTCTGTTTTGTTGAGGATTTTCTGAAATTAGGATTATTCTCAATCAGGACAGCTTTACAGAACAGACATTGTCTATCATAGTGCTCTTAGACTGATTCTTTGAAACCGGTGAGGCCGACTCATTTCTCCCCCACACATACACACAAACACACATGGACTGGACTTTAGACATTTTATACATTCACTTACACACTGAAAATATTGTATATAATAATATGTATTGGTATCTGGTGCACTGCACTTTTTTGTACAATACGTATGATGTGCAGTGAGATGCTTCTTATTACTGCCCATGACCAGGAAAAACAAACAAACACTAAAAGTAAAACTTAAAATAAATAGGTAGAAATGTAAATCATGTTAAGTAACATGCTAGGAAACATAACAAATAGATAAGAGTTTTGTGAGTTGAGTGTACAATACAGAGAGCAGAGTAGAATATGAAGTAAAGGCCAATGTAATATAATTTAAGGTAATACAATAAAGTTAAAAGAAAAGAACTCACTAAATAGCAGTAAGTAATATGAAGTTCAAATAAATTGATTTAAGTGGACAGAATAGCATTGCAGCTTACAGAGGGAATATTTTGAGGTGGAATGAAGTGACCTGATGAGAAACACACTTCACGTTCCCACCCTCTAGCTCAATATGCGTTAGTACTGAATTAAAATGTAATTTTTAATTTTAAAAATAAAATTTCCTTTTTTTGAGCAGATCTCTGTATATGTTCTCATCGTAGATCATACCAGGCTCTCAGTTCTGGTAGTTACGTCTGTATGTCATTTTTTCCTATATTCTTTTGGTATTGCTTGCTTGACCAAACACACACACACGTATTTCATATTAAGCACATATTAAGTTTTTAATATTCTGTCATATGAATATGGAATTCACGTCTGTGCAGGCCATGTGTAATCCTCTCATTTATTCAAGAGGCAAGAGAATTTTTTTTTTTGTGCTCAATAAAGTATCTTCCTGAATATATGTCATTCTATCTATCTATCTATCTATCTATCTATCTATCTATCTATCTATCTATCTATCTATCTATCTATCTATCTATCTATCATTCTATCTATCTATCTGTCTATCTATCTGTCTATCATTCTATCATATTCTTATGTTTTATTTTTTTATTGATACTATTGAAACTATTAACAAGACTTGCAGGTGTTTTCTACCAGGTATAAACGCTCTTTTTGTTACCATCCTCTCTCTCTCTGTCTCTCTTTCTTAACATTAACAAGGAAAAACACTTCAATGTTAAATAAACGTCTTCTTGCAGAATTCTTTAATGCACATGTCCCTGTGAATGAGCTGTTACTATAGAAGTGATAATCTATTACAACCGGGGTGTTAGTACAACCTGTGAATCAATTTCATTTTCAGTTACAGTCAAAAGCTACAGTAGTGTCAGAGTGTTCAGGAGCACTGGGATAAAAATAGTCTGTTTAAAAGATATTAGGGACTGGAATCACCAGGGAACACCTGATAGGATATTATCATGATACCTAAATGCCGATTTGATTTATATAAAGATCATTTAAGCATCATGGTTTCATAAATATGCCGATTCGATATCGTTTTTTTTTCTTTCTTCCAATAATTTTAAAAACGTTTTTAACAATTGTCATTGTCGCAAAGCAGCTTTACACAATCAAAAGAATTATTTAAGCTTGTATGGAATGTGAATGTGTATGAATTTATTTTTTCATATCACTTAATAAAGCTGTATTTGAGTAAACCTTTATGTACAGTATGTAATGAAGTTATAATGTATATAGTCACAAAAGCTGTTCAAGTCAATCTGGGACTTTTTAATTTCGCAAAATAAAAGAACACGAGATTTACAAGAGTAAAAACTACTACTTTTATTTCTCTGTATAATCGCCTGCTAAAGCTGTTTAACTGCTCTAAGAGTCTCATCCCTGTGAAGGCGTAGTTCAGAGTTTACGGCGTCGGTCTTCCTCAAATCCAAACTAATGATTGTTTGCGGAAACCTCTGCAAATATCCTCTGTTATTTATTTATTTGGCTTTATTCTTTGTAATATATAATTTTTCATGCATTTTAACACCTAAAATCATTAAGAACAATATAATTTACTAAATCTGTAACATAAATATTAATGTAGATTCAACTGAATTTTCATATGAAATCTAAGACTGTATAATTTTTAGTACTGTAGAGAGAGCACAAAGGCACGTAACCCCCACCAGTTTCTGGGGTAGACTCTAAATCAGTTTTATGTCTTCATTCATGAGAAATTTCATCAGTCCTGGTTTGACTTGAACGCCTAAGTTGTAAGTAACAACTTAATAATACAGTAACACACAAAGTATCTCTGAGGGGAAAAAATACATTTAGTTAGTAAAAAAAAAAAAAAAAATTATGTTCTCTAATGAAAACTAAAATAAGTGTCCATAGAGTCTTACTCTTTCTCTATGTGTACTGTATATGTTTGTGTGTGTGTGTGTGTGTGTGTGTGTGTGTGTGTGTGTGTGTGTGTGTGTGTGGGTTGTGCATGCATGTGGACTTTCTCTAGGGACTTGGACCCTCTATTAATATCCTTTAGGGGAAGTTTTTTCTCCCCCTAGCTATCCCTCTTCGTGATTCGCAAAGCCTCTGTGTGTTTATGTACTGTATGTAATATATATATATATATATACACACACACACTGTATATGTGTGTATGTGTGTGTGTGTGTGTGTGTGTGTGTGAATTCTCAGAGTGAGCCAGTTTCTCTTGGAACCTGCTGTAGGGTTTGTATGTTTCTGAAGGAAGCATAAAGCAATGTCGAGTGCGAGTCTGGAGCTGATTCGTGCACATTTTATTTATTTTTTTACCCTCTGCTTTTCAGGGCCGTTTGAGATTTAACGGAATTCTTTGCGTCTACTTGACCACAGAGCATTTTTCTCCATAGATTTCACGATATCATTAAAATGCATTAGAGAGAAATAAATCAATAGTTTTTTTTTTTTTTTTTGCCGTGAAGCCAAAGTTATTCGTTACAGCACAGACTGCCGCGCTTCTGCATGAACGGAGTGTTAAAAAATTGATCTATAGAACGAAGACGGTATTACTCGCGTGTCTTTTCAGTTTTTAACACTTCAAGGTTCACTCACGTCACAGCGCAGCGGCCTGATGAATTATTTACTCCGCTCGTCCCGGGTTCGTTGTAGCTAAATCTCTAAAGCTGCAATTCCTTTCAACCTGGATATAAAGAACAATGGATTCTCACCGAACCAACAGAACAGAAATCCCCGACTCAAATCTCCCACACCCGCTCTGAGCGGATTGTTTGATGCCATCAGGAATCTCTGATGGATTACTTACTTTATTTCAGAAACATGGCAGGAAAAATCATTGTATCATGGTGGGATGTGTTAGTTCAGACTGGTTTTGTTTTGTTCATTTTAATACCAAGCTCAAGAATCCATAATCTTTTCAATCTTGTGCTTTTGACCGCGTTCTGTCATCGACATGTTATAAGTTATTATCGCGTCCAGCGAATTACGTTTATGATCCTTGTTCATCTTCTTATGAGCTTTTATGTAAAATTGACTAAAATTAAAATTTCAAACCTTTATTTACTACTACAGAACTATTTCTAGTCTTAAGTAAGAGGTCACTAATCACATACAAATGCAACATAACTAAGAATACAGTAAGCCTCTTACCTACGAACGTGTTCTGTTCCGAGAGCTCGCTCGTAAGTCTAGTTTGTTCGTAAGTCCAATAAACGGTGTCTGGGTACTAGGATACTATTAATATAATATTGTCTAGGTTCTCCCTTGTGCCACCAAAACAGCCCTGACCTCGTCCAGGCATGGCCTCCACAAGACCTCTGAAGGTGTGCTGTGATCTGTATCTGATACCAACACGTTAGCACCAGAACGTTTAAGTCTTGTGAGTTGCAAAGTCGATTGGATTGAGATCTGGAGAACTTGGAGGCCAAATCAACTGTTATGTTCCTTATATCATTCCTGAGAATTTTTCGCAGTGTGTTAGAGCTTATTAATCCTGCTGAAAGAGACAACTGCCATCGGTTTCCGTGGAGGTGTGTACTGTAGTTGGTCAGCAGCAACATTTAGGTAGGTAGTACGTTATCAAACTAACATCCACATGAATGGCAGGAGCCATGGTTTCCCAGCAGAACATTGCCCAGAGTGTCGCACTCCCTCGACCAGCTCATCTTCTTCCCATTTTCATCATGCACCCAGCCAGCCACATTGTGCAACAGATAATTGATCTTCTTCCATGGCCTCGTGGTCTGGTACTTATGGTCTTTCGGCAGTGGACAGTGATGGAGCAAGCTACAATGCACTGTGTGTAGAGAAATCTGAGACTAAATTTCTATTAGAGCCAGCCTTAACTTTTCTCAGCAGTTTGTTCTGCAGTAGCTCTTTGGTACGATTGGACCACACTGGCTTTTACCGCTTGTCTAGACACATTTTTGTCTCATTTGTCCAAGTCACTCAGATCCTTACACGTGCACATTTTTCCTGCTTCTAACACATCAACTTCTAGAACCGATGTTTACTGTTCACTTGCTGGTTGATCCCACCCGAGTTGTGTCGAGGTAACCGGATGATGATGATGATGTATAGTCTTTGTAGATGTCTTTCGACCGCTATCTCACACAACTTTACACTTGACGCAACCCTTCCTTTTTATTCAGTATCGGCCCCGGCGCTCCATCTTCTGGCTGAGATTTAGGCATTTGGGTTGGAATAACAGCGAATCTTGGTGTCCACCGCATGGACAGGCGAGAAACCTACCACAGAGTCGCCGTAACAGGATAATGAACGTTATTTACTTCGCTAAGAATAAACAATAATTTAATGGCGCCACACAGTCGGAAAAACTAGCTTAACTTCTTATACAAGCTAATCGATCCAAGTAGCTTATGTACTTATTGGCCAGAAACCGCATTCCACAGGCTGGGTTTCGAGGTGAGAAAAGATTAATCTTCAACCCATTTACTTGTCATACAGACTATTCATTATTTGAACAAATTAGTGTGAAATGATTCGCCCTCGATAGACGAGGAAAACTGTATGTAGAACCACTGGTCCGTAAAAAAAAAAAAAACAAAAAAAAAGGTCAGAGAGCTCAATACATGACTGCAGTACAGTGTACTATAAAGACTTTTCATACCAGGAAGATTGAAAGAAATCGCTTTGCCTCGGTTATGGTCAAGGAAAAGATTAATAAATTATTGTGGACAAAAATTGTGTGTGTGTGTGTGTGGCACAGTATTCAGGTGTGTGTGTGGAGTGAATGCAGGATTCTTCTTTTTCCTCGTTCATGATGTGTCATGAATGTTGTGTAAAAGTTATGGGTGTGGACAGATTGTGTGACAGTGGATGGTGTTTTTAATTATCATCATAACATCTCGGCCTGAGCACTACCGCACCTCCCGCTCCGACGCCCACCTGGAATACACCAGCACGTCAGGGTGACCAGTTGAACTGTACAGATGAGAACAAACATCGTGATTTTATTTTCCTCGTCCCACTTAAAATCATTTCTGTTTAGATTTTTGCCAATACAACCGATTAGTTTCAACTTCTGATTCATTTAGGACACACAGGAGATGATCTGTAGCCGCGTTTCAGACCTCCATCGAGTCGGGAAAACCGCAGAGAGGATGCATGGACGATTCTTTACTGTACATGTACTGTACATGTGTATTATGTGTTGCTTCCTTAGAATTTTTTTGTTTTGTTTTATATTTTGTCATACAAACCGAGGCCTTGGTTGCCATGTCTTCCCTCTGATTTGGATTAAGGTCTTGGACTGTTGAGTAAACATGCTTCGAGGGAGTTAAGTTCCCACTCACTAACTTCCTGCTCTGGATGCTCGCTACTCCCTCTGCTGCTGCTGTTACTCAGTGTGTAAGAAGAGATGGAGCTCATAATAAAACCTAGTGAATATTGTGGTCTCGCTAGTATTGTATTGTGTGTCATAATATCCTAGACAACGATGATGTATTACAGTGTGGTTTATGAGTAATTCAGTATACACAGTGCCGTGAAAAAGTATTTAATTTGATAATTATCATTTTTTGATTATCATCAAACCCATTTTAACATTACACAAAGATAACCCGAATACATATCAAAATGCAGTTTTTTATTTCATTTATTAAGGGAAACTTTACATTTCACTTGCCACACCCAGGCCTGATTACTGCCAGACCTGTTGAATTAAGTAATAAGTTAAATAGAGCCTGGCACTAAAAGATCTTAAAAAGCACCACGATCCAAAGAACGGATGAGAAACAAAGGTACAGCGAAACCTTGGATTACGAGTGGCGCAGTTTGCGCGTGTTCCGCAAGACGAGCAAAGATTTTTAAATAAATTTTGACTTGAAAAACGAGCAAGTCTTGGTTTACGAGTGCCTGGTATCATGTATCACGCATGCGCTTCTTGTTTTGACACCGGGCGTCACGTGATCTCAACTGAGCCAATGATTTTTCTTTCTCTTGCGCTGCGGAATTGTGGGTAATTGTCTGCTCTGCTGGGTCTTAGTGCTCGTCGCTTACTGGTATAATCAACATCTCCCTCTCTGTTTCAGCGTGTCTGTGCACGTGTGTAATTTGACACAGACACACACACACACTCTTTTGCCTTTACACCCCCTCCCCGGCTTCACATACACACACACACACTCACACACACACACACACACACACACACACACACACACACACACACACACACACACACACACACACACAGACATACACTCTCTGCCCTACACAGAAACTCTGTTCTGTCGCGATTCTTTTCAAAGGTAAAGTGCTGGTTCATTTTGTTTTTGTTTTTTTTACTTTACAGCAGTGATTGTTAGTATGTACTCACTTGAGTGTCATTAGAGACATTTCTTTTTTTCCCCCGTTAAAACAGTGTTTCCATTGTGTGTGTGTGTTTGTTGTGAAACTTAAAAAGCGAGGTGGGGGGAGGGAGGGGGGAGTTTTACTGTGTAAGACATGGCGAGGGAAGGGGCTAATTCCACACACACACACACACACACACTGCACGCACAAACGGAAACACTTTTTTAGGGCCCAAGCACTATGACATCAGCCCTATTCGTCATAGTGTTTGAAGGGCCCTCTTGTTTTCCTTAGGATTTTTTTTCCCCACCCTTTTGGACTTTTTGGGGGTCTTAGCATGCTCAAAAACTCCAGGATGCCTGAGAGTCTCGTGGCCCGGGGCCCAAAGGGGCCCCCACACGAGATTTTGCTGCCTAGATCATACACACTTTCACCTAGGCACAAAAAACTTGGTACACATTTAGAGCTCATCGAGCCGAACAACTTTCGCGCTGCATGTCGTGGGCTAAACTCAACAGGAGGCTGGTTATTTTGGGTCGTTTGCAAAAACGCACCCAATGGATTTTGATATACTCCTCCTAGGGAAATTATACAATCGCTACCAAACTGGGCCAAAGAGATCTAAAGACATTGAGGATGCAAAATTGCGGACGGATTTTTGATATCTCAAACGGGTCAGCCGTGATAATGCCTTAAACGTACGCCGAAAAATTATTAATAACTTTCTGTGTGGCCTTATATTGAGTGACATTATATTCAGTGACACCTTCTGTGACATCACAAACACACACACACACACACACACACACACACACTAATGCACTCAACAAATATTTAGGGCCCAAACTAACATTAGCCCTGTTTTAACACACAAACACATCTCACACACTAACACACACATCACTAATGTTAATACACACAGACTCAAACCATACACACAAACAAGCACGAACACAAGCACATTTACTCGTCACACACAGACTGACACATCTACACATCACACACCTCTCTCCCTCACTTTCACACACACTAACAATTGCACACTAATGCGCGCACACACACACACGCACACACACACAGGCATGCTGCATGCACACACACACACACACACTCATACATCACACACATGCACACATACATACACCCATATTACAAATGTTTACACTCACGCACGCACACAAACCTCTCACGATGCACACACACACCACACACACACACACACACACACATACACACACCCCTCTCTCACGACACACACACACACACACACACACACACACACACTAATGCACTCAACAAATATTTAGGTCCCAAACTGACATTAGCCCTGTATAGTGTTCGATGTGTGCAGGTTGTGAGGTGCAACCGAGTGGCGATGGTTTTTTCGAGCTCTTAACATACTCGAATGACACAGGTTGTGCGGTGCGCCCGGGGTGGGTATGGCACAAGGTGCTTGGGCCCGTCATCGTTGCTTGCAACTGTATTTTTATTTTTACTTTTTTTAAAGGTAAAGCGCAGGTTAATCTGTTTTATTTTTACTTTATATATTGTATTAATTATTTTTATTTGTTTTTTGGGGGCTGTGGAATGAATAATTTGAGGTTTCATTATTTCTTATGGGAAATTTTGATTTGGTTTATGAGTTTTGGAATGCAAGCCCGCTTCTGGAATGAATTTTTCTCGTAATCCAAGGTTTCACTGTAATTGAGGTGTATCAATCTGTAAAGGATTACAAAAACATAACTTTAGGACTCCAGAGAACCACGGAAAGAGCCATTATCTACAAATGCAGAAAACTTGGAACAATGGTAAACCTTACTAGGAGTGGTCGCCCTACCAAAATTACACCGAGAGCACAAGAACGACTCATCCAGTTGCTCATAAAAGAAGGCAGAACACCATCTAAAGAGCTGCAGACCTCACTCGTCTCAGTTAAGTTCACTGTTCATGATTCAACAATAATGAAGAGTTTCGAGGCGAAAGCCACTGCTGTACAAAAAGAACACCAAGTTTCACATGTACCAAAAAAAAACAAAAAAAACATCTTTTTTTGTATAAGACTTTTTGGCGGATATTTTGGGAACTGATTAAACAAAAGTGTATGTTTTTCTAAGGCGAGTGTCCCATTACACCTGGTGGAAAACTAACAGCATTTCATGGAGATGATGGTGGTGGTGTGATGAATTGCAGCCACTTTGCAGTTTCAGTACCTGGACGACTTGCCATAATTGGTGGAAACATGAATTCTGCGCTCTATCAGAAAATCCCACCATCAATTTGTGACCTCAATCTCACTTGGGTTATACAGCAGGACAGATGATCTGAAACACACCAGGAAGTCCACCTCTGACGGAATTAAGGTTTTTCAGAGCGGCCTTGTCCGGACTTGAGATTTCATGACATGACCCTAAACAAGGCAGTTCAAGCTCAATAACCCCACACAATGTGGCTTAAAAAAATATAAAAAATTCTACAAAGAAGAGTGGGCCAAAATTCTTTCACAGCATTGTAAAAGACTCATCTTTTTCACACAGGGCCATGTAGGTATGGACAGCTTTTTCTCCCTTAAAATAAATTACGATTTAAAAACTGCATTTTGTATTTACTCGGATAATCTTAGTGTAATATAAAACTGGTTTTGATGATAATCTCAATAATTTAAGTGTAACAAAAAAATTCAATCAGGAAGGGGCAAATACTTTTTAACAGCACTGTACCTTTTGTGTAGTAGTGTGTATTTATAATACTATTCATAACTCATTCAGAACCCATTCCTCTCTTTTTGTTTATATAATGCAGCGTGGCCTTTGCGAACACCCGTCATACTTTACTTCAAATACTTTTTTTTTCTTTTTTCGGTGGAGTGGAGGAGGGGTACGTTATGTGTGTGTGTGGGACAGAGAAATAATGCCGTTATCTGAGGGGATTTCGTCCCATGCATTTATCACTGCCATGTCGCTTTTCTTCCTTTCTAATTTTGGCCATGTGTATCTGTGTATGTGTTCCTTGATGCCAGAAACGGATGCTGGTTTAAAAAAAAAAAAAAAAAAAAAGCTCCTCGTACACATCCATCCATCAGCGTTCGGTCGTCCTAATCTCTGCTCTGCTTTATACATCACACAGCATGTGACTGCTGCCTGTTTCGGGAACATTTGTCATCGCAGTCACGTAACAGGACTTCAAAACCCGAATCCGCTCCTTTAATCTCCTCCCAGGCGCGAGTGCAGCAGGACAGCGCCGACATTTCAGTCTCAGGAGTGGCATGAAAAATATTAACTGAGTAATAGATCTAGTGTCTGATTAGACGAGTCATAAATCCGTTTATTCGATGAGTCCGTTCTGATTCCGGGACGATGATGCGGCGTATGCTGAGTAAGAAAAGATAATCTCTGTCCCCTTCAGAAGGAGAAGTAGGTTAGGTTAGATCACAGCAGAAAGGTCCATCTCATCATTCTGTAGTTTGTTGAGAGGAGAGGGGAAAAAAAAACAGGCTGGTGAAAAAAAATGACTGTATGAAGCTTCTATAAGTATTTTGTTTTGGTTTTTAAAATGTAATTTAACCATGAATAAGCAAAATGTATGACGTGCTTTTCATTGTTGATTAAATTCTCATAACAGCACGACCCCTAGTGCATTATTTTTTACACTCCAATAAAAAAATAAAGTTGTTTTAAATCATGACGGAGCATTAAGTTTGCACTAGGTATGATTAGTCCAAAAATAATTTTCTCCCTATTTTCATCACACCATCAGCGACCGCTAGACAGAAGCGAGGGCGCAGAGCGACAAGTGCTTTCTCTGGTGAGTGGAGTGTGTGGAAAGGAAGTGATGAGGTGTGTGCAGGCAGGTTGGAACAGATGGAGAAAAGTGTCAGGTGTGTGTGTAAAAAATAAAAAAATAAAAAAATAAATATAATATATAATATTATATATATATATATATATATATATATACACACACAAGACAGTGATGCTCTACACCTTAGATACAGTGGCACTGAAGAAAAGACAGGAGGCAGAGTTAGAGGTAGCAGAGATGAAGATGTTGAGGTTCTCTTTATGAGTGACAAGGATGAACAGAATCAGGATCGAGTCCATCAGAGGGACAACCCATGTTAGATATTTTGGAGATAAAGTCAGAGAGGTGAGATTGAGGTGGTCTGGACAAGTTCAGTGGAGAGATTGTAAATATATCGGTAGAAGGTTGCTGAGGTTGAAACTGGCAGCCAGGAGGAGGCTAGAGGAAGACCAAAGAAGAGATTTATGGATGCAATGAGGAAGAACATGAAGTTAGTTGGTGTGAGAGAAGAGGATGCAGAGGAGAGAAAGGGAACAGCTGAAAGACAAAGAAGATGATGATCATTCACGCCCCCTCACATATGGCCTTTCTAAACAAAAAGTGTCTTAGAAACTGTACAGAATGAACGAATATATTATTTTCTTTGAGTGAATGAGCAGGATGATTGTCGCATCATTTTGGAGCAAAAATTCCAGGCTACAAGGTCCAGTTTGCAAAAGTCTTGTACACAAATGTTATGAATGTGTTTTGTGGTCTTATTTCAGTGACTTCTTTTTGTTTTGTTTTTTGTTTTTGTTTTCAATAACCATACATAATTTTATTTTCTCCAAAATACAAAATAATACATACACACTGCTCACATATTACTGTAACTCAGTTTGTGCTAAATGTTTCCATTTCTATGTTTATAAGTACAGTTAAACCTTGGATTGCAATCTTAATCCCTTTACAGACGCGTGCTTGTATATCAAAGCACTCGTATATCAAAGTGAATTTCCTCCATAAGAAATAATGGAAACTCCCAAAAATATTCATATAAAAATAATTCATACATAATATAAAGTAAAAATAAAATTAATTAACCTGCACTTTACCTTCGAAAAGAATCCTGACAGAGCCATGTTTTTATGCGCGCATGCGCGTGTCACACTGTAGAGAGACAAGACAAGGGAGGGAGGGGGCTACTGTCTAGAACGACTTTTATACACATGCGCGCACACGCACGTGGTCACAGTGTTATAATAAACAGTGCACTCATGCACGGACGTTGACCGTATGAGTGACGGATGCGCACCGAGACTGAGCATGGGAGATGATTACCTATAATCCCGTAGCACGCGAGAGAAAAAGAACCATTAGCTCAGTTTTGTTCTCGTGACGCTCAGCAGACACAGCACATGCGTACTACTCTGTAAGTATATCAAGACCTCACTCGTTTATTACTCGTACTCCAAGGTTCTACTGTGACTGAAAAATACAGTCAGGATGTCTTTAGGACCCCTGAAACACCCACTGACCCCCTGAGGTTATTCAATCATTCAGTCTTTATTTATTTAGCACCCATCCACTGGCAAGTGGTTCATAGATGCTAAGGAACATGGACAGAATTTGTAAAAATTAAATGATAAAATACACAGACAAGACACAAAATAACAACAACAATAATAAAAAATATTTTATTTTCCGACACAATGCTCCGACACAAGCGCTATCCGTCCTCCTCCTCACTGTGATCAACGTGGACGTATAAATACTGTATACTGTATCTTCCCCCCCACCCCCCGTTAAAGCATAAAGCTCTTCAGGATGTGTAGTGTGTGTGTGTGTGTGTGTGTGTGTGTGTGTGTGTATAAAGCGATTGTAATCATAAACTACATATCTTCCAGATAATTTCTACGAGTAAAGAATTATAATAAAAATAAATAAATAGATAAATAAAAAAAATTATTGCAACTTTAAATCGTGAGCTTCCTTGTTTTGTACATTTTAATGTTTTTAGCTTCATTGTGTGCTCTATTTATTTATTTATTTATTTATTTCCTTGTAGTAAATGCATGAGCACTAAATAAGCTTGTAGAGAGACATTCATTATAAGGTATAAATCATTACAGAAATAAAAGCGTATAAAGGCTAATGTGAAAGAAATCTTTTTATTATTATTTTTATTATTTAAATTTTTTATATGAGAAACCGGTCGTAACTCAAGCTTATATTGTAATGCAGCTCTGCTCAGCAAGGGAACCGCGGCTATATCTGAAACCGGGAGCTCGGGTACCGTAAATTAAACGCCGACTCGGAGGGCAAGACGTTTCGCTTCAGACCCAGAAATCCCACCGGATTTTACTTTTGTGCCGCTTAAACACGGAGCTCATAAATCCATCGTGGCTGCTATGAAGGATTCCGCGGGTCATCGGTATGGGTCGCGAGATCCTGAAGGAGGAAGGAAAGATCTTATTTGTGTTGAGTCACTTTAGAGAAACTGTGATTGTCTGATATCTTTCTCCATGTTCATGGTGTTTACTGTTGCACCTCGTATTGCTGTTAGTTAATCACTTAGTGGAATTCCAGCAACGATTAGGAATAAGGAGACTTGAGCAACCGATGAAATTCCGGCATTGTTGACCCAAAACTACATAAATTTTTCAGTTGGAACGTATTTCATGTGGTTCAGGATGGAGTTTTTGGGTTTCAAGATTTTCCTATACAGTATGTCTCTGCATCATTATAATAGTTTGAAATCAAGTTGTCCGGCTCGAATGCGATGCTCTGCTTGATTAGCCCACACCCTGCGTCTAGTGAAGTGCGCATCCAAGACTGATGTGTGAAGTGTAAGAACGGAACATGAAATATTAAACGTGACGGTGTGTTCATGAATTGATGAAGGTATTCATCACAGACGATAGAGAAGAGAAATGCACTAGATCTGAGAATCATAGCCTGGGTTGGGTACCTGTAGTTTATGTACAGTATTTGCAAGTTTATGAAAAAATGTGAATTGTGAAGAAAGCGAAAAATCCCAAGTACATTATAATTTTTTGTTTTTTAACAACTAAGAACTCCAACATGTATAAAGTTGGTTTAAATGAACTAATCATGATGGCGTATTACATTTGCATTAAGTACAGTAGGATTAGTCCAAAAATAATTTTCTCCCTAATTTCGTCACACTTTACGGCACCTATCAGCGACTTATAGCCAGAAGCAAGGGCGCGGGCTGACACATGCTTTCTATGGCGCTGTCCAAACACTGTTCATTAAGCGTAACACACTCGTACTAAAGCGCTATCCGTTCTCTTCCACATGCAAAAGCTCACAGACACCCGTGATCGGACTGTGTCACTATAATCAACAAGGGCATACCAGGTACGCCAATATGGCACCGATACGCCAATATATAACCGGTTTGTACTAGAACTGAATCAGAGTGCAGATTTCAGTTCCTCCGCCGTGAAAAACGATTTCCTGACTGAGAAACTCGATGCGAGTCAGAAAGCTTTAATAACAGAAATCTAACTAATCTGTGTAGTAACTCGAGTGTCCATGTCGTTTTTGCATTCCGACTTAAAAGCACAACTCAGAAAATGAGACAGTAATTTAACTTGCTCTGGCGGCATCAGGTAGCGTTAGCTTCCTAAGCTGTTATATTAAAATGCTTAAAATGATTACCTCCTAAAGTTGTGTGTGTATTTCACAACAAAAGATTCCGACACCCCGACATGCAACAAATGTCTTTCAACAGTTGCTTGTAAAAGGGAGAAACACATGGACATCAGTCAGTGTGTGTGTGTGTGTGTGTGTGTGTGTGTGTGTGTGTGTGTGTGTGTGTGTGTGTCCAGCCCCAGTCAGATCAACACTAGGAAAGTCAGGAGAGGTGTGGTGTTTTCTCTAGATAAGGTGGATATGGTTATATTCCTGCAAAAATGTTGCTGAAATGTGAAGCTGGTTTGTAGCGTACCAAGAATACCAGCTACTTTGATGTTAATGAGTGTTAAGTATTGTAGTAGTTGGGTTAGGTAGTGTGCAAATTAGTGTATTGTATCTACTGTACTTACATTTATGTATGCTTAAAGTATATTCTTTTTCTTTTTTTTTCTTCTTTTTTTCACAATAAAAAATTTTGTGGTTCTTTTTTTTTTTCTTCTAAGTATCAGTTCAGGCACTGTTTAGGCACCGGTACCGTTTTAAATGTAGCGATTTGACACCGTTATTGCAAAAAACAAAACAAAAAAACAACAACAAACAATAACTCAACCCTCATAGTTCTCATAGTTAGACTGTCAATTCGATTCAGTTCGATTCATTGACATTGTAATATTTCAGATTTGATTCAATAGCCTTAATGTGTACTTGAAGGTGTCCAAGTATTAAAAAATACAAGTAGTATTTAATAAACATGGAACTTGTGTTGTCGTTTATTGTTGTCAAGTTCTGTACAAAGCTCTTTTTCAGGCCAGTGTTGCAACAAAGCCAAAGATGAAGCTCTCACAAAATGCAAGTATTTGCAGAAAATGGAAGCAGTTTGTATCCTCTGCAAAATTTGAGGTGTATTTTTTTACATTTATTTTTACAGAATTTGTTAATGTTCAAGCCGTTAATGTTTATCCATAGCAACTTTTCCATCTTTTTCCATCCTCGTACATCTGAGCATTCAAGGGCTGAAACAATGACAACCTGGCGGGGTTTGAACAATGACAACCTGGCGGGTTTAAACCTGTGACCCTCCGATCAGTAATCCAACGGATGTTTACCTAAATATATAAAAATTTGATCAACCAATCATCATAAAGTCAAGATTATCTTATTTGGGAAAGGAGAGTGTGAGTGTGACTCTGTACCCTTTCTGTCAGAGCCGTGTGGGCGTGAGATCGCAGAACGATCATCACCTGTGTTACGTCTGCAAGGAGAACAAACGATACTGTGTACATTTAGAGAGTGAAAGTACGTAATAACGTTATGCGCCACCATGAGAAAAGTGAAAATGAGATGAACATGTAGATATAAATGGATAAAGGTTCAAACATGTTTTTTCAATCAAAACAAAGTCATTGTAATATTTTTAGATGGCTGTTGGGCACAAGGAAGAAAAGACTTCAGGATGTACTGGTTTAGAAAAATAGAAAACTTTGCACCAGTAAAAAGCAACTTCAATGATTGATGATTATTTTCCCATTACTTACTTTTTGCACTTTTAAAAAGTACGGATTTGTGCCTGAAGGAGCAAAATGTACCCAAACTTGAATGTGATATTTTAACTTTTCCTCAAGATTTTTTTTATTTTTTAAATAATTTTTTTAGCCAGTTCCCAACTGTCATAAAACCACTCCCCCCATAAAGGCTGTAACCATCATCCAGGGAGGGCAAAGGCTATCATGTGTTTCCTCCATGAACCGGATCCTTTAGGGGCGTTTTCACACTGGTAACGATCTGTTCCGTTCTGTACCCGAGCACGATTTCTCCCCCTCCCCAATCCCCCGCAGGTCTGCGTTCACACTGTAATAGCGATTGTGATCCCGGGGACACTTGCGTATTTACACAACCGGAAACAGTAGGTGGCGGTAGAGAGGTAGTTGGTTTGTTTTTCGCCGGGAAAAAAAAACTAAGAAAGAAGGAGAAACGCTACTCGGGTCATGAACTGTGAGACACCTGTTAATGCTCCGTGTGGATGTTTTTATTTTTATGACAAAAACAACGGCGCTGTAAACAACATGCCTACTGACACATCTGTCGCGTGACTCAGAGGGTGAAATGAGCGCGCGCTGCACGGACACTACACGAGGCACTGAGGAATGACTTGACAACTCTGTAAGGTGAGTAATCAGGTGTGTCCACATTCTCTACTGATTTACAGTCAAATAGAAATAAAGTGATCATTAAACATTACTTTCTTTAGTCATAGCACATTTAAAATTTTTACTTTATCATAAAAATAGTGTTTATGCACACTAAATTAATCACAGATGTAAACAATGAATAAATGAAATAAATGCTACAAATAAATATAATACCTGCTAGAATAAAGTTAAACAAATAGCATAGATACATATGTATCATTTATTATATCTAATCATGCATTTTTCTGTTCTCCTCAGGATCATCTGGGTTTAGAGAGGGGTGGTGTGTGATGGCAGGATGTCCCTGTGACCAGGAGAGACCAGGAATGGCTAGTAAATACTCCTATTAAGGAGACAACAGTCCTACAAGAGAGATGCTTGTGCTCTTTTTTTCCTTACCGTGCTATGTGTAGATTTTCAAACTTAGCTGAGGTGCTGAAACTTAATTTAAAACCTCTCCATGCATCAATGTTTAGTGTTTAACATGTTTTGTGTGCCGTGTGTTTATATTGTATTTTTGTAAATGTAAAAATAAATGTATACTGTAAAATCCAAGATGAGTGTGGGGGATTTGAAATAGAGACAAAGTACTGGATAGAGTGCAAAATGTTTTATTAAACATTATTAAATAAAAATATAATAAGTAAATTTTGCAACAAAAGTAGCTGTCAAATAGGACAAAAAATCTAAACATTAAAATGTAGCATATTTTATATTTACTTGTACTTGCATAGCAAGAGGGTGTGTGTTAATGAAATGAAGACAACAGTTGTTCCATCGTCTGCATCAACATCCTATTCGATCTCTTGATGTTCCTTCCTCTGTATCTGTAGTCGGCGCTTCTCCATCTAAATTTGAGATTTCATGCAGAATTATGAGTCTCCTGCTCTGCACGTCAGGTTTTGTCTCTTTCTTCTGTTGTTAGCTGGTCTTGTGCTACTGTCAGAGGTCTCAGTCTGTGTTTCCTCCAGTGCCTGTCTGCAAGAAAGTATAAAAGCAAGAAATTAGCTGAAACTTACAACCATAACTGTCACGGACTAACCGGAGATGAAGCAGAAGACTTAGCAGTTAGCCCTGTAGCGTGGATGGTAAACCCAAACGCGGAAGTAGCGCGAGTAGGCAGGATAACCACGCAAGTTATTCTTAGAACTCTCCCGAAGCGAGAGCAAGAGTTTACACAAATAAACCCGCGTTCTAAATACACACACCCAATCAGAAGCGATAACCCAAGAAAGTGAGTACTCACGTTTGGACGAGCGAGGCGACGGTGATAGCACGGGCATAACTCAATGACTGAGCGATGTGATGCGTCATCTTGTTTCCTTTTATGCTTCCTGAAACCCGACCGTATTACTTCCGGGTCCTAGTGCCGGTCGTGTTATGAGTGTGCATGACAATAACAGCTTGTACAAATTAAAATTTCCCAACATTTACATTTTGTCACAGCAATCACTGTGAAACTGAAACTGTTAGCTGTGATAACAGATCTGTGGAGCTTATGTGGCTCATCAGCATCTTAGTTTTTATAAGTGTCTCTGAGATGTGTTGGAGAATATACATGAAGGTTCTACATAAAATATGAGTAAAGAGTAAAGTAACTGTAACTCTAATAGCTACATAAGCACAACACTTGAGTTCATCACATTCTGCTCTTCTGAACAGTGAAATGATCTGAGGCCTTACAGTGAGCAGACATGATGAGCATTCCAAGTTAACTTTACTGTGAGCTAATGTGAAAGGATCATCCTGTAGATCTTATTATAAGCATTTAAATGTCACCACAAGATCCACAGACAATTACCTGGAGATGTGGTGATGATATGAGACTCTGTTTAACAGTGTTAATAACAGGAGTTAATAGTATTTAATATGAACTCACCGCTCACGCGCAGGCTCTCTGCTGGACCAGGCTCCACACTGTCCGGTTCCGATGATGAAGGTAGATGTTGTTGTGGGTCAGAGGGGTTCCGACTCGATCACACTGGATGGTTTTTATCCTATTGTTTATCTTTTCCTCACTTC
The DNA here is from genome assembly GCA_013621035.1 of Clarias magur. Classification (NCBI taxonomy): domain Eukaryota; kingdom Metazoa; phylum Chordata; class Actinopteri; order Siluriformes; family Clariidae; genus Clarias; species Clarias magur. The sequence goes on along the minus strand of QNUK01000621.1, from coordinate 98,957 downwards.
AGTATCGCAGCGCGCGCTATGTGCTGCACGAGTCGCAGTTTGTTTAACTCTGCACGGCATTGCTCAGTGCTGCTGTACATACCTGCGCGCGTCTAAATACTTACGGATACTTCCGTAAATATCTGAGTTTTTATGTGTAGTGTCCGATTATCTCCGGATATTTTCGTCTGTCTAAATTTCTAGCAAATGCTATACTTCGGCATTACTTCACAGAGATTCTTCAGCAGCCACGTTTGTTTGTGTACAGAGTCGAACTGGAATTACGTCACTTCCTCTTTTGAGCACGAGCGCGTACTTATGTCCCGCCTTCCATTCTCAGGAAGGTGTGAATCGTTCCCGAAACCACCTCTGCAATTGGTCCAGGGATTTGTTCCCGAGCGCGGAACGATTCGGAACGATTACATTCTCACAGACAAAAATCAGCTGGTCCCGGGGCCAAGTGTACTCGGAAACGGATCTGGGACCGCAGTGTGAAAACGCCCTAAAACACACCAATGGAAACGGCATACTGTAACACACGGAGGAAAGCACTATCCTCTCCTTCCACCCGCATGACCTCGCCGATTGATGTGGACGCACTACCATGTGTCTCCTTTCTGGAAAGAAAGAAAAGTTCTTTCCGTGTTAAATCATGAGCTGATTTCTGAAAAAAAAAACGATGATGTGTACTTTACATAAATGGTGCAATGTGGAAAAAAAAGTGTTGAGGGGAATTAAACTATATTCCTATATATAACTCCCATATTAAACTTACAACATGAAAGTGAACAGAGAGAACGGACCAGATGAGTCCTATCCTACCTAGATACACGTTATAAAAAAAGGCGTACTAACTGAACTAGCATTGCAAAAGTCATGTGATGCACAAAAGCATTTCCTCATTTGTTTCTCTCACCGCAGGAGAAGGTGCGAAAGCGAGAATCATTTCACCACCCGGGACGCATCAATCACCTGCAGAAAAGCACCGCACAAAAGGTACAGGATTTACACACAAGCGATCAATCGCACAACCTTCAAACATTCGATAACTCTCAGTCGTAGCTGATGAATTATTTAATAATGAGCACCAGCTGAGTAAAACACTTTTACTGCTGATAAATAATGGAGTAAAAGCAGACTTCAGGACCTGAGTGAAGTGTTTCAGATCACAATTAGCCACAGCGTATGTGTGTGTGTGTGTGTGTGTGTGTGTGTGTGTGTGTGTGTGTGTGTGTGTTGGCACATGAGGTCTATATGTGTGTATATTCTGCACGTACAGATGCGTCTTATCAGCTTCTATTTTAAGATCGTCACTTACTTAATCATGCACGCAAAAGTCAAAGCCTACAGAGATAACTACTATTACTATTAATACTATTACTACTATTACTACTAATACTGTTATTGTTACTATTACTATTATTACTATTACTATTATTACTACTACTACTATTACAACTACTATTGCTATTATTTCTACTATTACTATTATTGCTACTATTACTGTTAATACTCCTATTACTACTCCCCTTACTATTACTGCTATTACTATAACAATTACTGCTACTATTAATACTATTACACTTATTATTACTTCTAATACTATTACTACTACTTTTTACTATTTACATTACTCTTACTACTATTACTATGAATAATATCATTGTTACTATTATTATTACTGTTACTACTATTACTATTATTTCTACTATTACTATTATTGCTACCATTACTACTATTACTGCTACTATTATTGCTAGTACTACTATTACTATTACTACTATTGTTACTACTGCTGTTACTATGAATACTATTTTTTCTACTATTACTATTATTTCTTCTATTACTATTATTCCTACTATTACTATTATTTCTATTATTGCTACCATTACTACTATTACTGCTATTATTACTGCTATTACGACTACTATTACTGTACAATTAACATGACTATTATTACTACTACTATTACTACTAATAATGGTACTAACAGCATCTCTCTGATCTGACTTTTTTCCTATCTGTCACACGGCAACTGGAGGCGAATCAGAAGACTAGCAGTTAGCTCATGTAGCATGGAATATAAACCCAAACGCAGAAGCAGCGTGAGCAGGCAGGATAACTACGCGATTTATTATTAGAAATCTTTCACGCAGAGAGCAAGAGTTTACACAATTAAACACACTCTCAGGCCTCCGAGTGGCGCTCGCCCTATCATCCGGAGATCGCTAGTTCGAATCCCGGGTGGTGCTGTAACCTCTCGCAGCCGGAGGTCTAGAGAGAGCTGATTGGCCGAGCTCTCTCAGAGGGGAGGGATGAGAGGTACATAGTGCTCCCACATTAATCACGGCTCTACAGCCAGTCAGGGGCGTCTGTGAGCTCGCGCAGCGGAGGGAGCGGATAGCGCTGTCCTCCGAGTGTGTTACGCCGCCCCCAACGGTGCGCGAGCGAGCAGTTCGAAAAGATGCGGTCGGCTGGCGTCACGTGGTTCGGAGGAAACACGTGATAGTCTTCGGCCCTCCCGGCTGAGTGGTAGTAGTAGCCTTAATGTGGGAGCCCCCTAGTGACGGGGAGGAATTGGACACGACTAAATTAGGGGAGAAAATCGGGGAAAAGTCCAAAAAAAAAAAAAAATATAAAAAGATAAAAAAAACACACTCTCAATCAGGAAAATGGCACAAAATGGTGAGTACTCACGAGATTGGAGAGATAGCATCGGAGACGGCATTGGAAAACTCAGTGACTGAGTGTCGTGCGGCGCCATTTTGTTTCCTTTTATACTTCATGAATCGCGACTGTACTACTTCTGGGTCCTAGTGCCGGTCGACGGCGATGTTGAGTGGTGTAGTGGGTGTTGGCACGATGGATGGCTGCTCTTGCTTGGTCCCACAGCCGACCGACACCTATGGACCAACCGTTGGGCCGACGGCACATCAACCTCCGGTTCTTGGTGGTTGGTGAAACCGTGGCATACCTCAAATGGACTCAACTTGGTGGCAGACGAAACGTGGAGATTGTGGGAGAGTTCGGCCCAGATGAGGTAGCGGGCCCAGGAGCGCTGACGATGTGAACTGGGGCCCTCTGTCCGAGACGATGTCCTTTGGGAATCCATGCAGACGGACTACATGCTCTAATATCAGCTCGGCTGTGGTCTTAGCTGACGGGAGTTCGGCGGGGGCCCCCGGCTTTGGAGAATTGGTCAACGATGGTCATGATGGTATCCTTCCCTTCGGAGGCCGGCAGGCCCGTGATAAAGTCAACGGCAATGTGTGGTTGAAGTTCCTCCGGTGTTGGCTGGTTGGTGTCTTTAGCCCTGGCACACACTGGGCACGCCTGGACGAATTCCTCGGCATCCTTTGCCATGGACAGCCACCAGAAGGCACGTCGGACGAATTGGAGGGTGCGTTTGGTGCCGGGTGTCCGGAGAGGGGGGATGAGTGTGCCTCATTGAAGGACCTCTGTTCTGACGTCACGAGGCACGTAGAGTCGTCCAGGCGGCACTCCTGCCGGTTCCATCTTCGCAGCCTGTGCCTGGCGAACCCTTGTCTCCAAATCCCAGCGGAGAGGTGCGATTATCTTGGAAGGTGAGAGGACAGGCGCGGGGTCCGCCCGGGGAACGTACACTTTGTATTGTCGAGAGAGGGCGTCGGCTTTGGTGTTCTTGAACCCCGGACGGTACGACAGATGGAAATTGTAGTGCTCGAAGAAAAGAGCCCACCAAGCCTGTCTTGGGTTGAGCTGTTTTAGGTTCCGGATGGTGATTAGGTTTTGATGGTTGGTCCAGATGATGAACAGCTCTCTGGTGCCCTGGAGCCAGTGTCGCCATTCCTCCAGGGCCCACTTTATGGCCAGCAGCTCGCGGTCCCCTACCCCATATCGATGGTGAGTGGGATCAAATTTCCTGGAGAAGAAACTACAAGGATGTAGCTTCTGGTCTGGACCTCGTTGGGAGAGAATGGCTTCGGTGCCCACATCCAAAGCGTCCACCTTCAGTCTCATGAGAACTGCCCTGACGTGTTGGACATGTTCGTCAACGGTACGGGAGTATATGAGAATTAATGAGATGAGAAATGAGAATTATCGTTTAAGTAGATCTAAGTATAAGTATATCTCTGAGGACGTCGTTAATAAACTGCTGAAAGGCCGCGAGGGTGTTACAGAGTCCGAAAGGTATGACCAGGCTTTCATAGTGTCCTGTAAGGGTGATGAAAGCCGTCTTCCACTCATCGCCCTCCCTGATGCGCACCAAGTTGTAAGCGCTCCGTAGGTCCAACTTTGTGAAAATGCTGGCGCCAGAGAGGGCGTCCAGGGCAGAGTTGGTAAGAGGCAATGGGTGACAATTTTTGATGGTGATATTGTTGAGCCCCCGATAGTCGACACACGGGCGTAGGTCGTTACCTTTTTTCTTGACAAAGAAGAACCCGGCTGAAGGTCAATCGCCAGGTCGTAGGGGCGATGAGGAGGAAGGTGAGTGGCCCGTCCCTTGCAGAACACTTCAGCCAGGTCTCCAAATCAGCAGGGTAGCGTGAAGCTCTCGTCCGGCGAGTTCGTCCTTACGGGAAGCCAGTCCCTCGTAGTAGGCCGTCCGGAGGGCGGTGTCTCCCCAGGTGGTTTGGACGGCGAGGGTCCGGAAATCCGCCGTGTAGCGGCTCACGGACGAACCTCCTTGCCACAGATGATATAAATTGAGTCGGTCTCCACCTCGGCAGCAGGATGTTCAAAAGTGAGTTTTAGTTGACGGGTAAACTTATTATATGAATGTGCTGTGTCCGAATTGGAGTGAAGAACTGCCGTAGCCCACTCAGCTGCCTGCCCTGACAGCAACGAGACGAGAAAGGCGATACGCAACCGGTCTGTGGAGTATCTAGTGGAATTAAACTCAAACACAAGATCCAGTGTGGTTAAGAAAACATTACACTTCCCATCTGTGCTGTCCCATTTGTCCGGTAAAGCTAAATACACATCGGAGGGGGGAGGGGGTGGCGGCGCAACTGCCACCGCGACGGGCCGAGAAGGCGACTTGCGGAGCGCCGTGCTCTCCTGCCTCAGCTCCGCGACCTCGCGACGCAAGGCCGCGATGTCTTGGACGCTAGCAAGGAGAGCCGCGACCTCACCACGCAGCCGCTCAATCAGCCTAGCATGTTCGTCCACCACATCGCAGAGGTGAGCGTAATCCGCTGGGTTTACTGCTCGCTCAGTCATTCTGTCACACGGCAACCGGAGGCGAATCAGAAGACTAGCAGTTAGCCCGTGTAGTGTGGAGGATAAACCCAAACGCGGAAGCAGCGCGAGCAGGCAGGATAACCACGCGATTTATTATTAGAACTTTTTCACGCAGAGAGCAAGAGTTTACACAATTAAACCCGCATTCTAACAACACACACTCAATCAGGAAAATGGCACAAAATGGTGCGTACTCACGAGATTGGAGAGATAGCGTCGGAGACGGCATCGGAAAACTCAATGTCTGAGCGATGTGTTTCCTTTTTGTTTTTTTGCACCATTTTGTTTCCTTTTATACTTCCTGAATCGCGACCGTACTACTTCCGGGTCCTAGTCCCAGTTGCGGTGAGTGCGCATGACACTATCACTCAATTTATACATTATTGCTAATAAAGGTACCACTTTAAAGGTACCACAATCGCCTGCTGATCAATCACTTATTTTTTTTTACAGATCGGTTGTCTCTCAACTGGCCGATAAATCCGATACTATAGTGATTATGCAAAAAATACCAAAGTTGACAGATACATCAACATGCTGTTGCCAGTCCAGGAATATAACCATGTCTCAGAAAACAATGTCAAATTTTTTTTTAAAGCAAAACTACAGTATGTGAGGGAACGTCTGCCAAAAGCTTTAACTCAATGGACATTAAGCTAAGTGGGAAAAGATATCTGCAAAGGCAGTATATCGACCCTCACTCAATCACCGATAGAAGGAGCGTTCAAAACGCTCGAGTCTTCCTCTGCAGAGAGTAAAAAGCCTAAAGCCGTTATCATGAAAAACAATAATGCAGAGAGAAATACAGAGCAGGTACCAGCTCTGGCCGAGGTTTACCTTACCGCTCTGCGTACGGGTCGACAGTCAGAGTCTATTCAGCACGGCTAGTTAGTAGACGTAAGTGTGAGTGCACAATTTTCTGTGTTCTTCAATACCGTAAGAGGAACGAGTTATTAACCCCCCCCCTCAAGGTCGGGCTTGTGCAAACTCTCCAGGCCAAATAAGACACAGCAGTTGAAGACCATCTCACTGTTGTGTCAGAATAAGACTCTGTGAACACAAAACCTTGTTAATAAAATGGCATTTTTGCAACACAACTATGGTGCATCTCAATAAATTAGAATATCATCTAAACAATTGTGGTGTTTTTTTCACTAATTCAGTTCAAATAGTGAAACTAATATTTTTGTCCTTAGCCCAGGTAAGACGCCTCTGACGTTGTCTCTGGTTCAGTATCTCTTCAGTAGTTGAGTATCTTGACACAAGGAATGTAACAGTTATATCCTGGATGTCCTGGATATGTCTGTGTGTGGTGGCTCTTGGAAGCACCGACTGCCAGCTTTGAACTTCTTCACAATATTCAAATCTTCTGAGATACAGAATTTTAGGTTTTCATTAGCTGTAAGCCAGAATAATCAAAATTAAAGGAAATAAACCCTTGACGCATATCGGTCAGTGGGTAATGAATCTATATGATATATTTGATAAATTTTTTAATTGAATTACTTAAATAAATCAACTTTTTAGTGATATTCTAATTTATTGAGATGCACCTGTACACAAGTGCATCGTTTGAGTTGAGGTTTTTGCATCAACACAAAAACACAAAGTAAAGTTGAATTGCAGTACACTAATCCATACAATACATCACCTTAACCTGAAACAAACAAATACAGTGATTTGGTAAACAAAAAGGAGCAGTGTAAAGTATCAGGGGAACGTTTCATGGATGCTGCCTTCCGTTTGTGTCTCTTGGTGTTGTACTGAGACGCTGAATGATGATTTAAATGAGTGAAGTCTAGTGTAGAAAGGTGAAGACAGCAGTTTTCCCAGTATAATTGTCTGTATTTATGGATGCTACTGTTCACGACCCAGTTAAATTCCCATATAAAATACAACATTGTACAAATTATGTTGTACTGTAGAGAGAACACATAGCAACCGCAGAGGAAAATGCAACTTGTGAGGGCAAATTTTTACTGTATTTACCCTACAGTACTGATACCAAAGAAAACACGCCCTTATGAATTACAGTACATACATCAGTATTTTACATTCTAGCACTGCGGGAGGACAGTACTGCACAGTATATGGACAGTTTACCTTTACATTCTGTTTTATTTTTTTTTTCAAGAGTAATGTATTAAGCTGAGTTAGAAATTAAATAAAAGTAGTAATAAAAATAGGCATTTATAGGTATTATTTTGACCACATCCAAAATTCGTGTTTTTTCACAATTCGCGATTGGGAGCGTAACCCCCCCCCCCCCCCCCCAACTTCTGGGGTCGACCATGAATGCATATACAGTCGTGGCCAAAAGTTTTGAGAATGACACAAATATTAGTTTTCACAAAGTTTGCTGCTAAACTGCTTTTAGATATTTGTTTCAGTTGTTTCTGTGATGTACTGAAATATAATTACAAGCACGTCATACGTTTCAAAGGCTTTTATTGACAATTACATTGACATTTATGCAAAGAGTCAGTATTTGCAGTGTTGGCGCTTCTTTTTCAGGACGACTGCAATTCGACTGGGCTGCTCTCAATCAACTGGGCCAAATCCTGACTGATAGCAACCCATTCTTTCATAATCACTTCTTGGAGTTTGTCAGAATTAGTGGGTTTTTGTTTGTCCACCTGCCTCTTGAGGATTGACCACAAGTTCTCAATGGGATTAAGATCTGGGGAGTTTCCAGGCCATGGACCCAAAATTTCAACGTTTTGGTCCCGAGCCACTTAGTTATCACTTTTGCCTCATGGCTCGGTGCTCCATCATGCTGGAAAATGCATTGTTCCTCACCAAACTGTTGTTGGATTGTTGGAAGAAGTTACTGTTGGAGGGTCTTTTGGTACCATTCTTTATTCATGGCTGTGTTTTTGGACAAAATTGTGAGTGAGCCCACTCCCTTGGATGAGAAGCAAAACCACACATGAATGGTCTCAGGATGCTTTACTGTTGGCATGACACAGGACTGATGGTAGCGCTCACCTTTTCTTCTCCGGACAAGCCTTTTTTTCAGATGCCCCAAACAATCAGAAAGAGGCTTCATCCGAGAATATGACTTTGCCCCAGTCCTCAGCAGTCCATTCGCCATACATTTTGCAGAAGATCAATCTGTCCCTGATGTTTTTTTTGGAGAGAAGTGGCTTCTTTGCTGCTCTTCTTGACACCAGGCCATCTTCCAAAAGTCTTGGCCTCACTGTACGTGCAGATGCGCTCACACCTGCCTGCTGCCATTCCTGAGCAAAAGCTCTGCACTGGTGGCACTCCAATCCCGTAGCTGAATCCTCTTTAGGAGACGATCCTGGCGCTTGCTGGACTTTCTTGGACGCCCTGAAGCCTTCTTAACAAGAATGGAACCTCTTTCCTTGAAGTTCTTGATGATCCTATAAATTGTTGATTTAGGTGCAATCTTAGTAGCCACAATATCCTTGCCTTTGATGCCATTTTTATGCAACGCAATGATGGCTGCACGCGTTTCTTTGCAGGTCACCATGGTTAACAATGAAAGAACAATGATTTCAAGCATCACCATCCTTTTAACATGTCAAGTCTGGCATTCTAACCCAATCAGCCTGACATAATGATCTCTAGCCTTGTGCTCGTCAACATTCTCACCTGAGTTAACAAGACGATTACTGAAATGATCTCAGCAGGTCCTTTAATGACAGCGATGAAATGCAGTGGAAAGTTTTTTCGGGATTAAGTTAATTTTCATGGCAAAGAAGGACTATGCAATTAATCTGATCACTCTTCATAACATTCTGGAGTATATGCAAATTGATATTATAAAAACTTAAGCAGCAACTTTTCCAATTTCCAATATTTATGCAATTCTCAAAACTTTTGGCCATTACTGTACTGTCCAGTACTTACTGGTGTAACTCAAAATTCTCGCAATTTTCAACAAAAGGAAGAGATGTGGGCGTGGTTTGGGTCACAATAACAAGTGATAAGTCATTAATGTGTTACAGCACACAGTTATACAGTTATAGCAAGTCAACGGTTCTCAAGTGGAACATTTTACTTCATGTTAAGTTGGTGGTGAGATATGAGGCTGACTGGCAGGTGACGTGAATAATACTGATTATCTCGTTGCCGGTTAATGGGCGGCTCATATGAGACAACAAATGAACAACATGCTCATGAAGTTGCAGGAAAAATGGGGCATCATGAGGTACAGGACTCTGACATTAGCTAGCCAAAGTGTGATGGTTAAACAGTGAGGGTCAAAGCATCTCCAAAATGTCGGGAGTTTTAGTACTTAGGGTCATGGCTCAGTACTTGCCGGGTGAGTGAAGGGTAGTCTGAGCAAAAAAGAATAGTTGTGAAAAGCATTCAGAAAGGGCACGTGAGCATCAGAACCGCACCATGGAACTAATGACATAGTCGGTCTGATCATGTGGACGGCCAGGAACATGACAAAGAGTTTGTGTTGATTTGGACTACAAATTTTGCAGATCTCAATCTGTTTGAGCTTCTGTGGCACGTGATGGTAAAACAAGTCTGATCCATGGAGACCCCACCTTACAACTTATAGAATTGAAGGGGTCTGTTGCTAATGTTTTGTTCAGAGGTCTTGTGGAATCCGTGCCTCAATGCGTCAGAACTGTTCTAGCGGTACAAGGAGGACATTATTAGGCAGATGCTTTTGATGTACTCAGGTTTGAGACATTATAGTTTTGTCTTTATTGCAGTGTGTTTTCCAGCACAGGCTGGATTTTTGCTGATCGTGCATCAAAATAAAATGCTTATTCTACCTAATTATCCTCCTATGGAAAAGTATAATAAACAACGCGCCGTATATATATCTAAACCGTGAAACTGAAATTAATCACGAATGGATGGAATTAATTAAAATCCATTATCTAAGGCATTCAAAAAAGAGCTGGCATCTGCATTTATTTTATGGTCCGAGCTTCCGGTCCAAAGCTGAAGAAAGTATAACAATAGAGAGAAGCATTAAAAGACATCATTATTTTTTAACTTGTAAACAATTGTCATGCACACTCGTAACACGACCGGCACTAGGACCCGGAAGTAATACGGTCGGGTTTCAGGAAGCATAAAAGGAAACAAGATGACGCCTCACATTGCTCAGTCATTGAGTTATGCCCATGCTATCGCCGACGCCTCGCTCGTCTAAACGTGAGTACTCACTTTCTTGGGTTATCGCTTCTGATTGGGTGTGTGTATTTAGAACGCGGGTTTATTTGTGTAAACTCTTGCTCTCGCTTCGGGAGAGTTCTAAGAATAACTAGCGTGGTTATCCTGCCTGCTCGCGCTACTTCCGCGTTTGGGTTTACCATCCACGCTACAGGGCTAACTGCTAGTCTTCTGATTCATCTCCGGTTAGTTCGTGACAGAATGACTGAGCCATCTGCAGTAAACCCAGCGGAGTTTGCTCGCCTCTGCAATGTGGTTGACCGGCATGCTAAGCTGATCGATCAGCTCCGTGGTGAAGTCGCATCTCTCCGCACGGAGCTCCAGGGCGTCGCGGCCTTGCGCCGCGAGGTGGCGGAGCTGCGACAGGAGAATGCGATCCTCCGTGGGGCGGCCGCTCAGCCGGCTGTTGCCACGCCCATCGCAGCGGCTGCTGCGCCGCCAACTCCCTCCCCTTCTGATGTTTTTCTATCTTTACCGGACAAATGGAATGGCACGGATGGGAAGTGCAGTGTTTTTCTAACTGCATTGGATCTTGTGTTTGAGTTTAATTCCACCAGATACTCCACAGACCGACTGCGCATTGCTCTTCTCGTTTCGTTGCTATCCGGGCAGGCAGCTGAGTGGGCCACGGCGGTTCTTCGTCGTTCAGATTCAGACGTCGCCTACTCCTACAAAATTCACCCGTCAGCTTAAACTCACCTTTGAGCATCCGGCTGCTGAGGTGGAGACCGACTCTAAATTATACCATCTACAGCAGGGAGGGTCGTCCGTGAGCCGCTACACCGCGGAGTTTCGCACTCTCGCCGTGCAGACCGACTGGGGAGACTCCGCACTCCGGACGGCCTACTACGAGGGACTGGCTTCACGTATAAAAGACGAGCTCGCCGGACGAGAGCTCCCAGCGACCTTGGAGGGCTTAATCCAACTCGCCCTCCGGATCGACCAACGTCTGCTCGCTCGCCCCAAGCCAGCTCCCCGTACCCTGCCACCCATCACGACAGCTCTACCTCGCACCACACCCTTCCTCTCCCGCTCTCCAGTTCCAGAAGTCCACGCCTCATTCACTGCAGCACCCACCAGAACCGTCGGTACTCCACCTCCCGCCGTGGTTGACACAGGAGCCGGGGAACCCATGCAATTAGGGCGCGCCTCCTTAACCGCTGCAGAACGGGAACGCCGCTTTAGAGAGGGGCTCTGCGCGTATTGTGGATCCGCTGCACACCATCGAGCCATCTGTCCTCTGCGGCCGGGAAACGCGCAGCCCCGGTGAGAAATGGGAGTAGCTCACCGGGTCCCATGTTCCTCTCCACCACCCTGACTAATGATTCCCGTCTCACGGTAAAAGTACATCTCCAGTTTGGCCACAAACGGGTCGGAAGTACCGCGTTCGTCGACTCCGGGGCAGCAGGTAACTTCATTGACTCTTCATATGCCAAAAAACTGGGGATAAAGATCGAGGCGTTATCCCAGCCCGTAACCATTACATCAGTCGACGGTCGGCCTCTTTCCTCCAGTCCCATCTCCTTTCAAACTCAGCCTATCACCCTCATCATCAACCAGCATCGGGAACAGATTCAGTTTTACACCACCACCATTTCATCACCACCCATCATCCTCGGACACCCTTGGCTGTTGCATCATGACCCACTCATATCATGGACCCAAAATCGAATTCTGCAATGGGGGCCGACCTGCACCGAGCTCTGCCTACGGGCCGAGGCTGGGACGTGCTCTAGGGAGTCCGAGGGCCCCGATGTCGACACAGACAACATCCCGCTAGACTACCGGGACCTGGCTGAAGTCTTCTGTAAGAGACGCGCTACCCACCTACCTCCTCATCGCTCATACGACCTGGCAATCGATCTTCAGCCAGGTGCGACACCACCCCGCGGCCACCTCTATTCATTATCTAACACCGAGATGCAGGCGATGGAGGAGTATGTCTCCAGCGGACTTCGCCATGGTACCATCCGGCCCTCCTCCTCACCTGCCGCTGCGGGGTTCTTTTTCGTGAAAAAACGCGATGGTAGTCTACGTCCCTGTGTCGATTACCGGGGGCTCAATAATATCACCATAAAAAACCGACATCCACTGCCTCTTACCAACTCTGCCCTGGACGCCCTCTCTGGTGCCCCATCTTCACTAAGCTGGACCTCCGGAGCGCCTACAACTTGGTGCGCATCAGAGAGGGCGATGAGTGGAAGACGGCCTTCATCACCCCTACAGGGCACTACGAGAGTCTGGTCATCCCGTTTGGTCTCTGCAACGCACCTGCCGCTTTTCAACAATTCATCAATGACGTCCTCAGAGACATGTTAGGCCGTTGGGTGTTCGTCTACCTTGACGACATCCTCATCTACTCCCGAACTGTCAACGAACATATCCAGCACGTCAGAGCGGTTCTAAAGAGATTGCTCGCCCACCAGCTGTACTGTAAGTTGGAGAAGTGCGCTTTTCACGAGCGCTCCACCACGTTCCTGGGTTTTGTCATCTCGCCCCAGGGTGTGGCCATGGACCCGCAGAAACTGGAAGTTGAGTCATTGGCCCCTACCCAAGACTCTTAAACAACTCCAGAGATTTCTCGGGTTTGCCAATTTCTATCGCCGCTTTATCCGGGACTACAGTACCGTTGCAGCGCCACTAACCGCTCTGACCCGCCCATCATCTCACCCCTTCAACCTCACCTCAACTGCCGTCTCTGCCTTCCATGAGCTCTGTCGCCGCTTCACCACTGCTCCCATCCTCCTTCACCCGGATGCTGACAAACCATTCGTTGTGGAGGTGGACGCTTCGGATGTGGGCGCCGGGGCTGTTCTCTCCCAGCGAGGTCCAGACCAAAAACTGCACCCCTGCAGTTTTTTCTCCAAGAAATTTGACGCCACTCAGCAGCGATACGGAGTAGGGGACCGCGAGCTGCTGGCCATAAAGTGGGCCTTGGAGGAATGGCGACACTGGCTCCAGGGCGCCAGAGAGCCGTTCATCGTCTGGACCGACCACCAAAACCTCATCACATCCGCACCTTAAAACAACTGAACCCCAGACAGGCGCGGTGGGCACTGTTCTTCGAGAATTATAATTTCCACCTGTCATACCGCCCGGGGTCCAAGAACACCAAAGCCGACGCCCTCTCCCGACAGCACGAGGAAGACGTCCCCCGGGCGGACCCTGCGCCTGTACTGCCACCCACCAAGATCCTCGCACCGCTCAGTTGGAACCTGGAAACGAGGGTCCGCCAGGCACAAGCTACGGAGACCGAACCAGCAGGTGTGCCGCCTGGCCGACTCTATGTACCCAATGCCATCAGGGCCGAAGTACTCCAGTGGGGACACTCCTCCCCACTTTCTGGACACCCCGGAAAGCGGCGGACCCTACTTTTTATTCAACGTGCTTTCTGGTGGCCCAGTATGAAAAAGGACGTAGACGAGTTCGTCCAGGCGTGCCCAGTGTGTGCCAGGTCCAAGGACAGCAACAGACCATCGCCAGGGGAACTTCAACCACTCCCGGTTCCCCACCGACCCTGGACACACATTGCCGTTGACTTCATCACGGGCCTGCCGGTTTCCGAAGGAAGAGACACCATCCTCACCATCGTCGACCGGTTCTCCAAAGCTGTTCACCTGGTGGCCCTCTCCGGTCTCCCGTCAGCTAAAAGGACAGCCGAGCTGATATTAGAGCACGTAGTCCGCCTGCATGGGTTCCCAAAGGACATCGTCTCGGACAGGGGGCCCCAGTTCACGTCCCGGTTCTGGAAGGCCTTCTGCCGTCTGATCAATTCCACCTGCAGTCTGTCCTCCAGTTACCATCCACAGACTAACGGTCAGACGGCGCGAACCAACCAACAACTGGAGCGCTACCTGAGATGCTTCATTGCTGATCGTCAGTGCTCCTGGGCCCGCTACCTCATTTGGGCTGAGCTTCTCACAACCTCCACATGTCTTCTGCCACCAACCTAAGCCCATTTGAGGTATGCTACGGCTTCCAACCTCCGATGTTCGACCATCAAGAACCGGAGGTGGAGGTACCGTCGGCCCAACAGTTGGTTCGCCGGTGTCGACGGCTATGGAGACAAGCAAACGACGCCATTCAAAAGGCCAACCGCCGTTACACTCTGCAACATCGCTGTCGACACCCACCGGGACGAATGTACCAAGTAGGTGATAAGGTATGGCTATCGACAAAAAACCTACACCTGCAGACTGAATCAAGAAAGCTGTCACCAAGATTCATCGGACCATACCGCATCAACCTCCGGATTAACCCTGTCACCTACCGGCTCCAGCTGCCTGCGGCGCTCCGGATCCATCCGGTATTCCACACCTCCCAGCTCAAACCCTTCATCACTTCACCAATGGTCGTCGAGAGTCGGTCCTGGACGGGGGGGTACTGTCATGCACACTCGTAATACGACCGGCACTAGGACCCGGAAGTAATGCGGTCGGGTTTCAGGAAGCATAAAAGGAAACAAGATGACGCCTCACATTGCTCAGTCATTGAGTTATGCCCATGCTATCGCCGACGCCTCGCTCGTCTAAACGTGAGTACTCACTTTCTTGGGTTATCGCTTCTGATTGGGTGTGTGTATTTAGAACGCGGGTTTATTTGTGTAAACTCTTGCTCTCGCTTCGGGAGAGTTCTAAGAATAACTAGCGTGGTTATCCTGCCTGCTCGCGCTACTTCCGCGTTTGGGTTTACCATCCACGCTACAGGGCTAACTGCTAGTCTTCTGATTCATCTCCGGTTAGTTCGTGACAACAATCTCATTAAGTCAAACATGGAGAACAAGGTTATGGATGAAACACGAGTCCTGTAAGTAAGGGTATCCTGTATTTAGTAGCAAATTGCATCCGTATAAAATAAATAAAACAGCTTCTGTGGTTATAGTGAAAAATTGGGACTTTTGCTTGTTTTATGAAAGAAAGACTGTTGAGATAATAAGGAAAACATTTCTGAAGAAAATGTGTGTGGTGGTGCTTGCCGTGACAACATTGGAGTCATGCTAGCAACATGCTAATCATGCTAGCCTCATGTTAACGACATGCTAACGATGTTGCTAGCGACATGCTAACGATGTTGCTAGCGACATGCTAACGATGTTGCTAGCGACATGCTAATACAGTTAACATAATGCTAGCAACATGCTAATCAAAGCATGCTAATGATGTTGCTAGGGGGCGTGGCTTATAAGCATTATGAAAAAACACAAAAGACTGATTAGTTGCCTGAGTTAAATGTGCCCTTCCCTGTGTCTCTACGATTCACAGTTAAGTTTCTTTGGAAGTTAAAATTTATGGCAATGGGGACACTTTGGGCACCTCTTGCGCCCCAGGGTTTCAACTTATACCCTGTCGCTGAGTATGTTATGACCAAGCTTGCAAGCCTCTTCAAATGTGGTTAATTTGAGATTTCTACCAAATTCTTCAATTTTATTTTATACCTTTACACAATTTACACAAAAAGAATTATATAAGTTTGTATGAGATTTGAACGTGTATGAATCAAAATGATACGACTGTCCCTGATGAGCAAGCTGAGGACGATGGCGACAATGGCAAGGAAAAACTCCCTGAGATGGTAATAGGAAGAAACCTTGAGAGAAACCAGACTCAACAGGGAACCCATCCTCATTTGGGTAAAACGGATGTAAAACTGATAGCAGGGATTGATCTGCATCATACTGTGTGAGATTGGAAGTTCAGTATAACAGGAGATGTGATCAAGTTAAAATTGAGTCCAGTTCGTTGTTGGAGGCTCAGGTAGACTGTAGGAAACTCCAGTCCTGAACTATCGAGCGACTGAAGTCACTCAGAGAACAGCTGTCTGCATCAGCCAAGGACAAGACCGTCTTCGTGAAAAGTGGGACCGTCTCCAGTCACAACACGCGTCCCAGGCAGACCACACGGGGCATCCATGCGATGAGATCTCCAACCAGAAGCAGGACACCAGGACGAGTCAGGCAGCTCCAGGGGGCAGAGGGGGTCAGGATCACTGGCAGCTCAGGAGCGACATGTATAGCTCGACAGAAAGACAGGTAGAGGGAAAGAGAGAGAGGGAGAGAGAGTAGAAGAGAGAGAAGAGGAGAGAGCAGAAGTGTAAGAGAGATAACACTTGTATGGTCACAGTCAAACATGTATAAGGTGAAATGTATATTTAGTGCAAAGTGCAAGCAGGGACTCCGGCAGGACTAACTATAACAGCATAACTAAAAGGGAGAGCCAGAAGGAAACACAGACATGAGGGCTCCCTGAGATGTAAAGCAACCAATCACCTCACCGTCAACAAACCTGTGTTCAATCAACCTGAGTGATCAATGAGAGTGGGGAAGACGGCATCTAAACATACCAGTTCACCAGAATACTCTACGTCCATGAGTCCCCCAGATCTGCTCCTTTACCTAAGGCTAATCTATTTACAAAAATGCTTGGCTAAATAAATAGGTTTTTAGCCTAGACTTAAACACTGAGACTGTGTCCGAGTCCCAACATTAACAGGAAGACTATTCCATAACTTTGGGGCTTTGTAAGAAAAAGCTCCGCCCCCTGCTGTAGTTTTAATAATACGTGGTTCTGAGCGGCAGTCTGCATCCTTTGATCGAAGTAGGCGTGGCGGATCGTAAGACACTAACAGTTCACTCAGATACTGTGGCGCGAGACCATTTATACGTCAAAAGTAGTATTTTAATATCAGTGCGAAATTTCACAGGGAGCCAATGCAGTGTAGATAAGATAGGGGTGATGTGCTCGTATCTTCTGGTTTTAGTGAGGACTCTCGCTGCTGCATTCTGTACTAACTGAAGCTTGTTTATACACCTAGTTGAACAACCAGACAGTCATTACAATAGTCCAACCTAGAGGTGATAAAAGCATGAACTAATTTTTCTGCATCGTTTAGTGATATGTTTCTTATCTTGGCAATATTTCTGAGGTGAAAGAAAGTTATTCTGGTAATATTATCTACATGTGCTTCAAATGAAAGGCTGGAATCTATAATCACACCAAGGTCTTCACTGTTGCACTTGATGGAACAGAAAGGCCATCTAAAGTTACAGTGTGATCGGAAAGCTTGCTTCTAGTTGCTTGTGGTCCTATGACTAAAACTTCTGTCTTATCAGGATTAAGCATAAGGAAGTTAATTAACATCCAGTCCCTTATGTCCTGCACACACTGCTCAATTTTAGTAGGCTGGTTTTTCTCGTCTGGTTTATTATAGTTGCAGGACGGTTATAGTTGTAGAGCACCTTGCTACTTTCTTTATAAAATTCTTAGTGCCAAGAAAATCATTGTAAGAATGTAAACGTCTCGTTAGATTAATTTCTTGTGTTTGCGACGATTCCAAAAATGACTGAGTTTTAGTAACTCTTTGAGCCAGAGCCTTTGTTTGCGTAAAAAAAATATTTATCGCCTGATCCTCGTCACACACGTTGCACATTTCATTATCGAGAATGCATCGTCAGCGATCTCTCGAGCGCTTCGTGTATCGATGATGAACAGAAACAGGATCAAACGACAACGCGACGTCGTCCTGCAGTCGACACCCAAAATCCATCCCCAGATGATAAACAACTCTCATCTGCCTCTGTGGATCTTAATGCACTTTATTTATTTATTTATTTATTTATTTATTTCTAATCCTGTGCTGTGGCTCTGTTCATGCTCTTTGATGTGTAATCAGTGGATGGATTAGTCAGGAACAGCTGAAAGACAGACAGAGAGATAGCGAGAGACGGAGAGAGAGACGGGTTCCATCAATTCTTAAAAAACAGCCTTTGTGATAAAAAGCTTGTCATTTCGCATCTCGGCTCCGTTTTCTCTTACGCTCACGTTTATCTGATCTTGTGTACGCAGACATACGGCCACAAATCAAATCCAACGCCTAAATTTCATTATCACATCAACCTCGGTTTATATTCCTCAAACAGGACCCCAGACTTGGCCATTCTTCACTGAATACAGTCCAGTATATATTTTTTGGCGAATAATGTATGCTTTGCTTTAAAAAAAAAAAAAAAAAAAAAAAAAAAAAAGGTGTGCGGTCTTTAGATGTGGAAGTTCTTTAAGGAAGTCTGGAAATGTTATAAAATGAACTTTAAACCCTTTTTAAAAACAAGGAAATGTCCAAATATGGATGCAGTCTGTAGGTACAGTACTGGCACATACAGTACACTATATTTCCAAAAGTATTTGCTCACCTGCTTTCACATGCATATGAACTTGAGTAGCATTGAAAAGAAGTTCTGGAAGTTAATCAGCATGGTAATGTGAGAGATTCTGAGAGTTCAACAAACATGGTGAGAGTTTCAACATTGTGACGTCAGAGATGATCAACATGATAAGAGACAAACATTAACAAACATGGTGCAGTCAGATATCTTTGGAATTTGTTCACATGTTTGTGTGTGTGCTTGTGCCATGTGATGGATTCCCCCCAACTCGCCAGTCCAGGCTGTACCCTGCCTCATGCCCCAAGTCCCCTGAGAGTTTGTAGCGGATAAACGCTGTAGTGAAGGAGCATATTGTTTTATTCCTTTTATGCCACAGTTTGAACCGTCAACTATTATATTTTGTTTAGTTAAAAAAGTTTTATGTTCTCCTTATTCGCTTTATCTAGTTATAATTAAATGTTTTGTAGTAGAACAGTCCTTCTCTCACACAACATAATAAGTTAAAAACAAACACAACTTGTCACATTCCCGAGAAGCAACAACACGCCACCAGGATTTGCTGTGGGATAAAACTTTTGCCTTTTAAAAGCCACTAATGCTCATGTATTACTTTGCTTTATTAAAGGTCTGAGATCATGTGTCCTTAATGTCCCTGTGGAAGAGCAGTTGCTATAGGAACGATAATGCATGGGAAAAGTTGCATTGAAGCATTACAAGGCTGTGTTAAAATATCGTCGTTTACCTTACAGAACTCCTAATCCTGTCGTTTTTTTTTTCTTCGTACATATGAAAATTTCCAAAGCGGCGGGAAATGGATTTAGCAGCATTCTGGAAGCTGTGCGTCATGCGTTGAAGCTTTCTGCGTAAAGAAGTGTGTGTTTTATGTGCACTTTAACACGCGTGTCTGCACAACCGCACAGTCCAGTGTTGCTTAATCTACTGCTATTTTAGGATTCTCACTTACCTAATCATGACTGTATTATGTGTGAGTGAGAGAGAGAGAGAGAGAGATGATGATGATGATGATGAAAAATGCCTGAGATGGGAAATGGCAGAATGAGAGCGAGAGAGACGTAGTGAAAGAGAAAGAGAGAATTGAGGTTTGTGATAATCACTTTGGCAAGAAAGTTTGGGTGCGTGTACAGTATGTGAATAGTCTACCCTTCTGTTTAAACTTCAAAACACATATAGCATACATTAACATATATTATTCATCACCGTTAATTAAGCGAATAGGAAACGCTTTTTAAAGTCACACTTCCCTTTGTGATCCGGTAATGGAATGAAATAATGAAACGAATCATCCTTTCTTTTTCCCAAGGTCATTGTGAATATTTTTCAGGCTGATGAACGCTTGTCAGAATGTCAATATAGCTCAGTAGGACAATTTGACTTACACACACACACACACACACGTGCGCACACAGGGTGCACCTCAATCCGGCTATCTCTGACGTAAACACGGCACTTAAGAGTTGAGAGGGCTTTTGAGTTTCCACTACCTCACCGTGTGGCGCGGCATAACGCAGACTCGTCTGTCTGAAACAAAACCCCCCAAAAAAGTGTTGCAGCGTTTTAGTATAACGTAATATATATATATATATTTTTTTAAACACAGCGGGTGATGTGACGCACCAGAATGCTACTTAGCTCATCTTCAAACTATTTAGTATATATTTTGTGACCAGGATATGAGCTTATGAAGCAGTTGCCAGTGAACAAGTTTGTGCTTAAGAACGAAAGTAAAGCCACTTCTTATAGAGAAATCGAACCCTTTGATGTGGTGGGTGGCGATTTTTCATCATAACAGGTTCTGGTTTCTGTCAAGTCAGAGATTCTGGGAGTTTCAACATGGTGAAGTTGAAGAATATGAGAATTCAATGGCACGGTGATGGAAGAGATTTACATGAAATCAGATTCTGAAAAAATCAATCAAAATGTTAGTTTAAGAGATTCTGTGAGTTCTTTAGAGACTCTGTGAGTTGATTAGATTAGATTAGATTTTTGAATTTTTATTGTCACTGTGCAAAGTACATGTACAGAGCCAATAAAGTGCTGTTTGCATTTAACCAGACGTGCATAAGTGGCCTATTTACAATAAATAACAATGTGTTATGCAAACAGAGGATGCAGTAAGTAATAAAGTTATGTTTTATAACCCACACAGCTCTGGAAAAAAATAAGACACCACTTCAAAATAATTTGTTTCTTCTGTTTTCCTTCTTATATGTAGGTGAGACGAACCGTTTTGTTTCATTTTTTGTGAACTTCGGACAGTATTCCTCCCAAATTTAAAATCTAACTATAGTTATTTATAATGTATATTTAAAGTAAATTACATCATCACAACACATCAAAATAACCCAAGATCATAAAGTACTATATTTGCAGAGCTTTAATAACTCAAATAAAACAAAATGCAAATCATTTGTAAACAAACTCTGTTACTGCTTTGGCAAAATGTAAACATTAAGAAATCGGTATTTGGTGGAATAACCCCGATTTGCAATTACAGTGGAACCTTGGATTACGAGCATAATTTGTTCCAGAAGTGGGCTCGTGTTCCAAAACACTCGTAAACCAAATCATCATTTCCCATAGGAAATAATGAAAACTCAAATTATTTGTTCCACAGCCTCAAAAATAAATACATAAAAATAATTAATACAGTCTATAAAATTAAAATAAAACAAATTAATCCGCACTTTATCTTTTAAAAAAAAGTACAAATAAATCCTGACAGATAAGTGTTTTCGTTGGTGCGCGCAGGCGCGGTGTGTGTGTGTGTGTGTGTGTGTGTGTGGAATTAGCTCCTTCCCTCGTCTCGTTTTACACAGTAACACTCCTCCCTCTCCCCACCTCGCTTTTTAAGTTTCACAACAAACGCACACACGCAACAGAAACACCGTTTTAACAGGGAAAAAAAATCTCTCTGACATTGGTGTGAGCATAGTAAGGGAATCACTGCTGTAAAGTAAAAAAAAACAAAAACAAAACAAATGGACCAGCACCTTACCTTTGAAAAGAATCGCGACAGAGTAGAGTTTCTGTGCGTTTGTGGAGCCGGGGAGGGGGTGAAAAAGCGAAAGAGCGTCTGTGCGTGTGTCAGGGTGTGTGTGTGTGTGTGTGTGTGTGTGTGTGTGTGTGTGTGTGTGTGTGTGTGTTGCTGTCAAATTATGCGCGCACACGCATAAGAGACTAAAAGAAAGAGGGAGATGTTGATTATACATGTAAGAGACGAGCAGAGTTTCTGTGTGTTTGCAGAGCCGTGGGGGGGGGGGTGAAAAGGTGAGAGAGTGACGCTCTGTGTCAAAATAAGAGTTGCATTCATGCTACATGATACTCGGTGCTTGTAAACTAATACTTGCTAGGTTTCCAATTAAAAATCTTTGCTCGGTTTGTGGAACACTCGTAAACCACGTTACTCGCAATCCGAGGTGCCACTGTACATCTTTCATGTGTTTTGGCTCTCCAGCAGTTTTTCACCTGGGTATATCATTCGTTCTGCAAAAAAGCAAAAGCAGCTTTGTTGGATGCTTTGTGACCGCCATCTTGCTCTTGATGACATTGCAGACGTTTTCTGGAGTAAATTGCAGTGCTCTCTTGTTTTTTGTTTCCAGAGCTGTATGTACAGTATATATTCAATTCAATTCAATTCAATTCAATTTTATTTATATAGCGCTTTTAACAATTGACATTGTCGCAAAGCAGCTTTACACAATAAAAAGAAGTAAGTTTTTATGCAATGTGTATGAATCAAAATGATAAGATTGTCCCTGATGAGCAAGCCGAGGGCGACGGTGGCAAGGAAAAACTCCCTGAGATGGTAATAGGAAGAAACCTTGAGAGGAACCAGACTCAACAGGGAACCCATCCTCATCTGGGTGATAACGGATAGCAGAGAATGATCAGCATAATAATGTGTACTGGAAGTTCAGTGTAACAGGAGATGTGTTAAAATTTAAATTAAAAGGAGTCCAGTTTGTTCCCGGAGGCTCAGGTAGACTGTAGGAGATTCCAGTCCTGAGCTATCGAACAACTGAAGTCACAGGTCCCCAGAGCATCAATCGATGATAGGACAGTCTTCATGGAAACCATCCCCAGCCACCAAGCGCATCCAGGCAGACCACACGGGGCATCCATGTGACGGGATCTCCAACCAGAAGCAGGACTCCAGGACGGGTTAGACGGCTTCAGAGGGCAGAGGGGTCTGGATCACTGGCAACTCAGGAGCGAACATGTATAGCTCGACAGAGAGACAGAGAGAGGGAAAGGAGAGAGGGAGAGAGAGAGAGAGCAGAAAAGGAGAGAACAGAAAATAAGGAGAGATGGCAGTTAGGTATGGTCACAGTCAACATGTATAAGGTGAATGTATATTAGTGCAAAGTGCAAGCAGGGACTCCGGCAGGACTAACTATAACAGCATAACTAAAAGGGAGAGCCAGAAGGAAACACAAACATGAGGGCTCCCTGAGATGTAAAGCAACCAATCACCTCACCGTCAACAAACCTGAGTGAACAATGAGAGTGGGGAGGACAGCATCTAAACATACCAGTTCACCAGAATACTCTACGTCCATGAGTCCCCCAGATCTGCTCCTTTACCTAAGGTTAATCTATTTACAAAAATGCTTGGCTAAATAAATAAGTTTTTAGCCTAGACTTAAACACTGAGACTGTGTCTGAGTCCCGAACATTAACAGGAAGACTATTCCATAACTTTGGGGCTTTGTAAGAAAAAGCTCTGCCCCCTGCTGTAGTTTTAATAATACGTGGTACTGACAGGCAGCCTGCATCCTTTGATCGAAGTAGGCGTGGCGGATCGTAAGACACTAACAGTTCACTCAAATACTGTGGCGCGAGATCATTTAGTGCTTTAAATGTCAAAAGTAGTATCTTGAAATCGATGCGAAATTTCACAGGGAGCCAATGCAGTGTAGATAAGATAGGGGTGATGTGCTCGTATCTTCTGGTTCTAGTGAGGACTCTCGCTGCTGCATTCTGACTAACTGAAGCTTGTTTATACACCTAGTTGAACAACCAGACAGTAAGGCGTTACAATAGTCCAACCTAGAGGTGATAAAAGCATGAACTAGTTTTTCTGCATCATTTAGTGACAATATGTTTCTTATCTTGGCAATATTTCTAAGGTGAAAGAAAGCTATCCTGGTAATATTATCTACATGAGCTTCAAACGAAAGGCTGGAATCTATAATCACACCGAGGTCTTTAACTGTTGCACTTGATGGAACAGAAAGGCCATCTAAAGTTACAGTCTGATCAGAAAGCTTACTTCTAGCTACTTGTGGTCCTATGACTAGAACTTCTGTCTTATCAGGATTAAGCAGAAGAAAATTAATTAACATCCAATCTCGTATGTCCTGCACACACTGCTCAATTTTAGCAAACTGGTTTTTCTCATCTGGTTTTGCTGAGACATATAATTGTGTGTCATCAGCATAACAATGAAAACTAATACCATGTTTACGAATTATGTTGCCCAGAGGAAGCATGTAAAGGGAAAAAAGCAGTGGGCCTAAAACTGAGCCCTGTGGAACACCAAACTCCACTTGAGAACATGAGGAATGGTCACCATCTAAATCTACAAACTGATAACGATCAGTCAAGTAGGATCTGAGCCACATATATATATACAGTAGTAATGTAGTAATATGCAGTGTAACTGTGCAACATTGTGCAGTGAAGGTTCTATAATAAACAGAAGGTGCACAAAGTAATAAAGATGTGGTATACTGTATATATAAAGAAATATACTCACCTACACTTTGTCTATAGTAATATACAGTATAATACTATATATATATATATATATATATATATATACACACACACACACACTGTACATATACACTGTATATTTCTTATTTAATATTTTTTCATATTTTTATATTCTGCTTTTAATTATGTTTGTTTTTATACCTATTCTTTTTATACCTTAATTTATTTTAATTTATTTTATGCTTATTTTCTTTACTTTTAAGTGGCGTTCATCAGGGGATAGCAAAGGAAGAATTTCATTGTACAGGGGGGGAACTGGTTCCTTCCCTGTGATTAATTAGAGATTTTCAACATAGTGAAGTCAGAGATTCTGCGAGTTTAACACGCCAATGTAAGAGATTCTGGGAGTTCATCAGAGAATCTCGGAGTCGATCAGCGCGTTGAAGTTTGGTATTTACAACATGAAGTCAACATGAGATTCTGTGAGTCCATCAACATGAAGTTAAATTCCGGAACTTAATCAGCATGGTAATGTGAGAGACTCTGAGAGTTCAACAAACATGGTGAGATTTTCAACATTGTGAAGTCAGAGATGATCAACATGATAAGAGATTCTGAGAGTTCAACAAACATGGTGAAGTCAGAGATCTTTGGAATTTATTATAACATGGTGATGTAAGGCTGGCAGAAGCTGTACATATTCGGCTGATTTTAGCCCCAGATATAGTAAGTTGCCCCTGATTTATTTTTTTTATAATCTTGTGTCGTTTCAAGTGCAGTGTGAGCAACGTCTCGATGTCCAATTAATCACTCAAACGGTCAGAGATCTGTCAGAGATTCATATTTCACTGGAATATTCCATGTTGTTGGTCATGTATCTGACTAGCACGGCATGTGGATAGCACTTCGCCAGCATTCCCGCGTGATACTCCGTCATCACACTATGCACTTTTCTATTCCTGAGCCAGCTAGTCCTAGCGTCTGCTTCTTCTATACAGTGTCAATGTTTATTAGAGCGTTTCATCCGTGGAATGTTGAACGAAAAGCCCCAAAAAAACCCCCAAAAAAATAAACTAGAACTGAATCACACTTTGCCTCGACCACAGAGCGAGTGGTGTTGAGAGTTGCTGTGCTGTATATGAAATGTAATTCACTTACAGTAAGATGTGTGTAGCGAAGGTCAACTGCTCGGTGCTAGATGAATATTAATGTGTGAAATATTTTCCCAGCCCCTGCCTTGTTTCCACATTTTTACACACGTGTGAGTTTGACCTCTTGGTGACGAGTGTGAGAAAAGGAAAATGATTTACATTGTCACTTTATTAAACATCCGTTTCCAGCTGCGTGGATCGCTGTGAACATTTCACCTTTTCATTCCATCATCATCTCCTTGGATTTTTCCAAAAACCCTGTAATCCCAGTGCTCCCAGTACCGACTTGGATCCTGTCTCGCTTTTGAGTTTAAGTCTGAAACCAGCGACTCCTGATACTTCGGTTTTAATTTGTTCTTGGATCATCATTAGCGATCTTGTCCTCTGAGGAAATCCGTCACTTTATTTATTCTAATTATATAAAGTACATTTGCTGAAACTTTTGGTTCATTATAAACTTTGAGCTGGCTAGCACTTGTGTATCCTAATGAATATTCTCCAAATCTGCTGAAAGACGACTTCGATGAGTCATTTGCCATGAAGGGTTTCATTATGCGCGCAACGCGCAATCAAGCCCATTTTTCCTCTTAAAGTTTTTATTTAAAAGAGGAGCAATTTGTATTTCTGTTTTTTTTTTTTTTTTTTTCAGCTTGACTTTCCAAATGGAAGAATCTTCATTTACTACCCACACAGCCCCTTTTACCACCTGCCTAGATAATGTGAGATGGATGGGAAGGAGTTTTTCTTTTTCTCCATTTCGTTACTTTTTAGTTATTTGAACCATTTTTTTTTCCCTTCCCGAATTGCTTATTGCAGAGTGTCAGTCCATTATCCACAAAATGTGGAACAAGAGGGGACTAACACGTGCCTACTCACACATAAGGAGGCATTGCGACAGAAGTAGCCTGGAAACAGTGTAAGAAGGAGGTCGGTAAAGAAAAGCTAGTTAGACTGTCAACTGTATTAATGCTAATTTTTTTTTCTTTTAAAACACAGTTTCTAATTAAGCACATTGTTTGTTTTGTACCGTTGACAACAAATGCCGTTGTCCAGTGTTCCGCATTAAAAATAACAGTAAAAAATGAGTAAAGTAAATTCAACTCGAGTCTGGATAGCATCTTAGTTTCCTCAGGGTGATGTCGTGTAGTTAACAGGAGCATCATACCCTGAAATTATTCAGAAACATCGTCTCATGATTATTATATATATTTTTTTATTTTAACTTTTTAAAGAAATATGACTAAATAAAGCTTGTAGTTTCTTTAAAACTTAATTGTTTGGGAGAACACAAAAAACAAACAAACAACTAAAAAGCAACTTATCTTTAACTTCATCATTTTTATTTTTTTTACTCTGTATTTTCCTTTGGTTATTCTTCTTCTTCTTATTATTATTATTTTTCACAAACTTGTCTAGTATGTATAAGTCTAGTATATCTAAGGATTTCACACATTTAGATTTTTGAATTTCTTTGATTACTCAGTGAAAATATTAATTTTCTCCAGCTAACAAAGCAACTCTAGATCATGGTGATGAACACCAACACGCCTGACCATAGGAATGGTGTTGGGTCTAAAGATTGGGTCGTGCAAAACATACTTTTGGCTTGAGATCACACTTAGATTTGGATTAAAAACTAAACACACACACACACCTTGATGGAATTGCTTCAATGTAAACACATAAAGTAATTTAATCTTAAAGCAGGATGTTTTCATAATTGGATTGTAGAAATTCTGCCTTGCAAATAATATACATGTACTGTAACAGCAGCTAGTTTAAAAAAATAATAAAAATGTGACCTCAGTACAATACATCAATAAACCTGGAAATGAAGCCATAACTGTTGGGAAAATTACAGAACAAAAGAAATCGGACAATATAACAACGAAAAATATTAGTTTTATTATACTGTAAGATTAATATTGTTTTAATACTTAATAGCCAGTGACTGCCTGAAGTCCTATCATTATTTATTTATTTGTTTGTTTGTCTCTTTGCTGTCAGTTTTATCCTCCTGAGTCTTCATTGCCTTGAGGAGCACTTGGGTTGCTTTTGAAGTGTGTTTCATCATGATTTGTCACCAGTTCAAGCCAGTTCTGCTTGTATAGTGTTTGAAATAATGCACATTGTCACCATGCAGCTTTCCAGGGATTATAGTTAATTTACAAATTAAACAAACAAACAAAAAAGTATCGCTTTGTCCCTAACGAGCAAGCCGGAGGAGACGGCGGCAAAGAGAAACGCCTTGAAACCTGGATTGGAACCGGACCTCTATATTTTTATGCTATATGGTGAAGTTATATAAGAAGTCGTATAACAGGAATAAATTTTTTCCTTAATATAATGGCCAGGTTACCAGCAGCCCAGTGGTAGAAACTGTCAAAGGCCTACATCTTCAAGGTTTCTGAGTGAAACTGTAGTCATGTCTTTCTTTAACCAGCCCATCTGTGGCCGTCCTCAGCAGCAGCAGCAGCAGCAGCAAGCTGGACATCAGGATGGATCAGGCCGGTCAGGATAATTAGGGTATACTTACTGTCATGTAAGGATAAGGTCAATGTATAGTGAGTGCAAACAGGGAAGTCAGGACTATCTGTGACAGCGTGACTAGAAGGGAGAGGCAGAAAAGGGACACAGACATGATGGCTCTCTGGGACATGGAGCAGCCAGCCACCAGACCTCCTACAGATCTGAGTGAACGTCTGACGATATGTGAAAGGCATCCAAACATTCAGCTGACCAAAACACTCTTCAGATCGGCTCATTTATGGAAGAAAAAAAAATATCCATAAAAGGCTTGACCGAACCAACGATCTCAGCCTGGACTTAAACACTGAGACTTAAACACCTTAATTTGGAGACACTGTTCCATAACTGTGTGTCTCATCTGTACCGTTAAACATTTTGCAGACTGAATCTGAGCAGAAAGTAGAGCTTTGTGCACTTCAGAAGTCATCCTTAGTTCTGTTGGCAGCCGTACACGCCCATGATGAGGTCTGCTTTGGAGCAGAAGCCTTTCCTTTCCTCATCCATACTTCGCATCATTTCGATACGAGCTTGGTTTCATCTCTCCAAAGACTCGTTGTTTCAGAACTGGACAGGATCTTACCTCTTGTCTTTCCTTTCCAGAGTGTTACCAGTAGATCGTGTCTTCAGATCAACACTGAAGATGTAGCACATCACAGGTGTACACAGATACATCACATATACCTTCTCCAGAGCGTTCTTGTCTTGTCTTGGAAAGACATTATGAAGGGATTTTTCTTCACCAAGGAGAGAGTTTTGTGATGGTCTCTTTTACTCGTCTTCCCTGGGCTTCAAATCCTTTTCGTGTTGCTGAGCTCACCAGTGCATTCCTCCTTATTTATTTATTAATCAAGACTTCCTTCTTTGTGATGGGACTGTTTTTCTTGGCCTAACAGTTGCTATTTTCACCTTCATCGGCACCTCTTTGGATCACTTATCGAGTGCTTGTAGGAACAGTTGAAAAGTGCAAATTCTACACTTGTAATCAATTCCAGAGCGGTTATATCACGATACCTAATTGCGGTTCTCTAAGTATCACGCTTTTATAAATATCCCTGTTCGATATTTCAAAAGTTTTCAAAAAGCAGTAAAATGATGAATTCAATGTATCCCGTTCCTTATAACATTAATTTCCTCACTTAAGGATGAAACGCAGCATTTAAAGTATAGAAACTAACCTCAAATACAAGAGTTTTACATTTATCTGATCAGCAGCACGTTTCTCTGTCGTCCGCCATAATTAGAATTTCTAAACAAACTTAATAATTCACTCCTGCCACACGGGATGAAAATGTGTAAATAGTTCAGAGTGCGCCACCTGTAGGATTATAAAGAAACAGCGATGTTTTAACAAAAGTCAGATCTGAGGTATTTTACGCGCACAATTTTTTCATCATGATTTTCATAATGTAACGCCATAAAAATCAGAAGCTTCGGTTTGGTACAGCATCGTTTATATCCGAGGTTGATCGGTCGATCTGTATAAAACTGAACATCAGACAATTCTCCAATGAATCACACACCAGATTGACCGGTTCAAAACCAATTTCCATTATGAATCTGTTACAAATTATAGATTTATTATGGTTAATGCACTTTGAATGATGACAGCTTTGCATTTTATAAGCGATTTTTAGGCTGATTAATCAAATTATTCATTAAGTAATTTACACGAATGACTGACTATTAAACTATAAATTCTTTGTAGCCTTAACCTCTTTTTATTTTTTTTTCTTTTGAGAAAAGGATTAGACAAATTTCCAGCTTTGAAAAGAAATAGAGCATACTGTTCCCTATCGGTATTTCTTTCCTTTGCTCAAGTCGTTCTACAGAATTCATTAGTTTTAAAAGAGCATTAAAGAAATGAGAGGAATAAACGTGCTCTAATGGCAGTAAATACACGATTTTTCAGGATGGTATGTCCTCCCGTGGCCTTTCCTCAGCTCTGTGCAGTGTGAAATCTTTTGTTAATAAACATCTCCATAGGATGTGAGCAGAACTGCTTTATTTGAAATTATTATTATTAGTATTTTAATACAAGACCATCATACGTCATAATCGTTAGAACCTTTTGAGCCACAGAGCATGAATCTAGCCATACAGTAAATTAAAGCAGTAATGAATTAATCTCACCTCACCTGCAGTGCACTGTCTGGGCTGTTATTAAATTAATAGATCAATAATTTTATGCCTCAGCAGGCCTGGAGAGGACTGCAAATTGAGGCATCTCTGATTAACCGGTGGAAAATTATTCAGGAACATGGATTCGTGTGGTGTGCAGTAAATGAATGCAAACTAAATAAAGAAGAACAACAACGTTATGGATGGAACTTTGCTATTTACAGCAGTATGATTGCTGTCGTGGGACTGACGGGATTGGCGTGGCATTTGTGTTGCACTGATATTAGTTTACACATAATGTGAATGTCAGAGACATTTTAAACACGGGATTGAGAGTTTTTTTTTCTTTTTCATAACCACCTCCTGTGAATATTTCAGATATATAAGTTCCAACTCAATATACTACAATTGACATCAGAATATTCTTATTAAAATGTTTAACAGAGCTCATCTTCAGACTAATGTGTGCGTTCCTGGACATATCGTTTTTGAAAGGTTATATATTCCACAAGTCATCTATTATACATTATGAAAGAAAAAAAAACAAAAGAGAGAAAAAAAAAAACATGTTTTAGATTCTGTTACCTCAACAGTATTTGGGGAAAGTCATGTGTTCCACTGTTAGTAACATCATTTGAAAAAGAAGAAGAGGAAATCTTTCCTGCTTTATTACTTTATGTTCCTTCTTGTAGGAATAAGAATCACCAGTCACCTCCCGATACAATATCATCACAATTCTTTGATTAAAATTGCTATTCTATATTTCATGAAGATCCCAATTCTATGTTACATTTTTACCCAATTTTGTTATAATTTTAATCCCTTAAAAAAAAGTTTAATGAGTACGTATTAAATGCAGCTGTTCCTTATTACTTTAGTTTTCTCACTTAAAAACCAAGCGCAGCATTTAAACAATACACGCTTACTTTAAATACACGAGTTTAACATTTAACTGAGCAGTGCGTATCTCGGTCATCCGCTATAATTATTATTTCGAAACAAACTTAGCAAATAATTCACCCCTACTACACGGGATGGAAACTGTAGGATTATAAAGAAACAGATGTTTTACCTCTGCTAACGTCTGAAAACTCAACAGCAAGCGCGCGGGCACATGCGGCTTCTAACACATGCAAGTTTTGACTAATTGGCGCTCGCAGTGTTTCGAGACTGGTGTAAGCGTGTGTATTGAGTGGGTCTGAGACTAATTCGCTCACCGAGTTTGGAGAAAAAGGCAAATTGGAGGCTTTTAATAATGCAGCCTTCGATAATGTAACAAAATAAAAATGGCATTCCACTCGGAACGCCATTTTTGTGGAAGAAGTCACTCGGAAGCTTCTGCACTCGGTACAGAATGGTTTATATCTGATTTTAATTCCACACTAAAACACTTAGTATTTTAAGAGCAGAATGTTTGTTTAAATGCAAGTTTTCTTTGAATAATAATGTTTTTCATTTATTCATTTCGTAAAGGGTTAAATAGCATCACTATGGTCGACTCATACTGCTTATTTCTTTTTTTGTTGTTGTTGTTGTTTCATTTCTACAGATATTAAGGTTCCACTTCTTTTTCCCAGAGCGACTGTACTGCTTACGCCGCGCAAAAGTTTTTGATCTTGTTTAGCAGCAAACGCCACATTTACACGATCACGTAAACCTAATTTAAATCCAAATTTTCCAAAGGTCCTTCTTTTAACAGCCGAGTATTCTCTGTAATCTATTTTATATTGTTTTCAGCAGTAGTGCTTATTTCAGTTTTGAGAACATTTGAAGCTTCAGGGTGTGTTTTAAGGAAGGGGATATTATTTCTAAAATAATATATATTTTGCAGCCAGAGGGCCCAGTAAAGCGTATAACGCGTATAAATAAATTCCACAGACACCTTTAGCACAGCTCTTTTTATGAACCTAATACAAATGTTCTGATATTAGGCTCCTTATTTAAATGTGTACTGTACGATTTTGGGTAATTGGAGCTATGAATGTTTTATTTGTGGCTTTTCTACTGGAAAAACATGGTACGTCCAAGGTGACATTATTTATAAGTAACCTTTTTTTTTTTTTGTTAGTTATTCAGATTTGGATGCAGTTCATACTTGTGAGAAAAAAAAAAACGCTAAAACGTTGTAATGAATATAAAAAGGAATTTTATTACGTGAATGGCAGTTTGTTAGATTGTGAACGGGCCATGTAGCTCAGAGTAAATCTTTTCTTAATTCTTTGTGGAGAACTTTTGCTATTCATCATTTCTCAGCTTGCTACAAGGTTTCTGATTCAAGTAGCAGTGAGTGAATGCCATGACGAATAAATGACATTAGGGAGTTTATGTGAATACGAGCTATTTAGAATAGATTTCATTTCTCCAAGGTCGTGCATGAGCGTGTTACAAGAGCAGCGTTCATCAACATTCGGGGAAAAAAAAGTCTGTAATCTACTTTATTTTTTAGTGAACAGTGAACTGAACAGAAGATATTGCTTGTTCAATTTCTAATACAATAAGTCACCGACTTATGAAAGAGTTCTGTTCTGGGAGCACGTTCATAAGTCAGATATGTTCGTAAGTCTGACAGTAAGTCTTGTACACCTTTGACATAAATATATAATGTAAAGCATTAAAAAACACTACATGGGGAGGAAAACACTACATGGTGTTACACATGAGCTACTTACGCAATTTGTTCACATTTTCGAATGTTCGGTTCACATCTGTGACAATTCGTAACTCAAATGTTTGTAAGTCAGATAGTTACAATATTGCTCGTACAGACATCACAGACAATATCCTGTTAATCAATGTTTTAAGCGAGAGAGAGAAAGAAAAGGAGCGCACAAATTGATTTGTCTTGCGTTAAGCAAACATTTTGCTGGTCTCAGTGGGCGGGGCTTTACATTTAACCCTTCTGTCTCTCTCCATCAGGTCTGGTAAGT
Organism: Clarias magur; assembly: GCA_013621035.1. Classification (NCBI taxonomy): domain Eukaryota; kingdom Metazoa; phylum Chordata; class Actinopteri; order Siluriformes; family Clariidae; genus Clarias; species Clarias magur. The sequence continues at coordinate 65,967 of QNUK01000621.1, read as the reverse complement.
TGGACGAGTTGTCAAAGAACCAAAGATACTTCACCTCAAACACAGCAGAAGTTCAGCAGAAAACCAAAGTCAAAGAGAAGGTCACAAAAGCTGAGGTACGTCACTTATTTCATAACCTGCCATTGCAGGTGTGACAGGTAGGTTCCAGTAAAAACGAAATCAGAATATTTGTGTGTGTGTGTGTGTGTGTGTGTGTGTGTGTGTGTGTGGAGGGGTTGTACTGGTAATGATGAGTTTTTACAAGCTGGGATGTTGCCAAATATCTTTAATCAAGCCAGTCAGAGATGCAGCAAATCACATGAGGATCAGACGAGTTCTCAGGTGAAGTAAAACACAGTGCGTGCAGCGAATGTGGAGCATGTTACACCGTGCACAATGCTGCTTTTTATTTTTGGGAATTTAGAAGGAAGTTTTACTAAAAAAAAAAAAAGATGATTTTTGTACTGCTCAGAGCAGCTCTTTAAAAAACAATAAATGAATGTATTTTTTTTTTTCTGAAATATTACAGTAACAAAAATGTGATTGAATGTATTTCTTTACTTTCACGTTGTGTAAATTTTGAACCTCTTAACCTTTAACATTTACATTTATGGCACTTGGTAGATGCCCTGATCTAGAACGGCTCACTGTACATTTATCTCATTATACATCTGAGCAGCTGAGGGTTCAGAGCCAGGCTCAAGGGCTTTAATAGTGGCAGTATGGTAGAACTGGGATTTGAACCTGTTACCTTCATAGCAGTCGTCCTGACATCACATGATCCAAGACTACCGGATCAGTGATTCCCAACCCTGCACTCTGACGACTTTAAGAACCTGTCGATGGGCCAAGATGTGTCGTACATAACGACCTAACAAACCGTACTGAATACTGAATTACACTATGGAACTTTTTTTTTCCTTTTATTAGTCAGTATTATTACCTTATTGCTTATCCAGCAAAAGTATAGAACATGACCATTATCAAAGACTTTAAATGTTCCTATTTTCATGTCCGATCTTTTTATTCACATAAAGTCAGAAACAGCAAGTAGATTAAAAAATTTCTGACCTCAACGACACTCACAATAGTGTCGACTCTGCTGGGTGCCTCGAAGTATGATGGATACAGCTGTGAGGTCATCTGAGACTTTAAGACAGTGCAAATCTTAATGGGTCTCGAAAAAGGTTTTACCAAGTTCCCCTGCTGTCTTTTTCTTTGGGAAACAGCAGGGACATCAAGACACACTACCAAAGGCAAGACCGGCCACAGCGGACCGAGTTTGCTGCGGGGAGAAATAATGACACAATAATCCAGAGGCAGTCATGTTGCTGATGCCGGCACTGCACATCACACTGGGCCACATGAAAACAATGATTCACAGCTCTATAGAGGGAGTCTGCAGCCTTCATGACCTTCACCATTTCCTTCCTGAGCAGTCCAAGGCAAAAGTCAAAGACGGTGACTCTGATGTTGGAATACAGATGAAAGAATAAAGAAGATCCTGGAGGGAAAGGAATTCCACATGAAGCTCATTAGGAAGGAAAAAATGGTGTAAAGAACGATCAGGAAGTCTCTCAAAGAAAAGCCCGCATCCTTGATGCTTTTTTTGATCATTTCAAGTAGAACATGGGAGCGCCTTCAAAAGAGCAAGGCGAATGCTTCAAGCAGGATGTACTAGACTTTGAACACCACTGCCAAGGAAAATGTAACGAAAGTATGATGGTAACTTCTTCGTCAATGTACAATAAACAATTTAAACATTTTGGGTTTTATTTGTATAACTTTTGATTGTTTTTCTGATTTCTGAATGATAAGACACAGGAGGTCCCCGACTTACGAACGAGTTCTGTTCCGGGAGCATGTTCGTAAGACGGATTTGTTCTTATGTCTGACAAAGTGAACGCCTTGTTATACGACACGAATATACGATGTAAAGTATACTCCACTTGACTAAATTGCTGTGTCCTTTCCCCACACTGCCATCATGTGGCCAATAACCGTAACAGTGCCTAAGAATTGGCGAACATAACCTAAGGACTGTGAACTCTGTTTTGTTGAGGACTTTTTAATGAAATTAAGATTGTTCTCCATCAGGACAGCTTTACAGGACAGACATTTTTTTATCATCGTACTCCCGGACTGATTCATTGAAACCGGCAAGGCCGACTCCCACAGACACACACACACACACACACACACACACACACACACACACACACACACACACACACACTCAATATACCGGATTTTAGACATTTTATACATTCACTTACTGTACACACTGAAAATATTGTATATAATTGTAAATAATTTTTAAAATCTTTTGTACAATATGCGTGAGCTAAAGTACTTCAGAGATTGTTCACATCTACGAATGTTTGTAAATTCGTGATCCGTTCATATCTGTGGAAATTTGTAACTTGAATGTTAATAAGTCAGAGACTATCTGTTCACTATTTTCTCAATGAAAATAGGCCAGTTAAATAAAAAACAAAAATAATAAATCAATGACCTGTTCACAAAAGCAATTTTCTAAGATCTATAACTAACAGCAGTCACTTAACATGCAGTATATGAAAGATGTACAGTATATGACTATAATCAGACATTTTCTTTTAAATGGAGTTTAAATTTTCTCCAAAACCAGGTTATAACCAGGTTATAGGACTTTCTCCAGGTTACTGCTTTTTGTACAAAACCTAAAAAATAAAAATTCAGTAGGGAGGATGAAGGCAATCACATGCTTCCTTCCAAACGCAAACTTCTTAACTCCCCCCCATGCCCCCCTCTACCCATCCCCCCCCACACCCCCGGAACCACACAAACGCGCAGCTCTTAGGGCCGGAGAATAGATCACAGACCACCACGATTGGCTACTGTTGCTGTGATTAATGTGAGAGCTTCCTGCTTCAGATGGGTGTAGTGGCATTCAAAGTCATGATCTTTGGATGATGGAGCGAGTCCATTTCTCTTGGCACGGAATCAGTCATGTCTGACAAATGGCTGACTCTGGTCACTCTGACATTTGAGGCATAAGCACATCATCAGAAGTCCTTTTATTTTTTTTAGCCTGTGTAGAATTTATCAAAATTACAGATGCACAGAAATGAACATTGTTTGCATCTGATACACTTATTTATTTACCCAAAAAAAAAAAGATATATTTACAGTTGAACCAAATATTTACATACACTTGAAAAAAAAAATGTCTTTACTGTCGAACATTAAATCAGAGTAAACTTTTTCTGTTTTAGATCAATAAATATTGAACATATTTATTGCATTTGTTAAATGTCAGAATTGAGCAAGGGAGGATTTTATGGAATTACTTTCATCAGTCAGAAATTTACATACTTACACATCCTTAGTATTTGAAACTGTTTCACTTGGGCCAAACTTTTCAGGTATCCTTCCACAAGCTTTCTACAATAGTTTGCTGGAATTTCGGCCCACTTCTCTTGACAGAACTGGTGTAACTGGGTCAGATTTGTAGGCCTTTTCATTGCAACCCACACATTTTCTATGGGATTGGGATCAGGGCTTTCTGATGGCTTGACTTTGTTGTCCTTAAGCCACTTTGGAGGTATACTTCATGTTAATGTCCACTTGCAAGACTCATTTGCGCCCAAGCTTTAACTTTCTGGTTGATGTCTTCAGATGTTGTTTCAATATATCCACAGAATTTTCGCTTCTCATGATGACATCTACAGTATTTTGTGACGTGCACCAGTCCCTTCTGCAGCAAAGCAGCCCAACAACATTATACTATCACCCCCATACTTCACAGTTGGGATGGTGTTCTGAGGCTTCAAAGCTTCGCCCTTTTGCCTCCAAATATACCGTTTATCATTATGGCCGAACAGTTAATTTTTTATTGAAATTTTTGTCCCAGTGTGCAGTTACAAACTGTAATCTGGCTTTTTATGGATGTTTTTAAGTAATGGCTTCCCCCTCCCAAAGTAACCTTTCAGCTCCTGGTGGTACAGAACTGGTTTTATTTTTGGATAATGACACTGGCTTACCAGTTTCAGCCAGTATCTTCACAAGGTCTTTGCTATTGTCCCGCTTGTGGAGCTCCAGAATTCTTTTCCTGATGTCTTGGTTGATTACATAAAAATACATAATAAAATTCTCCCTCGCTTGATTCTGACATTTAACAACGGCAAAAAATGTTAATATTTATTGATCTAAAACAGAAAAAGTTTGATCTGATTTAATGTTTGACAAAAAAAAAAAAAAGTTTTTTTTCTTCTGAAGTGTATGTAAATATCTGGTTTCAACTGTATAAATGCAGATGTTACTCAATCAGAATTGCACTTCTACCGCCTTGTCTGCAAGCAATGGCGGCATTAGTGGTTTGCGTTGCCGGGTTTACGCCGCTAAGTGGCGCTTATAACCATAGGCCGAGGCCTCAGGTCTTAGTTCATTCTCTCAAGCATTAATGAGCTGCAGCTCATCAACAGCTACACATGATACTGTAGGATATAAATTCAAGACAAACATTGTAATTAAACAAACGCATAATCACAGTACTAAAATTATAGTACAAATTTAGAATTTAAATTAAATGCAGGTGTTTCTTATTTACATCAAATTTAAGCAAAGTAAACGTTAACACAGTGAGCCTTTAGATTTTATCATGTGTAATTAGAAAATCCACAAAAGGGTTTTGTCATTTCATATTGTGTGTCATTTTTTTTTAAATTTATAGTAGATTTATTAACTGAAATAAATGAAACTAAATGACCATAAAAATCGAACATAAACTGATGTCAGTCAGCAGCGCTGGCGTTATGATCATCATAATTTGCACATTGCACACAGTTTTAGTCAAAGCGCTGATTTGAACTTGAATGAATGAACAGACAGAATCAGCCATTAAGTTTATTGCCCAAATTGATGTTTGTTATTAAATTAGTGTTAAAAAAAAAAAAAACGGTTGCATGTTAGATTCTGTCTCTCTCTCTCTCTCTCTCTCTCTCTCTCTCACACACACACACACACACACACACACACACACACACACACACACACACACACACAAAATTGAGAAAGAAATAAACACTCAGTTAGCACATAGCCTTTTCAAATATAGAATTTCTTTTTTTGCATATGGTTTAATAAATATATCGGGGTCAGGGTTGTGCAATATAAAGTTATCCTTAAATATTCATAATAAATACTTTTAACTAACTATACGAGCAGAAATGAGCAAAACATTTTTTTAATGGTTGTTTCTGTGACCAATAATAATAATAGTAGTAGTACTAATAATATAAATAATAAAAGCACATTTTATGAGTTCTGCATGGTTCTACATGATGTATCAGAAATTCTTTTTCATAAGCGTTTTTTTTTTTTTTCACTGTGTGAAACTGTTTGTCTCGGTAGAGCATGTGCAACCGACAGTACAGCCTTCTTATTCTTTTACTACCCGCAATAGATTAATTAGTAGCGACCAGTACACCGCTCTCGCGCTATCACTCATGTACTCTACTTCCTTATTCTGTTAGCACAAGAGCGGTCTTCTGTCCGCTACTAATTAATCAATCGGGGATGGCATCGTCGTCCCGGGCAGATTTTTAAAAGGGGTCGGCAAATATACTTGGGCCGACCCAAGCATTCCCTCTGTGTGTGTTTGTGTGTGGGGAAACACTGTATTTTGATTGTCTTACCTTTATATTAAGATAAATTTAAAATCAGTGTTAAATTAATAGCTTGTATTCAGTCCAGTGTACTTTCCACTTAAAAAATCTTTTTTCTTCAGTCCAGAATCATTGAGTTGTTACTTGTGACAGATGTTTCATGGTCTAGTCCACCCAGGATTCAAGTCTGCAGCGTTTGACATTGACATGACATTTGAAATGACATTTCAATAGTCAAGACTCGACTCTGAGCTTTTTTTTTTCCCTCTATGGCTAAGGAAGCGTTTCTAGCTTATAGTACAGATAGGGAAGTTGAAAGCTTTGAGCGCTTCCCTGAGAATAGAGCGTTACTGTCTCCGTGTTTCAGAATCACTTGGGGGATTTATTTCAGGCGCTGAATACAGTAGGCCCATTTCCTGTCTTTACTCTTGACCATTCCACTTTTGTTCCATCATTCGGTAAGTGATCCCACAAAGGGAACATGACGTGTGCGTATGCGCCAAAAGGTGAGCGTTCGTAGGCGTATTCTTGCTGTTTTTCTGATTAGCTTCGGACCCTTTTTTAAAATTTTTTTTTTTTTAACAGTCCTCACCGACGTTATGAAATATAATGGCTCCCCAACGTCATACCACTTTTCATGCGCCTTCTAATTTCCAATCCGGCATCGTCGTGATGTCCGCGGCATCGGTTGCTTTGCAAGTGAGCAATAATTTTCTGAAGCAGCAGGGGGGTTCGAGATGAGTCAACGAGTCAAAAATGGTACACGGTGCACAACACAACGCTTCTTTATGATGTCCTCTTGAAAACATGCTGCGAATTATCTCCATAGTGTAAAGAGGCCTAAAAAAGATAATGGCAGAATTGCAATTATTTCAGCGGAGCAGTATTTATATTGTACTGTAGGTAGTGTCACTGGGGGGAAAATATATATATTATTATGTAACAGGGTCTTTTGTAGATGTTTTTCAGGATTTGGTGATAATTTGATTTCATCATTCCAGGTTAAAAGTCTGCTAATTCAGATCATTATTGATAAGGTGAGAGAACACTTTAGATTGTGTATAGGATTTAAAAATATATCTTTTTCGATTGAGTCTTTGCTCCATTTAACCTGCGCTTGTTTCACTCACTTCGCTTATTTCCCGAGACCGTTCATCACTTTTATTAATCCTCAGGATTTGCAATTATTGCGCGTGCCATACTCTGACTGTCCAACTGACTGAGCTGATTATGACTTTACCCACCAAGTTGTACATTTTAATTACTTCTTAGATGTGCAGGAGTGATTCATCTCATTGATTGTCTTTATTAGTATGGAATGAATTTTTAATTAAAACTCTGGATGCTTTGCAGAATAAAAAAGAAAAAAAAAGTCTAATATTTTTGTGGTTATTATGTACTAGCAGTAATAAAGAGATTTCATTTGTCTTCTCCTCCTGCTGAAAGTTTAACGATAACACAATCAAGAATCTACACCTTCATATTTATCTAAAGGCTTCACGATCGATTTTCGTTTCTGTGATTCATGAGGTTTAGAAACGCCGCGGCTCGAGGGAAAGCTAAAAGAGATTCACATGATTAAATAGGTAATGGAGCTTTTTTTTTTTCTTCCACTAACACGAGCTCCTTTTTGACTCAGGATTTTCTGAGCTGTCACATTCACCTCCGTTACGCCTCGCTAGATGAGATAAAGGCCGCTTGCTTCGGTGTAACTGGCTCATCCCCCAAACCTGGAGTTGTTGGGTTTTTTTTTCTTTTTTTCCTGCTGGTCAATAACAAACTTTCTCTCCAGAATCTGCCAAAAGAAAATCAATCAGGTTCTAGTTCATGGTCTGAAAATAGTTTTGGAGATGTATGCTTATCGCCTCAGTATTCATATTGCAGTACAATACATCACCTTACATACGGTTTACATCACAGTGCTGCTAAAATCTCAATTCTGATGATTGGTCAGAAGGTGCTGAGTCATTTGTTGTTTTTAAAGTGTTCAGTATTATGTTTGTCCCTTCGTTCGTCTGTCCTTACATCCCTTCATACGTGCCGATATCTCAAGAATGCCTCGACGACACAAATGTTCACCTCGATTCAAGGAGGAATTCAGAGTTCAGAATTCATGGTGACCTTCCTGGATTCTGGATTTTGAATGGATTTTATGCGAACACGATATCACAAGAATGCGTTCTTCAACGTGCCACAAATGTCCAAAAGGTCTAAAAGGTCAACGTCACGTTGACATTATGTTTTATATAGGAATAGGAATTTCTTCAAATTTGGCACTTTGATTCAAGGTTGAACTGAATACAGCTGGCTGGTCAAAAGCTCAAAAGGTGACAGTGACCTCAAGTTCGTTCTTCCAGTACTTTTGAAGACATATGGCACGAAGGTCACGAGGCAGTTTGTTCCAAATTTGGCATAAATCTCCCCTCGGCTCATGAAGAATAAATTGATTAAATTTTTGTTGGTCAAAGGTCACAGTGACCTGATGTCAATCCCATTCCTTTGACTGCGATATGTTGTCACTGCCTTGACGCAGTTTCTTCCGAATGAGCTCAAACGCCAACTTGCATTCAAGGATGAACTTAATAAGTTTTACAGATCAAAGGTCAAGGTCACTGTGACCTCAAGTCTATCCCGTTCTTGGGAATGTAATATACCTTAGGAACACCTGGAGAGATTTTTTTTCTCTAAATGGCCACAATCACCTAGTTGGACTCCAGGAAGAACTGATTAGTTTTTGGTGGTCAAAGGTTTAACGTCTTGTAAACATGAAGTCATTGCAGTGCCTCTTCAAATCTGGATTTTCTCTCTAATTCAGTTGTAGCCAATTTCCATCCGTCTCTCTCTATTAGGGAGGGTGAAGACTATCCATGCTTCATCAGACACACGTGACACCAGCTGACTACATCTTACCGACCTGCTGCTCGCTTAATGTTGGGGATGGCGTAATGCTCAGAGGAAAGCGTTATCCTCTCCTTCTGCTCACCTGAGCTTACAGATGCAAGCGTCGCCGTGATTGATGTGATGTGATGTGATGTGACGGGAGAAATGTGTCGGCCTCACCGGTTTCAAAGAATCAGTCTGGGAGCACGATGATAGAAAATATCTGTCTTGTAAATCTGTGACTTTGATACGGTGAATAATCCTAATTTCAGAAAAATCCTCAACAAAACAGACTTCACAGTCCAATACAGTGGAAAACAGCTCTGAGGCAAAATGGCGTCCGGGATTCCCCTCGCGATTTAAAGACGCAGTGACCACGCTGTTACATTTGACATGTGAGATTCATGTCCTTAGACGCGGTTATGGTTTGTAGCCACATGATGGCAGTGTGGGGAAAGGGGACAGAGATCTAGTCAAGTGGATTGGTGTGATTTACATTATATATTCGTGTCAAAGGCGTATGAGACTTTGTCAGACTTGAGAACAAATCCGACTTATGAACGTGCTCCTGTAATGGACCAGAACTTGTCTGTAAGTTGGGGACTATCTGTACTCTCGCTTTGTGAGAGTAACGCTGATTCTTATTTTGTGTTCACGGGAGGTTAGTGCTATACCGTCATGACTTTGTACTAGACATGACATTAAAATAATCAACAAGAAAAATTTACACAGCGTTTCATTGTTTATTGGATACTTTTGTTAGTTTTAAATACTTTAAAACCTCTAAAAAAATCTATCTGATTTAATTAAATTAAGACAGTATGGATTAGTCCTGTTGAATTCCTGTATATACAGTACCTGCTATAACATATACAGTATGCACCAGAATATATAGTGGTGAAAAGAAAAGACGAACAATATCATCTTGTCATCTGTGAGTTTATTTCTCCTGAAAGAAACAAACACACACACAATATTAGAATGTTGATTGACCATGGTAGGCGTAATGTAAGTGTTGGATGTGTGTGTGCATTTGTCACAAACGCAGTCGTTCACAGTATGATATGAAGTAAAATGCTTGTGAAAGTTTTTACATAAAGAATATAAAGTATGAAATAAGAAGGGAAAAAATTATACAAGAATAGAAATATAGAAAAATGTAGAAAAACTTTTTAGCTGTAAAAATTTACAATGAAGTATGCACTGTATATGACCACTTCCGTACGAGCGGAAATAATACGTAACTATGAATACTTTTTCATCCGAGAGACCCCACTTCCCTGGATCTATCTTCCGTCGACAAACGCGCATGCGTGTCCAAGATGCACGAGTTTCAGTCCTGTATATTTTGCCGCACACCGTGTTATAACTTGCCCTGTGGTTCTTCTATAACATTTCATGCTATTCTTTACTTTAACAGATAATTGGTAAAAAAAAGGATTCTGTGATATAAATAAAATATAACTCTTACACAGTACAGACCAAACGTTTGGACACACCTTCTCAAAGAGGTTGAATTTGTATTATGGCAATAAAAAAGCAGCTAAGTGAAGAAAAACGAGCGGCCATCATTACTTTAAGAAATGAAGGTCAGTCAGTCCGAAAAAATTGGGAAAACTTTGAAAGAAAAGTCACAAAAACCATCAAGCGCTACAAAGAAACTGGCTAACATGCGGACCGCCCCAGGAAAGGAAGACCAAGAGTCACCTCTGCTGCGGAGGAGAAGTTCATCTAAAGCCTCAGAAATCGCAGGTTAACAGCAGCTCAGATCAGAGAGCAGGTCAATGGCACACAGAGTTCTAGCAGCAGACACATCTCTAGAACAACTGTTAAGAGGAGACTGTGTGAATCAGGCCTTCATGCTAGAATATCTGCTAGGAAACCACTGCTAAGGACAGACAACAAGCAGAAGAGACGCGTTTGGGCTAAAGAACACAATAATGAACACAATAAAGAAAACTCTTTGAATGAGAAGGTGTGTCCAAACTTTTGGTCCGTACTGTAAGTGCAAAAAAAAAAAAAAACACATTCAGGGGAGTAACAGCTAACTCATCACTGATTAATTTCTGCCCCAAAGTGTTTTATGCTTCACTTTATCACTCTGTATAGAGCAATAGTCAATAGAATTATTAAACACACACAAACTCATTTCAGCTCGTCATGAAACATTTGTCATGAGATTATTGTGTCTTTAAACGTAAATGAATTCCAACTTCTGTAAAAATAATAGCAGATGTTAAACAGTACAGTATGTGCTCGATTAACTTCTTGTTTTCCTTTTCTCTTATTATACCCATGAATTTTCATCGCTTTGATGAACGAGTGCGCGTGAATAAGAGCAAACAGAGTTGAAATAATATTCGCATGACGACCATTTTGGAGCCAGACTAATGAGGGTGTAACAGATGGGCCTGGCAAAACCAGCCCTCGTTTGCATCAGTTTCAGCCAGGCAGCAACACGTGAGTGTGTATGTGTGTGTGAGACAGTGAGAGACTCTAAAAGTCACACTTTGATACATGATACAGATTGTTCTTTGTTTGTTTGTTGTTGCTCATTATGACATGTGCGAGAGATATTTCTATAATATATGCAAGCTATTGGGAGTGAATTTCCTAAACAACATACAGCACAGGCAAACTAACCACCTGCTTCTGTTCAATCACAGTGTATTAATTACTGGGTTGTAGTTCTGGATGTAATAAAAACATGGGATAATAATGATAATAACCCCTGATCTGACATGTTCTCATTTTTATTACTGTAACAATGGACGCTCCAGATGAATAGATTTTAGAGAGAGCATGTCATTAGACAAAGAAAACATTCATACAGTGATGTTTTGACAGCAGAGTTTTCCATTAAAAAAAATTCAATTTAAAGGTAATTTTCAGTGGTTCTTTTTTTTTTTTTTTTTTTAATATATATTATTATTTGCATGACATGCCAGCAAACGCTCTTTGTCAAATACTTGTGGAAGACCTGATGAGCGTCTCTGTGCCGAGAGACAAGGTGAGATCTTTTTGATGACCTCATAGACATAGAGAAACTTGAAGACCTCGACTCATTTCACACTCTATTGCTAAAAGTATTCACTCACCCATCCAGATAATTGAATTCAGGTGTTTTCCAATCGTTTCCATGGTTACAGGTGTATAAAATCAAGCACTTAGGCATGCAGAGCGCTTCTACAAACATTTGTGAAAGAATGAGTCGCTCTCAGGAGCTCAGTCAATTCCAGCGTGGTACCGTGATAGGATGCCACCTGTGTACTCGTGAAATTTCATCAGTACTAAATATTCCACAGTCAATTGTTACTCGAGTCGATAGCTACAGACCTCCGAACTTCATGTGGCTTCATTTGACTGCATTGTCCCAAGTGTTAAGTTTGGTGGAGAAGGCATCATGATGTGAGGTCATTTTTCTTTTACTTCCAGTGAAAGGAACTCTTAATGCCTCAGCATACCGAGACATTTTGCACAATTTCATGCTCCCAAATTTGTGGGAACAGTTTGGGGACGGCCCCTTCCTGTTCCAACATGATTGCGCACCAGAGCACAAAGCAAGGTCCATAAAGACACGGATGAGTGAGTTTCGTGTGGAAGAACTTGACTGGCCTACACAGAGTCCTGCCCTCAACCCCATAGAACACCTTTGTGATGAATTGGAGCGGACACATCAGTGTCTGACCTCACAAATGTGCTTCTGGATGAATGGTCAAAAATTCCCATAAACACACTTTTTTGTGGGGGGATTTTTCCCCGATTTTCTCCCCAATTTAGTCGTGTCCAGTTCCTCCCCGTCACTAGGGGGTGCTCCCGCATTCAGGCTACTGCTACAACTCAGCCGGGAGGGCCGAAGACTATCACGTGTTTCCTCCGAACCACGTGACGCCAGCCGACCGCAACTTTTCGAACTGTTTGCTCACGCACTGTTGGGGGTAGAGTAACACACTCGGAGGACAGCGCTATCCGCTCCTACCGCTTACGTGAGCTCACAGACGCCCCTGATTCGCTGTAGAGCCGTGATTAATGCGGGAGCACTAAGCACTCTAGACCTCCGGCTGCGAGAGGTTACAGGAGAGTTGAAGCTGTTACAGCTGCAAAGGGGGCAGGGCGACATCATATTAAACCCTGTGGATTAAGAATGGCATGTCACTCAAGTTCAAGTTACCTGAGAGGGTCACCTACCACTAAAGCCAGGTTGTTTTCACTAGAATCACAATGTGCACTGCTTGGCTGGTGCGTATCCAAATTCCCATACGGTTACGCCCCTACTCATCTCTATTAATGATGACGAAACCATCCTGGTCCTCATCAGCTTGAGCACAGTCCAGCATAAACAGGGAGTACATTAAGGGCAATGACTTTTTTCTCTTTTTTTGTAGCTACAGTACTAGACTACACTATGTAAATGAGAACGGGACTAATCTGTTTCACAGATGGTCCATAAAATCTAAACGCAATAATGCTGTATTTAACTAAAAACCCTCAACCTGGAATTTCCAACTTCTCATTAGAAAACAGACCAAGGAAACATTTCAAATATGGACTTCCTACTCATAAACGCCGGAGCAGTTTCTACAGCCATAAGATATGTAGCGGTTTGCCATCAAGAAATGTACATTGGAAGCTATTTTTCTTCCAAATTCTAGGTTAAGAATGACAATTATGAGTTCCGACTTTGGAGGTGATTTAAATTCAAGGTAAGTTCTGTATAATCCGATAAAGTATGAAAACAATCAACTTCAATACAGTAGCTGTAGATCTGTTTGATCACACTACTTGTCGGTAATTATTTCCCCAATAACAGCACAGCCTTGTGTGTGAGTCTGAACGCAGAGTGGTATTTTAGGCCACTTTGCCCACCGCTGTGCTCGAACATACGTTTTGCGAATCGGTGTCTTGAAGTGCGTGTAGCTTTAAGTTCAGCACATCTGCTCATTATGTTCAATTCAGCTCAGACCAGCTGGTCGAATAGATCATGTTTGTGTGTGTGTTGCCTGGTATACCCAATCGTCTAAGGGAAATTGCTAGAAGAATATCATCATTCGGCCATTCTCAGGAAAAAATAAATGCCACGGAGATTTCTCATGCACCGCCGTTCCTTTTCCTGTGTTATATTAGATATGACTCGTGTGCTCCGTGACCCTCCGTGCTTTGATCTGGATGCTTGTCCCAGCGCTATATTATGAGCGTGTTGCTCATATTATTGCGGTCTGTGTACCCGCATGCCACCGGGGACCTTTGTCTTGCACATCTGAATGAATTGCCATGAGAGCTGGGTTCGATTCTGAGCTTTTGGCCCATAACAAGCTGATTTTAGAAGCAAGGAAAAAGAAAGAAGTTGTTTATGCAGCATTTATGGAAAAGGGACTCCAGTGCTTTAACTGTAACAGTCGTCCATGTGTGTTCTCAGGAACGAGAGCTTTTCTTTTAGTTCAAGGTTCTCTGCAATAGTCGTATTAGCTTAAAGAGAGAGAATAAAAGAGAAGCTGTTGAGGGAATAATATAATGTCAGGGATTACAGAGTGAGTGGAGACGGGTTTTATGGGTTTATTAATAGAAACCAAAGCAGACAAAGTTCTCAGACAAGCGCAGGCGGAGCCAACTTGACTTCTTTGAAGCCAGGAATTGGTGCCAGCATGAAGTATTTCGAGAGCAGGATGATGGCGGAGGATTTATTTATTTTTTGCCAGGGGAGGATCTAGTACCATGCCATCAAAGCTACAATGTGGACCAGGAATTCATATGTCACAACGAAACCAGGCGGTGGCGCCATCACCACCATGTGGTATATGTCTCGACGTCTTCAAAGCTAGGATACGACACAGAGAATGCTTGGACAGAACATGGTGTAACACCCACCAACGCAAGAACAGCCCACAAGCGTAATACAAACCAGCTGCTTTTTTCTTCTAATAAACACACAAACGTAATACATTTCCAACTGGTTTGTGGGATTATTCCATTGATTAATACAGTGGAACCTTGGATTACGAGCATAATTCATTCCGGAAGTGGGCTCATGTTCCAAAACACTCGTAAACCAAATCATCATTTCCCATAAGAAATAATGAAAACTCAAATTATTCGTTCCACAGCCCCCAAAAAATAAATGCATAAAAATAATGAATACAATCTATAAAATGAAAATAAAACAAATTAATCTGCCCTTTACCTTTATCTGTATTTAAAATATCTGAAAAAGTTCTATGTAATTATAATTAATAATCAATGAGCGGGCCCAAGCACCAAGGCCATTGCCACCCGGGCACACCGTTACAACCTGTGTGTTTTTTAAGCATGTTAAGACATCAAAAATACATTACACCTGGCATGAGAGGCCATCTTGTTGCAAAAAATGGCTCTGTTTTCTTTTCTTTTTCTTTTTTATTCATCTGTATTTTGAATATCTCAAAGTTCTGTGTAAATACAATTATAATTATTATGATGACTATTATCATTATTATGATTAGGGGGCCAAGTACTGAAGATGTGTAGACACCCACCTGGAACTGTATGTTGTTCTTCTACTCCTTTCTTCACCACCACCGCCGAGTGCGAGTGTACAGTAAATCAGTAACACAGTCCGTGTAATCCGGACGTTTAAAGGAGAGACGCTCTTTCCTCCAGCTATTCTCCAGCTTTCGTTGAAGTGCTCCACTTTTGAAGGACCATTGTTTTACAATGAATACATTTTCCCCTGACAATTTAGTGGTGCTTACTGCGCGCAGCCCTCATTTAAACAAGCAAAAAAGAACCTTTCATAACATCCTAAACATAAAACTGAGAGCAATTTAACTCCTCGTGGCTCTTAACTAAAGAGCAGCCTTTTGTTTTTCAACGCACCACGCGTACCATTACCGCTCTCGTCATTGATCAGCAGCCCCTAAATGGAGTTCGTCCTCTGCTTTTGATGCGTTTATCAGATCCTGACCTCAATTCATGGCTGTAAATAAAGCATGATAGGTGAGAGAAGGGGCGGGGGAGAATACGGTGTTGTCGTGAGAGAGGATGGGACATTGTTTTTTTTTTTTCGTTTTTTGTTTCCTTTCCTTCTGAGTGTGTACGTCGCTAATGGGTTCAGGTGCATAGGTGAGCTCAGTAAAACAACATCTCGGGAACTTTAATGGAGCCGGATGTTTCCGAATCCGCGAGCCACGCATGAGCCCCTTTTGTTTGCTGATGCATGTGTTCTGTGATGAAAGCGACGCACTTTACGTCGAGTGGTTCATGTTCGAGCGTCAGCCTGTATTCCGTTTTCGAACAATAGCTATATATCTGCGTATAATGAGAGGGTTTAAAATGACACCCACAGCTTTGAGGATTACACTTACTTTTATTTTGCAGTTCCTCTTTTAATGCAAAGTCAGTGATGTTCAAGATTCAATGAACTTTATTAATCGCAGAGGGAAATTGCTTAAATATGAGGTGTAATCCAATCTTCACCACAGACCTGAGCTATTTAAGAAACAATGTACATACTCAAGAAATGCTTAAGAAGAACTTCAAGGAAAAACTTTGCTCAGCTTTTTTTTTTTCTTTCGCACATTTAAAATTGCATGCGATGAGCTATTTGAATGTGCAGGTTGTGGCGTGCACCTAAATCAATTTGCCACTCCTCGTTCACTCCGGAGCTTCACTAGGTAGGCGGCCTCCCCTTCTGCAGGTGTGCGTTTAATGTGATTAATCATCGTTAATGGATCTGGGGCTTCTCCCCATTCTATAAAAACGAGGCGGAGAGTGTAGCTCAGGGTCAGGAGATCTACAGAGTCACAGAGAGACTACAAAAGTGCGAATGGTATGGTGCCCTTTGATCGCTGCAATGTGGACAAACGCGAGAAGACTGCTGGAGCTCCCATGGCAATTGCACTCTCGAATAGAGACAGATTACGTGACCCTGCCACCAAAGACGAAAAGGCCGCTGCGTGTGTCTCATGTCAAGGCCCAGACGAACGTTGTCCGGGAGATACTCGCCTGAGAGCTGAGAGCCAATGAGAGCTGGGAGGCGCCGGTTGGCCAATCAACTGGAGAAGCTGTTTGAATAAGCTCGGAGGAGGCACTTGCCCACACAGGCCCACATCTGAGCAGTTGAGGCTTAAGGGCCTTGCTGAAGGGCCCAACAGTAGTAACTTGGTGGTCGTGAGATTTGACCATGCAACCTCCCGAACCGTAGTCCAATGCCGTAACCATTATTATTGATTAATTGTGATGAATGATGAATCACATTAGTCGCACGCTTGCAGGAGGGGAAGCCATCTTCCTAGTAAAGCTCCTCAGTGAGGAGCTTCCAGACCTGCATGTGCATAACTTCTCGCCTTTGTCCCTTCATTCCCCACTCTTCCTAATAAAATCACTACTTTTCCCTAAGACCTCCCCTAGTGTCTTTTTGTGTTTATGGTGTCGCCCATGCGTCAAACACCTTACAATATGTTTGCTTTTTCCAACTATTTGTTTCCTTTTGAGAAATAAGTAATATAACATTCTCATGTGTGCACTCGCACAAACTATCGCATATTTGATGCTCAGTGTGTGCAAAATTACTGCTGGAAATTTCACCTCTTTCACCCTTTTTCCAGTTTCCCCATTTATAAGAGATTATTAACGTGCTGCCAGAGCGCTGCTGTTTCTAACAATCATGAAGAAGACAGTGGTTATGCTTCACCTCATAGCTGTGTATTTCTTGTCAAATCCAAACAGATGGCATGAGTCCATTAGACAGAACATTGTTGACTATTCAACAGAAAAGAAAGCATAAACAGACCTTTTTTATTTATTTTTTTATTTCTCCTCTCCAGGCGCCGGTTAGCAAGGAGGTTCTCAATCTGTGTTCCAGCTGATCTGCGGCAAAGCGTCCTTTTGTTCAGTCTCGGAGAAAGCTGGTGTGCGAGCGTAATAAATTAGCGTCCATGACAAATGTTTGCGCTCTATACTTGAGTGCGACTCATTGTCTGAAACAGACACTCGTTTTCTCTTTGTTCGATTGTCAGAGCTTTTTGTCTCTGGAAACAGGGCCGTTTTGTCTTGGATTTGCGGTTCGATTTGTTTCGTTTTGGAAACCGCTTCTCAACATGTAAACTCGACTTTCATGCCAGTCACTGATGGAGTGTCAGCAGAACTTTCCACAAGGCATACAGATATCTCTGTATGGGTAAAGAATTTCCAAGGAACTCTCACAATTTTACATCATCGTTAATTAACTTGATGTTCTTTTAGTTTTAGCTGTCCTATAATGAACTTATTTCCATGGCTTTATTTCACATATTCATCTCTGGCTCTGTAGGGACGTTAGTGACCATAGATCATAGAAAGGGGTCGGGAGCTACTTGTTTTAATCTCCTGAGCTGGACTGTGACCCAGAGGGTGTCGAGTTGGGCTCGGGGTGAGATAGAACTACTGAAAGAGCTCGGTAGAGGCTTGGTTACAGTAGAGACCACATCGGTCAAGAATCTCTTCTCAGAACCAGTCATTATCACCCTGCTGACAAGGGGAAGGATGTCTTCTGCATCGCTTCCATCAGGAGGTGGATAAGGGCCAATCTCCAATCCCCTCTTGTCGCCATTCCTCTCACTCAGCTGTCAGCTTGAATGTTTGTAGGTAGGCCTCAATGTTGTCATGTCAGGAAAGAGCCATCAGACTGCTCCAATCACAACTGTTTAAAGCCCCTATAATAGAGCTGTGTAGGACTGTCATAATCTGATCAAATTGATTTAGAAAAGAAAGCGAAGCGAGAGAGAGGATGACCGCGTGATGTGTGCCGAGGAGTGAAATGTCAAGAAATATTTAAAGAAAAATTCTGCACTATTCTTAACTTAATTTGTAAAAGCATCAGTGCCACCTGTCAGTTTGCCACACGTACCCCTGAGGAGTGTGAAACACGGGGATACAGAGTTTTAATGAAGTGATGAAGTGCTGCTTATAACTGATTTCTTTTTTAAAGTTGTGTACACTCAAATATTCTAATATAATAAAATAAATTGTAGATATAAATCTAATTAGTTTCATGTGTTTGCCATGGATGATGCCTACAAGTCAGCAACTTGTTTTCTCGTTGATTTCACGCTTCGTGAAGGGAAAATGTATGAATCTGTGTTCGATCTGTGGTGCTGTAAGAGCAGAGTGCGATTTATTATTTCCAACACTGTCGACTATGTCACTGTTTCAAAGCTGCGTCTTCACTGTTACTTAAAATCTGTACGGTATCAGTCACCTGTGGAGACAACATACTGCATATTCATTAATTAACCAGTTACAAACAGCATGGGATAAACTGTTTTTTTTTTAAACATTTTTAGCCAAACGTGTCGTTTATGAGCTCCATGTCACTTAGTGTAAAGTCTTTCCTCCACACGCGTCTCTGGCTGAACGGATGAATGGAGATGGGATTTCCTATTTTAGGAATGTTGATTAATTGCTCTTACTCCTACTCCTAAAAGTAGGACAAAAATGTGAGGCACTCAGTGTTTTTGGCCACTTAGGAGTGATTTCCTACTCTGAGACGCTTAGTCAATACAGGCCCAGATGTTGGGCCTGGTGGCAAGGGCCGTGCAGAGTACCTCGGAGGTGGAGACCCAGAGCCAGTTCTTGGATGATGGCCTACTGCTGGTCTCCCGGAGAATGCCGCACGTACTTGAAGTTCTCTATTGTTGTTGTCACAGACATGTGCTCTGTTAACTGTTCCAAGGTGTCTGTGACAATGCGGGCTAGGCAGCTGTAAGAAATCACGACGGGTCCGACAGTTTCTCTGCGTACAGCCTCTGAGGGAGATGAGCATGTCAGAGACAGGAGAGAATGGTGAGAGCACTCAGGACACTACTCACTCAGCTGCTGTTGTGGCGGCCTTTCATGCGGCGCTGGAATCACCTTTTGAAGTTCTCCATCTGTGATCTTGTGTGCTCGTGTTTTTGAAGTTCTCTTTAGGTATTCTCTGGCACTTACCCATTTTTTAGGTTCTCTGTTCTTTTGCACATTTTAAATTTTGTGTTCTTTCACATTTTGTCTAGTGTCCTAAGTGTCCGTTTGTGCTTTCACATTAATTTTTCACAAGTATGTCTCTGTCCTGTATGTGTGCTTTAAAAAAAAAAATTTTTTTTTAAAAATATAAATATTGTCAGACGCTCTTGCATTTTTCAGTCCCATATGCGTTCTTTATCAAAGTCCTCTGTGTTTCTCATTATCATAATTTTGTTTCAATTTTTAAGTCCTTCACATGTAACCGAAGTCATGTTTATGCACAGTATTATGCGCTCTCGCATCCTTCGTTCTTGCACGTTTTGTGCCGGCACGTGTCTGAAATGTGCTTTTTTCAAGTACACTTGTGTATTCACATGCGCCTGCCTTGTCGTGTTTGATGTCGTGTGTATTTGCTATTTTTCATAGTTCAGATGTGTGTGTATTCACCGTTACTGCACGATTCGCATGAGCTCTCGCATATTTTAAATTGTGCAAAATCTCGCATGAGTGCTGTACATAAAATTTCGAATTATTAGGAGTTATAACTGTGGCACGCTGATAAACAGTTGTCTCAAGGTTTCCGGTTTAGTAGTCAGGGTTTTTGTGTGTGTCTTTTGGCTGTTAATTGTCGTGTGACCTGCTTTTGGAGACACCCCAAGTGTGTGCGGCGCTGATAATGAACCTCAGCTTCGCATTGCCAACACGGTGATGAAACGCCAATCATCTCCGCATGCTAGGCTTCACCCCGACTGGGTAAAATCTGTTTCATGTGTTTGGGCATGTGTGAGTTTATCCTCATAAAACTGTTGATGGGAATTTGACCAAACCTTCACAGAACCTTTATTACGAGGCTTAGATATTGCAGAAGTTATTTCATTTTCTAATAATTATTTTAAATGACAGCGTTGTCCACCTGAATGCACTGATATGATCATGTGTAGGAGTAGGAGGCGTGGTCTCTGTATCTCAGACTAAGGAAAAGGGATTTGGCTTCTGTATCCCAGACTAAGTGTAGGAGGTGTGGCATCTGTATCCCAGACTAAGTGTAGGAGGTGTGGCATCTGTGTCTCAGACTCAGTAAAGGAGGTGTGGCCTCTGTGTCTCAGACTCAGTAAAGGAGGTGTGGCCTCTGTGTCTCAGACTCAGTAAAGGAGGTGTGGCATCTGTGTCTCAGACTCAGTAAAGGAGGTGTGGCCTCTGTGTCTCAGACTCAGTAAAGGAGGTGTGGCCTCTGTGTCTCAGACTCAGTAAAGGAGGTGTGGCCTCTGTGTCTCAGACGAAGTAAAGGCAGCGTAATTTCTGTGTCTCAGACTAAGTAAAAGAGGCGTGGTTTCTGTGTCTCAGTCTTAAGTGAAGGAGGTCTGGCTCTTAGACTAGGTGAAGGAGGTGTGGCCGCTGTCTCAGATTAGGTGAAAGAGGCGTGGGTTCTGTGTCTCAGACTAAGTAAAGGAGGTGTGGTTTCTGTGTCTCAAACTAAGTGAAGGAGGAGTGGCTGTGTCTCAGACTAAGTGTAAGAGGCGTGGCCTCTGTGCCTCAGACTCAGTACAGGAGGTGTGGCCTCTGTGTCTCAGACTCAGTACAGGAGGTGTGGCCTCTGTGTCTCAAACTAAGTGAAGGAGGAGTGGCTGTGTCTCAGACTACGTGTAAGAGGCGTGGCCTCTGTGCCTCAGACTCAGTACAGGAGGTGTGGCCTCTGTGTCTCAGACTCAGTACAGGAGGTGTGGCCTCTGTGTCTCAGACTCAGTACAGGAGGTGGCTGGCCAGACTCTGTGTCTCAGACTCAGTACAGGAGGTGTGGCCTCTGTGTCTCAGACTCAGTACAGGAGGTGTGGCCTCTGTGTCTCAGGAGGAGTGGCTGTGTCTCAGACTAAGTGTAAGAGGCGTGGCCTCTGTGCCTCAGACTCAGTACAGGAGGTGTGGCCTCTGTGTCTCAGACTCAGTACAGGAGGTGTGGCCTCTGTGTCTCAGACTCAGTACAGGAGGAGTGGCTGTGTCTCAGACTAAGTGTAAGAGGCGTGGCCTCTGTGCCTCAGACTCAGTACAGGAGGTGTGGCCTCTGTGCCTCAGACTCAGTACAGGAGGTGTGGCCTCTGTGTCTCAGACTCAGTACAGGAGGTGTGGCCTCTGTGTCTCAGACTCAGTACAGGAGGTGTGGCCTCTGTGTCTCAAACTAAGTGAAGGAGGAGTGGCTGTGTCTCAGACTAAGTGTAAGAGGCGTGGCCTCTGTGCCTCAGACTCAGTACAGGAGGTGTGGCCTCTGTGCCTCAGACTCAGTACAGGAGGTGTGGCCTCTGTGTCTCAGACTCAGTACAGGAGGTGTGGCCTCTGTGTCTCAGACTCAGTACAGGAGGTGTGGTCTCTGTGTCTCAGACTCAGTACAGGAGGCGTGCAGGTGCGCCTTATGTGTATTTGTGTTCACTGTTTAAAGGGATGGCAAAGTGACTTGTTAGGGACATGATTTTTTTTTTGCGAAATAAAAAATAGATGTCATGTCATGCCAGGTCAGATGAACATCAGATTCGCACTGTTCATGATTTTTTAATTGTGTGAACACAGTATGTTTGGGCACTTTCGCACTCCAGCCGCTACATCTGTCAAAACTTCAAAGCTCTCTTTCTTAATCAAGTTCTGTTCATGTTGCAGGCTTAAAGACGACACACTTAAACAGAGAACGAGGGAAAACAGCATGAAAGTCGTCTTTAAGTCCCAATTCAAAGAGCATCTATTTTTTTGTTTCTGCTGTAAATGTATGCTATTGAATTATTGATGATGCCTAGTTGGGTGGGGTGTGGGTGTGATGTGGATGTGTGATTACAAGGTAAGACATGACTACTGATCTTATTCCTGTCCCTCACACACACACACACACACACACACACACACACACACACACACACACACACTTCGGCCAGGCGTAATTGGTGTTGAAGCGAGGTCAGCTCACGTTTCCTTGCCTCGTACTGATTCTCAGTAGAAACGATTTAATCAGGCTTTGTGTCCTTCATCGTGCAGAAAACAATTCTAGTGTCGTCTCAGGCCCTTTGGTGAACACGCCGTTTCTCATTACTCTAATTGTGATTCTGCTAGCACTCGAATCCCGCAAGTGGCATCAAGTTAGCGAGGCTGTCCGTGAGCGAAAGAGAAGGCAGTCGGACGTGATTAGAGGCGGAAAAAGACAAGTCTGTGTTTAATTTTCTGCCTTTCAGCGCCTCCGCTTTTTTGAATGCCGTCCTTTTATAATTGTGTTGAGATGGTGTCATGGGAGAATTACAAAAGAGGTCTGGCAGCGCTGCAGGGAATTGTTTTCTAGTGTTTGGCATTAGTGTTTTTCCTTTAATTAAACATTCACAGCAGTTCTGGGTTCTCAAATGAGCTTATGTTTTCTGGTGAGGCAGCATGGCCTTCGCTCTTCTGTTTCTCTGAGAGAAGGAGAGGTGAACTCTGTCAGGTCAAGTGGCTTGTCTTAGTGAAGCAGGTGTGGCCTCTCTGTTGGTGTAGGAGGCATGGCCTCTGTGGTTTAGACTAAGTGAAGGAGGTGTGCTTTTTTTTTCTGTCTCAGACTAAGTTAAGGAGGCGTGACTTCTGTGTATCAGACTAAGTTAAGGAGACGTGGCTTCTGTGTCTCAGACTAAGTTAAGGAGGCGTGGCCTTTGTGTATCAGACTAAGTTAAGGAGGCGTGGCTTCTGTGTCTCAGACTAAGTTAAGGAGGCGTGGCCTCTGTGTATCAGACTAAGTTAAGGAGGCGTGGTCTCTGTGTATCAGACCAAGTTAAGGAGGCGTGGCCTCTGTGTATCAGACTAAGTTAAGGAGGCGTGGCCTCTGTGTATCAGACTAAGTTAAGGAGACGTGGCCTCTGTGTCTCAGACTAAGTGTAGCAGGCGTGGTTGTTGTGTCTCAGACTAAGTGAAGGAGATGTGGCTACTTAGTCTAGGAGGCATGGCCTCTGTGTCTCAGACTAAGTTAAGGAGTTGTGGCTTCTGTGTCTCAGACTAAGTGTAGAAGGCGTGGTTGTTGTGTCTCAGACTAAGTAGATGAGGCGTGGACTATGTGGAGGAGGTGTGGCCTTTGTGTCTTAAACCAAGTCAAGGAGGTGTGGCCTCTGTGTTTTAAACTACATCAAGAACGTGTGGCTCTGTGTCTCAAACTAAGTGTAGGAGGCGTGGCCTCTGCGACTAAGTGTTCTTTATGCTTCGGTTTAGAGAATGAGGCGTGGCCTCTGCTTTAGTCTTGTAGAAGGAGGTGTGGTTTTTGTATCAGTCTCAGTGAAGAAGGTGTGGTTTCTGTGCTTTGGTCTCCAAGGAGGTGTGACCTCTGTCTGTCCTTGAAAAGGAGGTGTGGCCTCTGTGTCTTTGTGTTCTTTTCAATGCATTTTATTTTAGTATTTGCGCAAAGCAAACCACAAAATTTTAATTAAAGCTGAATTTAATTAGCCGATGCTTTCATTGCGTCTTTCGTATTTATTAGATGTTCAGATCTTTTGGAGTCGCACTGAAGGTTCCTCATCAAACTCTAATTAGCTTTTAAAACGATCAGGTCCTCCAGTTTACCCCGTGTTTGACTTTTGAGTGGCTTTTATTGCCGTAGTCAATATTTTTCATTGTGCTAACTCAATATTAATAACTTTTCATGTATGTAGCTCAATATGTTTAAATGTTAATAAAAAATGTTGTTTTGGTTTTAAATGATGGATGAAGCCCACAGCTGCTGCTGCAGCCCCAAAGTTCAGCAGCATCTCCTGCTTGTAGAGATAATGAGACGGAGGGCTGGGAGGGCACTTTATTATGCCTCTGTGGGATTTAATAAAAAATAAAAAATGATGTGGGAAAGAGCAACCGTTAGTCCTTTATTAAAGCGTGAAGGTAAGATTTGATACACTTAACGTGTGTATGTTCTTCAGGACTGTAGCAACAACTGGAACTGTATAAACAGCAAATACACTTTTCTTTCTTATTTTTTTTTCCTAAAAAGTAAACTTTGATTTGTGGAATGTCACTTTTTTGTTTTGTATGACGTGACATTTGGATATTTTTAAACATGCCTCCGATGTTGTAGAGCGCAGTCAATTCATATACAGTCTGAGCTCCGCCCCCTGGAGCACAGCCAATGGGATTATTGCAGTGTATAATACACCTTTACACATCTTCAACGATACACGTTTGTTCGCTTGTGTATTCAGCTTCAGGTTTTTATGATTTTTTATTTTAAAAAATGATTGACTTTTTTTTTTTTGTAAATCAAACTCTCTGCTTCACGATAAGAGTGCAGTTAATTAATTAAACCTACACGTTCTGTAAATATTAATTTTTCATTCCCTAAGTGGAGCAGATGTTCTAGGCCACAAGAGAAGGCCACCGGAGCTTTATAATTCAGCTCTTATTCATTCCTGCTGTATCAAAGAGCCGCATGATAAAAAAGAAAAGAAAAACTAGAATAAAAAATAGTAGATGGAAAATAGAAGCCATTTTGTAAAACCATACTCCGGATTAATCTGAACTCTTTTCACCGGAAGGTCGTCGACGTATCCAGCGGTCCATTAGACACCTGAGGCTTTAATCGCGTTTTCGAGGCATGAATATGATCGTGTCAGGGTGTCATTTCTAAGGTAAACCATCCAAGTAATCCATTTCCGTAGCAGCAGCGGTTAAAACAGTGTCTCCTACCTCATTTGAGGAATTTGAATGAATGAATACGACCTTTTAGCAGCGGCGCGTTATCGCAAATTTGCACCCCAGCAGAATAATTAATGTAATAAATTCAAACACACTGTAATTTTCCACTCATTCAGCAGCAGCCAGGCAGACAGACGAATCAATTCATTACCGAACACATTCAACAAGGACTGTGTTTTGTGCTGGTTTTCTGTTGGGTATGCCGTAAATACTGTTATTATTTCCGGAGATTTTTACACTTCAGTTACAAAGCTAACTCTGTACTTGGGGTTTAATTTGTATTTATATTAAAAGATATGTTATAATTAAGAAGTATTACATGATAATATTCAGCACAACAGCACGACCTTGAGTCCAGTGCTGCTTTTAATACAACAGCTTTACAAACACCATATATTTTCAACAGTTATTTGGCGCATTAAACATGTGACTGACAGTTAGTGTAATTAACAATTATTAAAACCAGAGGCTTTCTTTCTTTCTTTTTTTTTCTTTTTGAGGGAGGATTAATTCATCCAATTTTTCAACATTTTACAGCTTGGGATTAGTGACTGAGACTGAGATGCGGTTAACACAACCACATTTATCTATTAGCTTGCAGTACTGGTATTTCCTGACTTATGGACAAGTTCAGTTCCTGTAGCGTGTTCGTAAGTCGGATTCGTTCTTAAGTCCAACAAAGCGAGTCTTATACGGCTTTAACATGAATACACAATGTAAAGCATTCCAATCCACTTGAGTAAATCTCTGACCCCTTTCCCCACACTGCCATCATGTGGCCAAAAACTGTAATCACGCCTAAGGAAATGGTACCTCACACTTGTCGAATATAACAATGTTGTCTCTGCGCCATTAATTTGTGAAGGGAATTTTGGATGCCATTTTGTCTCGGAGCTGTTTTCCACTGTATTGGACTGTGAACTCTTTTGTTGATAATTTTCCAAAATTAGGATTATTCACCATCTGGACAGCTACAGACATTTTCTATCATCGTGCTCCCGGACTGATTCGTTGACTCATTTCTCCCGCACTCCTACACACATACTGTGTAATATATAGAACTACAGACATTTTATACATTAATGTATACACTGTAAATATAGGGGAGATGGGGGTAATAGGGGTGTCTGAGTGCGACATTCAGATTTCAAATGAGAATATAAACACACAGAGAAAGCACATTTGGCTTCAAAATTGTATTCATGATTCTAATAAAACATCTACTGCCAAAATATAATTGAACAGTTTTTGTACAGCCATTTAATCACACAAGCCCGCCCAAGTAGAACTGCCACTATGCCTCTTATTGGAACACATGTACAGCGGAGTAATGCGTTGTTCAGTTAAACGTCCCAGTGCTGTCGTATTCTATATCAGCACTCATGGAACGCTTCTTTTGTTCAATCAAATTGCTTGGATTGAAGCAACTGTTGTATAATCACCTGCATATTGCGCTGTCATAAGCTTTGTGGTTCCGTCCCATGGTGCTGTTTGTTGAGTTGGGTGAATTGACTGATTTAAAAAAAATAAATATATACATTTAATTAAAAGAAAATGATGCGAAACAGATGACTTGCCATATTTCATCAAGTCAATGCTTCATCCACAAAAATCTTTATTTTCCTTTCGGTTTTCTGATTAACAGCACGTACACGCATCACTTACCTGCCGAAGCTGTTCAATTTCAGCCGCTGAATGTTGCTCATCCGAAATTGCTCATCTTTTTATTTATGTAGACTCTGTATTTTTTTTTCTTCTTTTTTTTTCCGTGACAGATCATATGGCTGTCTACACTTTTTGGTTCTTCTCTTCTTCTTTTTCTTCCTCTTTCATTTTTTGCACCTGATGCGGAATCATCAATCACAAGTAGTTCAACATGACATCAAGTTGTATGTTTTGGACCAGCTGTTCATGGGTCTATAGAAACACTGGAAGTGGAAGTGTGTTTCATGATTAAGTAAAAAAAAAAAACAGACACATTCTTCAGGCTTTGCACTTCATTTATGACCAATCTTTTGCTTAGATTGAAATTGAATGCTGTATTTGTGTTTTAAACTATAAAAACAGGCATTTATAGGCTTTTTTTTTTGACCATATCCGAAATTCACGTTTTTTCACAGTTCTAGGAATGTAACCGTCGCCAATTTTACCAATTTAACTTAGACTTATTTTCAATATTTTGTTTAACTTATATTCTATATAACGTACTGTATATCCAAGTCAAGTCAAGTCAAGTAGGCTTTTATTGTCACTTCAGCCATATACAGTTAGTACACAGTGAAACGAAACGTGTACGTTTTTCCATGACCAAGGTGCTACAGTAATAAATAAATAAATAAATTTACAACATAAATTAACAAAAAACTAACTAGCTATCTTAGAGACAAACTGTAATTAGCCGGCTAGCTGGGACAAGACAGATTGACATTTTAAGTTAACAGGGAACTATGTAAGTTTTTTTTTTTTTTTTTTACAAAAAGAGACAACATAAAGTAGTCGTGCAAATGTGCAAACAAGAGCCTAGTCTGTTGTACATATTTATTCTTACTAGTGTGTATTTATATAATATATTTTTTTAATCGACTCAGTCTGGATTTTGTCGCAATCGCATTTCACTCCATGTGACTCCATGAAATTTCATGTGACAAATAAAATGTTTTAATCTTATAATAAACATGTACAACACTTTATACAAAACACACAATGCCTAAGACAGAGCCTAAAATGCCTTTGCATATTACCACTACTACTACAACACACATACATATACACACACATATGTGGCCGACCCGTACACAAACAGCAGCTCACTTTGAAATGAAACCCTGACACCATGACTGCATTCTGATGGCTTTTTAGCTTTACTTTAGTACTATTAATGTTTCTGTTTGCTGGAAACTCATTAGTCTCACGTTATCATCCCTTCTCTTCATGGGCAACAACTAACCAAAGTAATATATCCGGTCAAGTTTAATACTTCACAGCAAATCCTTTGCATGAACGGTCAATTCTTTAGCCTCACTAGTGTGTTAAATACGTTTCTCTTTCTGTAGCTTCACGGACGTTGACCCCAATCTCTCAGTCAGACCTTTAACATTAGTAAACTGTCAGAGATTAAAGGATGTGGCGGTTTGTGCTTAAAGCCTTACAGAAGTGTGGACAGATACAAATGTTAGAGAAGATGAGAAACGTTCTCTCAAGAAACGTTGAACACCAGGTTCAATTGGTTCCTAATTTTGCATTGATTGGATTGATTTCCAGTGATGTAATGCCCATAAGACCAACCCCAGCCCCCCCCCAAAGAAAAATTGCTCCTAGTTATTGCTCCTAGTCTTAGATTCAATCCCCCCCAACCACCTTCCCCCGCCACCTTTCTTTTGACATACATTAAGGTTTATTTTTCTTTCTCCTGAGTGTTGACGCAGTAAAAAAAAACGAGTACTGGCGATGCGTTACACTTTGGGTTGAGGCTAGTGCTGTGTAGCTCTGCTCAAGGCTAAGGTGATAAAACAGTGATAGAGATCTTGCAATAAAGGTACTGCCGAAGAAACCTGTGATATAATTCTATACTCCTTCAGAGAGAAAGGAGAGCCGGGGAACACAGAATGAATGGATGAAGAAAAATGTATGAAATTAAAGATCGTGGTATTTTTTTTTTTGTCGGCTGGCGGTTAAGTACTGTCACTACAATTAGATTTCTAGAGCTAGTTTTAAGTTTCAGTGATATTAAATATTTTTAGATTCTGGGTTTATTGGGTATTGTGCTAATCTGTCTGTCTTTACGTTTTCACAGTATTAAATATTACATGTGAGGAATTTATGGAAATAATTGAACATGAGAAAATCGTTAAAGTTGGAGTTGGACGTTCTTAATTTACTGATCACCCCTACTGTTATTAAGTTCTTATCATTTATTCAGTAAGGGTAAAGCCTGGTTCCTTTTCTCTATTTTTCTGTATTTCTATGTAGTTTTACATTTCTGCAGTACTAAGTAATACTCTCAATTCAATTCAATTAAATTTTATTTCTATAGCGCTTTTAACTATGGTCATTGTCTCAAAGCAGCTTCACAGAAATGAAAAGAAAATGAAAAGAAGACTTATGGAAATGTATATATATGTGTAAAAAAAAAAATGTGTCTAGATAATGAGATTGTCCCTGATGAGCAAGCCAAGGGTGACGGCGACAGTGGCAAGGAAAAACTCCCTGAGATGGCAATAGGAAGAAACCTTGAGAGGAACCAGAGTCAACAGGGAACCCGTCCTCATCTGGGTGATAACAGATAACAGAAATTGTATAACATCATGTGTGTTATGCAGCTGAAAGTTCGGTATAACAGAAGGTAATTTAAATTAACACAAAGTCCAGTTCAGCTCAGGGATGAGTCAGCAGGTGCAGAGGGCAGATGAATGTAGGTGACAAAGTATGGCTTTCAACCAGAAACCTTCACCTTCACACAGAATCTAAAAAGCTATCACCCAGGTTCATCGGTCCATACCGCATTACCCTCCGTATCAATCCTGTCACCTACCGGCTCCAGCTGCCTGCGGCGCTCCGGATCCATCCGGTATTTCACACCTCCCAGCTCAAACCATTCATCACTTCACCAATGGTTCCCCCCACCCACCCTGCTCCTCCTCCCCGTATCATTGAGGGTGGTCCCGCCTACACCGTTCGCCGGATCCTTGACTCACGTCCTCGGGGCAGAGGGCTCCAGTACCTGGTGGATTGGGAAGGTTACGGTCCCGAGGAGCGATCTTGGATTCCGGCTCGGTTCGTCCTAGACCCCGAACTCATCCGGGACTACCGTCGTCGGGTATCCTCCACCCCAGGACCGTCGAGAGTCGGTCCTGGACAGGGGGGTACTGTCATGCACACTCGTAACACGACCGGCACTAGGACCCGGAAGTAATACGGTCGGGTTTTCAGGAAGCATAAAAGGAGACAAAATGGCGCTTCACATTGCTCAGTCATTGAGTTCGCCCATGCCTTACCTGACGCTTTGCCGACTATTCTGTGAGTACTCACCTATTTGGGTTGCTTCTTTGATTGAGTGTGTGTTGCTAGAACGCGGATTTATTTGTGTAGATCCTAGCTCTTCGTGTAAGAGAGTTCTTAGATAAATTGCGTGGTTATCCTGCCTACTCGTGTTGCTTCCGCGTTTGGGTTTACCATCCACGCTACACGGGCTAACTGCTAAGGCTTCTGTGCTTACCCTACTATAGCTCGTGACAGAAGGGATGATAATATTGGGGTTATATGATCAGATTTTCTGGATCTAGTGAGAACCCTGGTGGCTGTATTTTGGACTAACTGTAGCTTGTTAATTGAGGATGCAGAACAGCCACCCAGTAATGCATTACAGTAGTCCAGTCTGGAGGTCATGAATGCATGAACCAGCTTTTCTGCATCAGATACAGATAAAATGTTCCTAAGCTTGGCAATATTTCTAAAGTGGAAAAACGCTGTTTTTGTGATGTTGGAGATATGATTTTCAAAGTCTAATATTACACCCAGGTCTTTCACTGTCGAGCTGGTGGTAACAGAACATCCTTCTAAACGCAGGCTGAATTGTGAGAGCTGGTATGTACTGGTTTTTGGGCCAATAAGTAATATCTCTGTCTTATCTGAATTTAGTAAAAGAAAATTATCGGTCATCCAATCTTTTATATCTTGAACACACTCAGTTAGTCTAGACAATTTGGGTATTTTGTCTGGTTTTGTGGAAATGTATAACTGAGTATCATCAGCATAACAATGGAAACTAATCCCATGTCTTCTAATGATGTTACCCAAGGGAAGCATGTATATTGAGAACAGCAGAGGTCCTAAAACTGACCCTTGTGGCACCCCATATTTCACTGGCATTACACCAGACTGTTCTCCATTCAGATCTACAAAATGGAATCGATCAGACAGGTAGGATCTAAACCATTTTAACGCCTGTCCCTGAATACCAATGTGATTTTGTAAGCGATCTATGAGAATATCATGATCTATAGTGTTGAATGCAGCACTAAGATCAAGTAAGACAAGAATTGAGATGCAGCCTTGGTACTCTCCATAATACTCTAATAATGTAATACTCTAAATAATACTACACCACTGAATATTTGTGTCGTTTCTACACTACAGAATACTTGTCGTTTCTGCACTACTGAAAATTTGTCATGTTTCTGAACTACCGAATACTTGTGATGTTACAGCACTACTAAAAAACTTTTGACGTTTCTGCACTACTGAAAATGTGTGACGTTTCTCCGCTACTGAAGACTTGTGACATTTCTGCACCACTGAAAGTGCGTGATGTTACTGCACTACCGAAAACTTGTGATGTTTCTGCTCTACTGAAAATGTGTGACGTTTCTGCTCTACTGAAAATGTGTGACGTTTCTGCACTACCTAATACTTGTGATGTTATTGCACTACCGAAAACTTGTGACGTTTCTGCTCTACTGAAAATGTGTGACGTTTCTCCACTACTGAATACATGTAACATTTCTGCACCACTGAAAGTGTATGACGTTTCTGCACTACTGAAAACGTGTGTGACGTTTCTGCGCTACTGAAAACTTGTGACGGTTTTGCACTACTGAAAATGTGTGACGTTTCTGCACTATAGAATACTTGTGACGTTTCTGCGTGTGAATTTCAGCTGAACTGAACGCTAGATGCAGAGGATCTTCAGTTCGAGTCATGCGGTCATCCAGTAAATTCAGTGATTTACTTTCTTAATCCGCACCACGTTGATAAATTATTCTCTCCCCGTTTTCTCAAAACCTTTACCGTTCACAGACCAAGCGAGTTTGAGTGTCATGGTAACGAAAACGGTCTTATCGTGTTCTCTGTTGATTATACTCCGAGGTCGAGGTGCGTGACAGGGTTTCACACAGCATCTATGAAATATGGCCGAACTGAGCCAAACAACAAACAAGCCATCATTACATTTTCTCCCCACAGGACCCTTAACACTCACGCGAGTCATCTTCGATTGTATTTTGTATTAGTCCTATTAGTAAACCGTGCGCGAGAGGTCGAATTGAATTTTAAAATGAGTGATGGAAAAAAAGTGAAGGATCCCAGAGGGCTTGAAGAGAAACAAGGAGAGAGAGCTTGAGAGTGAAAGAGAGAGAGAAAGGAAGAGGGAGAGGTTGAGACAGGAAGATTGAAAGTGAAGGCAGAGCAAAAAAGAGAGCGAAAAAGACTGCAAGAGATAATTAATGGAGGAAATAAGACTCTCGGCAGCAGAGGAAATATTACCAGTATCAATCTAAGTGTGTAGTGGCAGTGGAGCCGGCAGCGCAAGTTTTATGATATCCATCTACACCTTAAAGGGACAGTTTAACATTTTGCCATTTTTTTTTTCTATTTTTTTTTTACATTACCCCAAGTCATATGAATTCTTTGATTTCCTTTTTTTCTAGTGTCATGAAACATGAGTGTGTGCGCGCGTGTATGGGGAGGAAGCTACTCAGCATAATGAATGTCAGTGTAAAGAAACAGCTCAGCTCAATCCTTTTAAGGCAGAAAAGAAAAAATAGCCCTGCTGCTCGCTCAGAAGCCCGGCCTGTTCAGTCATTTTTCGGGAAAATCATGAAGGTGTTCGGATCCTCTAATCAGTCTGAGCGCTCCCTGCTTTTAGCAGCTCGGAGACGGACTAATGGGAAATAACTTGGATCTCCTTACAGCCTGCTGCTGGTAATGAAGAGTCTCAGTGAGGCGTGGGCATGTCGGTACTCAATGTAAAATTTTATTATTACAATTTCATCATGACTTGCCATATTGAGTTCAAAAGCCTGCTGTGTTCTTTAAAAAAAAAAAAAGAAGAAAAAAAAAGGATCATATTAATAAGAGCTGCAGCAAAAGGGCAGCAGTGCTAAAGTTTATAGAAGTCAAGTAGGTTTTCTAATGAGTTTTCAAAATTTAAAGTGAGATACTGGCAGTGGTGGTTCAGTGGTTACGGCTCTGGGTTATTGATCAGGAGGTCAGGTGTTCAAGCCCTAACACAGTGCTGGTCCTTTGAGTAAAGCCCTTTGAACGGCAGGGGCATGGCGTCAAATCTAATCAAATTTAATTCAAAGTTCATTAGTCACGTACACAACCATGCAACATAAACATAGCAAGATTTCACTGCAAAAAAAAAATGAAAATACTGCACTGGACAGTACAATTAATCTAAATATAGAATTTCCAATAAATAGAACTATGTATAATATATTGTAATAAAAGATGTTAGGCTGGAGTAAACAAATTTGCAAAAGATTTAAAATAGAAATATGTGAAAATATGCAAATATATATAAGTTGCGCAGGACTTACAGAATGTACATACAGTCGACACTCTGTACCATGGATGTGGTCAAAAAACGCCTATAAATGCCTTTTAGTTTAGTTTAAATGCTAACCATGCTCCCAAAACACTTTCATGTCAAACACAGCTTAATACATTGCCATTAAAAAAATTTAATAAAAGAATGTAAAGGTAAACCCGTTTACTACACAGTATTGTACTGCTGCGTCTCCCGCAGTGCTCGAATGTAAAATACCGATGTTACCGCTATACTATATTCACTGTAATTCATGCAAATGCGTTTTCTTTGGTATAAGTACTGCAGAGTTAATACGGTAATAATTCACCATCACAAGCCGCGTTGTTTTCCTCTACAGTCACTTTCTGTTCTAAAAAATGTGTACAGTATTATATTTTATCAGAATTTATGTTCATATTTCTTAAATTAGAAAATGATGATAAAGTTCTCAATAGTTAAAATATAATTTCTTAATAGAAAAATGTAATATTGCCACGAAAAGAGCCAGAGTAAAGAAATTGTGGAGGATATTTGCGGTTTCCGCGAACAATTATCAGTCAGGTTCTGAGGAAAAATCCATGAACGACTGCGACCGCGAACTCTGAACCGCGACTTCACGGGGGTCGCGACTGTACTGTAATAGTAAAGTGTGGTGTATAGAAATATAGAAGGGTAAAAATATGGTGTGTGCGTATGACAGCAGCAGTGTGAGAGAAACATGAAATTAAGTGCTGTGCGTCTGTCAAAGTGTGTGTTCAGTGTTCCAAAGTGCACACTAGTCCTCATTTCATGTGTAAATGAGCAGTGTACAAATGTGCAACGTAGCAAGTAATGTGCTACATCATGAACCCTGATGGTGTAAGCAGGAATGTAGGGTGTGTGAATATGTGTGTGTTTATTGTGTGAAGAAAACAACAGCCAATTCCATCAGTTTAGTCTGGCTCAGGGCCTGAATAGCCTGCGGGAAGAAACTCCTCCTCAGACAGAACAGTGCATTGTTGGGGTGGCTGAGGTCCTTCACGATCTTCCTGGCCTCGGTCCAGCACCGCTTGCTGTAGACTGTAGAGTGCAGGTCAGGGAGCTCGGTGCGGACGATACGCTCAGCTGATCGCACCACCCTCTATAGAGCTCCCAAGCACCTCAGAAGGCTTCTTGGCCTTCTTCACCACGGCGTTGGTGTGACAGGACCATGAGGGGTGATCACCGAGGTCCCCGAAGTCTTCCACTCCTCGTCGTGGCTGATCCTGCACTCTAATCATACAGAGGATGAAAAAGAAAAGAACTTCAGTGAACCGTTATGTGCAAGTGACACATACTGTAAAGATGACATCACTATCAGTCTTCATCGTCATAACATTTCCATAATGTTACAGGACTGTTGAAAAGTCTTACTGTAGGTTCAGGGGTTTTTATTTATTTATTTATTTATTTATTTATTTTATGGTTATAAATGTTTCATTTATGATTTCTGCATTGTTGTCAATAAAACATAGATTCCAAACATCACCTTTTCAACCCTTTTCTTAAACATTACAGGAAAATGTTCTGTCTGGCGGTAAAGGAAGCAACGTGTTACATAATGCATCAGTTTCCTGACAGAAATGATAAAGGAGCATCTGCTTTTATGTGCAAAAACAGAAAGAGGTATAACAGTCAAGTCCTTAGACAAGCTGTGGCGGATTCTCCAAGGGAGAAACCTACAGTACCAACTCGTTTCCTTATACAACCGCGACAACAACGTCTACCTGAGACCACTGGTGCATTTTCAATCACGTAACAATTCTTATGTTTTAGTATTGACTATGTTTAATGTAATAAAACATTCATAAAACATACAACATACATATGTTTAATGTAATACTGTTCATAGCTTTCAATAATCCACATTTTTATATCTTTTTTTTTGGGGGGGGGGGGTATAGGGGGGGTCGTGGCTGCATGACTTTTACACTTTGGATGAAGTTGTTATATGTGTTTTCAGATTTCAGATTTTGTTAGGCTGCATGGTGGTGTAGTGGTTAGCACTGTCGCCATGCACCTCCAGGGTCCGGGTTCGATTCCCAGCCAGGTTCGAGTCCCGTCTCTGTGTGCATGGAGTTTGCATCTTCTCCTCGTGCTTGGTGGGTTTCCTCCGGGTACTCCGGTTTCCTCCCACAGCCACAGGCATTTTGGCGTGTGTGAATGAGTGTGTGTGTGTGTGTGTGTGTGTGTGTGTGTGTGTGTGTGTGTGTGTGCTCTGTGATTAATTGGCACCCTGTCCAGGGTGTACCTCGCCTTGTGCCCTAAGTCTCCTGGGATAGGCTCCAGGCTTCCGGTGACCCAGGATTAAGCGGTATAGATGATGAGTGAGAGAAATTTTTTTTTAATCTTTCATCCATCCAAAATACCAAATACTCTTTTTTTTTTTCTTCCCATCATTTTCGAACTTTTTTTTTAGTAATGTTCTTTCAGTTACGAGTAGGAATCAGGATATACAATTTCATGATTGCAGCTCATCTAGGAGTTGAAATGGACTCTTCACTCTGTAGTGCGGCGAGTCTGTTAAGGTGAATGAAGGAAAACGCTGTGTTACTAACACACACCAAACAGTCCACATGAAAGACGTCACATGGCATTTTCCTTGACATTTTGTGGCGTTAAAAGCCTTATGTGATATACACTATATTGCCAAAAGTATTCGCTCGCCTGCCTTCACATGCATATGAACTTGAGTGACACCCAATTCCTAATCCATAGGGTTTAATATGATCTTGGCCCCGCCCCCTTTGCAGCTATAACAGCTTCAACTCTTCTGCAAAGGCTTTCCACAAGGTTTAGGAGTGTGTTTATGGGAACGTTTGAACAATCTAATAAAAGCGCATTTGTGAGGACGTGAAGGCCTGGCTCCACCCAGTCTCCGCTCTAGTTCATCCCAAAGCTGTTCTATGGGGTTGAGGTCAGGACTTTGTGCAGGCCAGTTAAGTTCTCCCACACCAAACTCACTCTTGTCTTTATGGACCTCGCTTTGTGCACTGGTGCGCAGTCATGTTGGAACTGATGTGAGGTTGCTTTTCAGGTGTTGGGATCGGCCCCTTTAGTTCCAGTGAAAGTAACTCTTAATGCTTCAGCATGCCAAGACATTTTGGACAATTTCATTCTCCCAACTTTGTGGGAACAGTTTGAGGACGGCCCCTTCCTGTTCCAACAAAAGAGTTGAAGCTGTCGTAGCTGCAGTGGGTATGACCAGCTGTACACGTCCCTGCTGTTAGAGCTGTACATTCATTCACTCGTCCTGTCCCGAGTAATCACTCCATCCTGGTCAGGCGGACGTTTGTCCAGGTACAGATACATCACGGGTATCTGAGTGATTTTCCCTTCCTGTTTACCGCTTCATATGTCCATGCTGATACTCTGCACTTCTGCATCTGTTTCTCTTTCCCTGTTTCTCTATCTCTCTCTCACACACACACAGTGAAAGAGCGAGACTGAGAGAGCATGCTGACGCGCATCCCAGCCCCTGAAGCTCTCTGAATCACTTATTAACCTGCTGCCGTGGACGTCATTTCAGCTCAACAGATCTCTCACTCTCGCTTTCTCTCTCTCTCTCTCTCTCTCTCTCTCTTACACGCACACAGATTGAGGACTACAGAATTAAAACTAACTTTTAATAGGGTGGCAGTGGTGATTTTACATATTGTTCTTTTTTCCCCAGCTCATTCTGTGTGTCTCTTTCTTATTTTTCCCCCCCAAAGTCTGTTTTTTATTCCTCTCTTTCTCTTTCTGCCTGTTTGTCCATCTCAATCTCTTCTACTGTGTTTTTCTGCTCCTTCCTGTTTTTCATCTCTCGCTTAGATAATCCTTCTGCGTCTGCTTTATCTGTCTCTCTCACGCACACTCTTTTGTGCTCTCTATCTCGTTTTCATATTTTTTTGAGTCTAACTGATTGTGCGTCTCAATATATGGCTGTGACCCCCCACTTCTCTCTCTCTCTCTCTCTCTCTCTCTCATTTTGAGACGAGAGCGGTCGTTGCATCTAATCTTCTCAATTTCATTTCTCTGCTCTTATCGATTCACCTCGCACATTCATTATGAGTCCGATCTCATAGGTTGTTTGCTCTGATATTAACAAGCTAAACTCAGCAGGGATCAGACAGTTCCAGCTAATGAAGTCTGACTAGATCTTTCTCAAACAAGTCTCTGTCACACACGTACATATACACAGAGCTGTGCGTGTGTGCTCACGTTCAGGTTTCAGGACACTAGCAACGCAGTCAATATTTCAGGTGTGTGAAGAGCGGCATCTCTCTCTCTCTCTCTCTCTCTCTCTCTCTCTCTCAGCACACGGTCTATTAATCAGTAAACGCACCGGAGGATCTGTGCTTTAATATTCATCGAGCCGCTTTGTATACAAGCAGAAATTAGACGATTTATTGGATTGTAAGATTTTAACTTATCTGTTGACCGAAACGTGTTTGCATTAGTCCCATACATGAGCTCGCAGATGCACACGATCAGCTAGTGATTGACAGGCGAGAGAGAGAGTTTTTTTTTCTTTTTCTTTTTAATATTCATACCATGTCTATAGCCATTTTAATCTGACACTCCTCGACTGAAAGATCGTTGCATAATGCAGACAAGAACAGGTCGGATAATGGCACGGTTTCATTTACTTTCAGAGCAGGTGTGTTTCCTGTGAGAGAATCGACTCAACAACCATCTTACATGCTCAGTTTCACCAGATCAAGTGTAATGCTGTCTCCATTCGTGAGCTGAGGAAACTGTATGACTGTAGACGTGTAAGATGCAAAAGATGACTTCAGCCCGTCAAAGTTCCTACATTATAAGAGTTCAAGAATCTAAACTGATAAAAGTTCAGATTTACAAGGGGGAAATCGAATCAGTCCGGGAGCACAATGATAGACAATGTCTGTCCTGTAAAGCTGTCCCGATGGAGAATAATCCTAATTTCGGAAATCCTCAACAAAACAGTGTTCACAGCCCAATACAGTGGAAAACAGCTCTCAGGCAAAATGGCGTCCAGGATTCCTCCATGATTTAAAGGCACAGAGACAACACTGTTTGATTTGACACGCGTGACATTCATTTCCTTAGGCACGGTTATGGTTATTGACCACATGATGGCAGTGTGGGGAAAGGGGACAGAGATTTAGTCAAGTGGATTTGTATGCTTCACATTGTACATTCCTGTCAAGGGCGTATAAGACTTACTTAAGAACAAATCCGACTTACGAACGTGCTCCCGGGAATGAAACTCATTTGTAAGTCGGGGACGACCCGTACCTGATCCTGTAGTTCTGGTTTTTATTCATTTATTTATTGATAGATTTTTAAAAATTATTATTATTATTTTAATTCATGCTCTAAAAGTGAAATTATAGACAATGTGTTGGGGTTGATGGAAAGATGCAGGCAAGCCATAAATGCAATTAGAAGTTCAGAGTTTTAGTGAAAAATAAACATAAACAATGTGGCAACAAAGCAAAGAGAATGAACTAGAACAAATCAGATGCGAGACATCAAACAGACTGAGACTATTGATGCACTGATAGGCGAATAGGCTGCAGGTGATGACACACCACATGTGACAGGCGTGCACTCTGGGAAATGAAGTGCAACATGCACCCAGCGTCCACCAGGGGTTATTCCTGACACAAGGGGTGTGATAACGGTTTCAAATAATCAGTCTAGAACTGCATAATGAAACATTACATGGCTTTTGTAAATTGAATAAACTAGGAGAAATCACTGTGGTAGTTTGACGAGCCTAATTAAAGCCAAACAGAACTTCAAATCCAGAGATCAACAATAATATTATAATAAATGTTTTATGAGGATTATTTCATTTGATTGTACTAAATATTTAAAACGTGAGTCAAATTTCTAATGCATAATAAAAGTTAAAAGAATTATAGATTATTTCCAACTCAGGCAGAGCAGTATTATATATACTGTAAGGAGTAGCTCACAGGAAAGGACGTGCAGCTACAGGAAAGCAATCAGCAGCACTATAGTGTTAGGGTGACGCGGCTTAGTTCAAAGTCAAGTTACTGTTAACTTGGCCAATATGAAATTTCTGCTTTATTAACGAACAATATGTCGTTTATGTTTACTGATCAAAATAAACCTTTTGCAGTGTCACGGCATTTATTTCTATCTGGAGGTCTTGTATTGATAATGCGGTGGTCGAACATCTCCATAAAGTCTTCTCCAGCACATCGCAAAGATCTCCACTGGGTTTATGGTCATGACATGTTCTTGCAAGTTCATGTGTGAAAATGGTTCCTCATGCTCCCAAATCCAGTCTTTCACAATTCTTTTGAGAGATCTAAACACCATAGATGTGATAATCTGGTGATTCATTACATTCAGGTGACTTCATTTTATTGACACCTAACGAGTCTAGACCTGAGCGACTGAAGATCTCCATAGGATTGTACAGTGGACGCATGATGCATGATGAGTACATCGCGTCATGTGCTTCCCTTCTTACCCTGGCACGGCCATCACTCTGGAATAGACTCAGTCTGGACTCATCAGGCCACATGACCGTTTTTCCATCGCTTAAAAGTCCAAACCTTTTGCAAAAAAAAACTTTTTTTTTCCTGCTGCACTTACAATAACAAGTGATTTTTCTCACAGCCACGCAGCTGTTTAGTCCCAATCCCTGTGAATGAACTGTCACTACAGCAACCATTATAACAACCTATTAGAAATATTACATTCTAAAAGAATTCATCAACAGTTGGTATTGGTAATTCAAGAAAACTGTTGTTGCCATCTAGACAAATGTGTTTGTTTTTTTTCCCTTAATATTTTTT
Organism: Clarias magur; assembly: GCA_013621035.1. Taxonomy (NCBI): domain Eukaryota; kingdom Metazoa; phylum Chordata; class Actinopteri; order Siluriformes; family Clariidae; genus Clarias; species Clarias magur. The sequence goes on along the minus strand of QNUK01000621.1, from coordinate 25,711 downwards.
CCCTTAGTTCATCAGAATGTGAATTCGTCAGCCATTTCCAGATGTATATCAGAAGGCGAGACTGGTGCAACAGCTTGGGTACGAGTGGAGCAGAAATGCCACAGGAACCCTGTTACTGGTGTGTCATCTTGTCAAAGATTGAGTTGTAAAAAAAAAAAAAAAAAATTGAAAAGAAAAAAAAAAGATAGTTTCGAGACGAAGTGATTTTGATGTATTCAGCTCGATTTAAAGTGAAGAGGAAAAAGAGAGGCAGAGAACCGACACTGGCCTTGAGGGAGAAATGCACCTCTTTTTTTTCCCCTGATGGACTGAACTTAAAGGGTAGAACTGATGAGAGAAATCTCCGTTTAATGGCTTTGCCATTCACCAAAGCAAGACCTTGGTTTGAACGGCCTTGCATTTATTTGGTTAGTTTAACGCTCTTATTTGTGAGCCCGTGTCCTCAAGTCCTGTCTCGCGACTCGTTTCCGTGATGTCACGTTCCGGTTTAATTACAGAATCAGTCTTCTAATCCGTTTCCGGGTATCATTCGGCTTCAGGCACATCATTTGTTTCGGTGTTAACACTCTTCCCCTCGCCTTTTTTGTTTCAATTCAGGGGGAAAAAAAATGCACTGTGCTCTCATATTATCTGGATGTGCGTGCATAATTAGATTGCGATTCTTTATGAGAATCATTAGTGTGATAGGTGCAGGATTGTTATGGCTTTATTTTATGCCCGTGATCTCGGGAGAGAGTTGGAGCTAATGCAAAAGAAATGAGACGATCACTCAAGCCCGGTCTCGGCCCTCTGTGGAGAAGTAATGTCAGTGGAGGTTTGTGTGTGTGTGTGTGTGTGTGTGCGTGTGTGTGTGTGTGTGTGTGTGTGTGTGTGTGTGATTTATTTATTTCCAATGAAAATGGAATAAACAAACAAATGAAAAGATAATCAAGTAAACGGATGGGTGAATGGACAGCGGGAAATGTCAGATTGAGTTTTTGAGTGTAACAACTGTCCTCATGATTACAGAAAACTATAAGCATTGTGTCTGGACTTTTATTTATTTATTTACTTATTTTAGATATCTAAAATCTCCATGATAATGCCTTGGAAGTTATAATTTATTTACTGTAGAAGCAGGAAGTCAATTTGGTTTGTTAAAATACTTGTAAAATTAGCTTTTGCGATTTTGGACAAATTTGACAAATTTGAAACTTGACCGGGCTTCGTGAACTTATTAAATATGAAGAACAGTAGAGAGTTAAACGAGAGTTTTTTTTTTTTTTTTTTTCAACTTTCGAAGATTTCTCACCACCAGCGACGTTGATGAGGACGATAGCCTCGGTAGTTAAATGCGAAGACCATTCCCTGAGAGCCACGCCCTAGAGAGCATTTAATTGGATGATCACAAGATCGGTACAGCACGAGTCTTTGACATTTTAACAGGCATTACCAAAGTGTCAAACTATTTTAAAAGAAATTCCATAACACTAATGGACGAATACAAAAGAGTTAAATTTTGAATTCAGGGTCAGTTTCATTCATTATACTGCTGCCATTTCACTGCAGTGCTCTTAATATTCAATCAAATTCAAAACAGCTATTTATGCCATAGAACAATTAAGACAGATGTTTGAATAAACAAACAATCGAGCTAAACAGAGAGACAGAGTGTACGACAGAGTGTGAGAGAGCGCGAGAGTGTCAGTATGGCATAGTAATACCCAGGGGGACACATGCTAATCCAAAAAAAGAAAAGAAAAAAAAAAAACACAGAATTGATTTGTGTATTCACTAAACATTTCTTGGATAAGAGAAATGTTTTAAATGGCATTAACTCTTACATCCTGTCGCCATCTTTAGCACCTAGACTTTGTTATTCAGTTTGGTTACTGAAGGCCCAGTCTTTAACTTCAGCTCTGTTAGGTCCAGTTTGTTCAATGTAGGCCCTACTAGGCCCTCTCAACTCTCTTACGTTCACTCTTGGGCCCAGACTCAGACTTTGTTAGACCCAGTCTTTAGGGGTTAGACTTTGTTGGGCTCAGTCTTTAAAGCTAAGACTCTGTTAGACTCAGTCTTTAGATTTTAGGGTCTGGTAGGCCCAGTCTTAAGAGCTGGGGCTCTGTTAACATTAGTATTTAAAGATGTTCGTCTCTGTTAATTTAAGTCAACTCAATTTTATTTGTATAGCGCTTCTAACAATTGACATTGTCGCAAAGCAGCTTTACACAATCAAAAGAATTGTGTATGAATTAGTCCCAGTCTTTCAAATTTAGGCTCTTTTAGACCCAGCCTCAAGAGCTTAGACTTTGTTAGGCTTAGTCTTTAGACCTCAGGCTTCATTAGGCCCATCTATAGAGCTTGGGTGCTATGAATCCCAATTTTTAGAGCTTGCTTTTTGTTAGACTCATATTTTGGAATCTGTTGGACCAGTCGTTAGAGCGTAAACTCTATCAGTCCCAGCCTTGTTGTCTTAGTTTAAGTTTTCAGATTTTTAGTTTTTGACAGCTTTCAAGGCTCTGACTTAATAATTTATTCTGGTCATTTTTCATCGAATTCCTGATTAGTCTGAAAAAGTCTGAAAGAGTTCTTGCTCCTTTGGGAGAACTTCTTAGAAATGTTTGTTTGTCTTGATATTTAGTTGATGAGGATGCTTTTTTTGTACTCTTAGTGTTTACCTCGAATAGCTGTGCTGCCGTGAGATGGTGTTTGTGCCTTGCTCTGTAGCGGTGTGTTTGATAACTCTCTCTTTTCGCTTGGCGGTGTTATATTGGAGACAGCAGACACTTCACTCTCGCTCTCTCTTTCCTTTGGTATGACTGTTTGCCTTTACTTTATAAAGGTTATTCTCTCTTGGCTCTCATGTTCTTTCATGTTGGCACAGCAGGCACACCTTTCTCTGTATCTCCCCTCTCTTTCTATTTCCAGTTTCTGAATGTGCCTTTCTTCTGTGCGGTTCACGGTCCGTTCCCTCTCATGTGTCTTGTTTCCACGGTAAGAGCATGACTGAAAGGTTAACAGCAGCTTATTAGGCTGTAACAGACTCCATCCTGGCTTCTTATGTAAGACGCATATACACACACACAATCTCTTCTCTAAACATCTTATTTATAGTATGTCTGCTGTTCCTCGGGGCACGGTGGCGGAAAGTTTTCAGACCGTTTTAAGTTTTCCACATTTTCTTACTGTATGTTTCACATTCATCTTAAATGGTATTGAAGTACTGTATTCTTTTTAATATTTTTTTTTTTTCATGATGCACACAATACTCCACAATGACAATAGTTAATTTATTAAAAAATAAAGACTGAAGTATCTCAATATTCAGACCCTTTCTTGGTGCATCCTACTCATATCAGTGGTCCTTGAGATGCTTCTACAACTTGACTGGAGTCCACCTGTCTATATAAGGTCTCACAGTAGCTTCTGCATGTCACAGTGAAAGCATGTGCATGAGGTCGAGAGAGTTATCTGAAGCCCCAGATCTCAACTGGGGTGAGAATGCAAGAAACTTTCTGGAGCATTGATGAAAGCACTGATCTCTCATTTCAAATTCAATAAATTTGGAACAACCAATAGTCTTAACAGATCTGGCCACCTAACCAACCTGCGTAATCAGGGGGTGAAGGGTCTTGGTCAGAGAGGTAACCAAAAACCAGAAAGGGTTACTATAAATGAGATCCTGAGTTTCCCTGTGGAGATGGGAGAGACTTACAGAAGGACAATCACCACTGCCGCACCCCTCCAATCAGGCCCACATGGTACAGCGACCAGACAGAAGCCGTTCCTCACATAAAATCCACATGACAGCCGGCTGGGAGAAACAAAATCCTCTGCTCTGATGACACAAAGATTGAAGTACTGTATTTGGAACCAGGCAACCGGGCACTGCGCATCACCTTATTAAAACCATCCCTACAGTCAAACACGGTGGTGGTAGCATCATACTGTGGGAATGTTTTTCTGTGACTGGGGATGTTTGTTTTTTGGTTCAGATGAAATAACGAGCTATCCTGAATGAAAACTTGCTCAGGATATCAAGCTGGAACGAACATTTACAGTTCAACAAGAGAATCAATGACGCCAAGAAACCTCATGAGTGACTTCAGAACAACACTGTGGAAAGTCCTGGAGCGACCCAGTCCTAAACCCAGTCGAGCTTCTCTGGAGAGACCTGAAAAAGGCTGTGAACTGACTCTCCCAGTTCAACCTAGTTGAGCTCGAACGATTATGCAAAGAAGAATGAAAGAAATTTCAAAAAGAGACTTTCCATCGGCACTGTGTGTGTGTGTATATATATATATATATATATATATATACTGTATATACACAGTATATAAAACCTTTCCTTTAGCTCTTTAGAGCAGGTCTTTCTGAATTATTATGTTGAATAATGGAAGCAAAGTTTGGACAAACCAAAAAGCTTCCATAATTCTGTTAGTTATAACCTTGAGGGAGTTGTGTCTAGACTTCTATGCATAAAAAAAATACTAAACATTTTGTAACCGTCGGGAGTAGGGATAAATGATGTGTGTTCAGCCGTGCACTGATACTGTAAGTGTGCAGTGCATGTATATTGAATTCACGAAAATGCCTTCAGGCTTTAAATACAACGTCTCACAGAATTGATTTTAAAAAATAAAAAAAGCAAAAATGGACAGTTGGAAACTGGAGAAAGACCAGGTGTTTTTTGTTTTGTTTTTTCTCTATACCTCTACAATTTGTCCTTCTCAGATTCCTGGTCTTGGCTTTCAGGAGTAGAGTCCTGTGTGGACTTCTGCTGTGTAGCGCATCCAGGTTTTACTTTTTTTTTTTTGCGTGTCCTGAGATGCTTTTCTGATCACCATAGTTTGTAAAGAGTGAAGTTTTTAATGTAGCACCGTGCTTGCCAGCATTGTCACAAAATCAAAGAGATAACACTTTTTCTTTACTCTGACATTCGATGTGAACGTTACCTAAAGCTCTTGATTTATATTTGATTACCATGATTATTTTTGCACTCTTCAGGGGTTCCCACTGTAAGAAAGTGGACAGTGAACTTTTGGGAAAAAGATTACGTTACATATCATGATTCTTTTGTGTGGAGCTTCACACTGAGTACATTGCCACACTGATATATATATATATATATATATATATATATATATATATATATATATATATAATTATTATTATTATTTTAGTTTCGTGTTTTTATTTGAGGTCATAAAATGTCGCAGTTCCTGTATAATCCAACAGGTGGTGCGCTCTAAAATATTGACACATTGGTAGGCAGCAAAGCACCCAGTGTGGAAGTTGCTAATTATTTAAGTTTGATTAGAATTAAAAAATATATAACATTAAGATATTTCTAAAATCATGATTTTTCACAAACAGCTTAACTTCCCTCTCACTCGTGTATTTTGAACAGTTTTCTTTATCCAAATGAACTCAATAAATTATTACAAATGGAAATAAAATTATTCGGAGATGAGTGAACTACTGTACAACTCAAAACTTTGGGGTCACTTGCAGATTTCTTTGTTTAGTGATTTATTTTCTACATTCTACAACAATACTGGAGATTTCAAAACTGTGAAACAACATATATGGCCTCAGGTAATTATGCGACAACGCGACTGACTACTTTTTTTCCCCCTTGGTCAAGAAAATGTCTGCCAAGTAAATCACACCAAAGCACAGGAACTTGGAGAGTCATCTCTTGCAGGGTGGTGATGCTGGAGGCTGGGACTGGTCAGAAGTATGTCTAGCTCCTCTGTCTTGATCTGGTGCACACGCCTGACTTTGTAATCAAATGGGAATCTATGTGGTGAAATTACTGCGTGATTTAAAAACAACACAGTCAAAAAAAAAAAATTTTTTTTAGGTCCCAAGCACTATGACATCAGCTCTATCTTGTCATAATGTGTGAAGTGCCGATAGGTCGGAATCTGCTGTCGTTAGGATGCCTGAAAGTCTGCATAGCTCATACACACTTGCGCACATGCACACGAAACAACTCTTGCATTGCATGTCCTGGGCTGAACTCAACAGAAAGTCGGTTATTTTGGATCATTTGCAAAATGCACCCAATGGATTTTTATGTACTCCTCCTATGGGATTTATGTGATCACCACCAAACCAGGCTCATGTGACCTCAAAACATTGAAGATGCAAAATTGCGGAGGGAATTATGATCTCTCAAACGAGTCGGCTGTGACGACGCCTTAAACTTCTGCCGAAAAAATGGTTTATAACTTTGAGTGACATTATATTGAGCGACATCATTTTTTTTCCAGCATCTGGGGAATCCACTTTAAATGCATGCCCACTCTACCCACTTTCTTTCTGGTGCACCAGGGTGGTGATGGCGCATGGTGCTTGGGCCCGCTCATTGTTGCTTGGAACTGTATTTAATATTATAATTTTAGCAGATGATTACTGGTTCATTTGATGTTTGATTGTGATTACTATATCTGCTATATTAACTATTTATTATTATTAATAGTAGTCATAGAAGTAACAGTCTTTTTGTTGGAGGCTACTCACGTTTTTATGAAAAACTCCATGCTGCCTTTGGTATAGTAGTACCGTATGACTCAAGTTCCTCATCTTCATTTAAGAAGTGAGTGTCGTGTGCTGATACCATGGACGGAAGGGTTATGTTGCTCACAATTTTCTTTTCCCTCCCAGTCTCTCAGGCTTTGATGTCTCTCATCATAGCAGAGTCAGGGGCTTGAACATGAGCACTGTTGCTCTGATGAGCTTTTAGGGATGCAGTAATACCCACTACACACGTCTTCATTTTTGACACGACATTTGTTCCAGCCTTAAGGGGTTTCAGAGCTTTAGCAACATCTTCAGCCCGGCATGATGTCCACAACTCTTTAGGATTCTTCCGCACCTCTGATGAAAGCAGTGTGGAGCACACTGGCATTTTCAGCTCCTCCGAGGAGCGCTCCAATTTAAAGTAAGCGCTATTCCATCTCATAGCTACGTCTGACACATCGGTGCTTGAAGAATTTTCGGATTCTCATTCCGAGCATGACTCGCTGATGTGCTTTTTCTAAAAAATGTCATGATGTTGCAAATTCTTCCTAGAAGGCAGGAAACCAGGATTACCAAATCTAGACTGTGCGTGAAACATTTCAGACCCTCCAGTTTTGCTAGTAGCACAGCAACAGTCAAACTCAAAGCTTTAATCGTCACCAGTGCTGCATACTTTCCCCATTTCTCTATTATGTTACTAAGCAAATCTGAGATATTTGCATCAGCATGACTAATAAAGTCTTTTCTGTAGAGTGTTTGAGGTCTCCTACATTGACAAAAGCCCATGATAGCAAGTAAGAAAGGTTATGAAGGCTTTTTATCAGTTGGTTTTGCTGCCAATTAAATCTGACAGTTCTATCTGGACCCTGATGCTTTTCTGATAAATGAGAATAATTAATGTAGGCTAACGTGACTAATAGCTAATGTAGGCGTGGCTATACCCGTCACTCAACAGAGCCAATCAACGTGATAGTTTTCTGTGTATAGACAGAGTGTGCAGAAGAAACAGAAACGAAAGCGCGACACAGCATAGCTTACTTCAAATAAACAAAAACTACTCAATAGATGAATGGACAGATGAGAATATGTTTGATTTTCCCGTGGGAAGTTTAAAACCACGGGTCGTTAGAGAAAACATATCCACAGCAGTCTGAGGTGAGGGCGTGTAAAATACCCAAACTGAGAGCCCAGGATGAGTCTTTTTACATTCCATTTGCAGCTCAGATGACGATTCACTAAAGCTTGATTAAATATTGTTGTTTGTATTCCATCCAAATACAAGGAAATGCACAAGGCCATCAAAATCCAATATGTTTGCTGAAAGTAAATGAAAACAATATTATAGAAAGTCAGTGGAAATTTTAAATAGCTTATTTTCTATAGACTTGGCATAGATGTTTTTTTTTTTTAAAACATCAAAGAATCATAATGACTGAATATAAACACAAACATGAAATTCAGACCTCGGCTCGAAAAAAAATTTCATTGACCAGACATTCATAAATTTACTTCAGTATCCCTAGATGGCATAGTTTTTTTTTTTAAAAACATCAAAGAATCATAAATGTGTAATGGCTGAATGTGTAAATGATGATTTAGATATTCATCTAATTAAAACAGCGTGGATAACGTAACTGTAGATGCACATTTTTCACAAACATAGCGTTTCACCTGGCTAGCGGTTATTATAACGTCTGAGAAAGAAACCTGGCAGATTCTGCAAAGAAGAAACATAAATCAGCAACAAAACACTATTTAATTAAAGCTCGACATACGACAGCAGTTTGAAACATACCATTACGTGACTTTTATATTCTTGCCATGAATTTGCATGAATTGTTCTTAGACGACACTTTCACCTCAGTGCAAATGTGAAAACTCAACAAAGTTAAAAAAAAAAAAAAAAAAGAAAAAAGAATCTATAAAGATTAAAAGCTGAATCTGAGCTACACAGCTCTTTTATGTTTTGCTTGATCAATGAACATAAATATTAAAAAGCATCGATGCCAGTAAAAACTTTATAAAAAGGAATATTGAGATAAATTTAATTAAACACTAAAACGTTATGAGTCACAGCTTTTCGCTGCATACTGAAGCAGAAGCTGATTCGTCATTATTTTGTAGTGCGTGGGTTTTGTCTCATCTTCGTACATGATGGAAATCTAAAATAATGACACCTCAGCAACATGAAAAAAAATGCAGAAAGTTTCTTAGAATAAATCCCTGTTTGGAGTTTCTGTTTCAGCACACTGTGCTGATGGATAGAACCAAAGGAACGACTAGTTTGTGCAAATGAGTGTGTTTATTATAAAAACACATCCATTTTTCATGACAGTGATGTGCTCATTTTTCTCGCAGTGAAATAGATGAGATTCTGTGCAGGTGTGTCTATAACGAGTACAGGAGCGAGTGTCGAAAAAGCCCAAGGTCCATGAAGACTGGAAATGAGATGAGGAGAAAAATGGGGAGCAGTCATATCAGTCATTATTCTCCGTTCGCTACTACAACCTGTTAATAACATAAAGAGAAGTGATTATGAAGCCGAGAGAAGCTGAAGCCAGGTGAATATGAATAACTGACAGCCAGGAGAGAAGTGAGAAGCGCTGAAAGGCTGTCTGTGAATTTGCTTAATTTAATCATTTTTGCATTATTCATTGTTTAATCTGAATAATTACAGAGTCTTGGTTCAGAAATGTTTGGTTGATGCCATGTGGGTTGACATTATCCAGGGGGTAATCGGAGGTTTTAAACTCCATGCTAGTTAGAATTCACACCACAGCCAGGGTGTAGTGATTATCAGCTTCTTGTTCACATCAGAATAAAACACATCTCGCATCAAAGCTCAAACAACATCGGTCAGACCCGTAAGAAACGCACATTTGTTAAAATTTAAATGGAGCTTGAGAGCCTGAACATGCGAGTTCTTTGTTAATAGTCTCACTACAAAAGAAGCCAGAAATAGGGCCTCCGAGTGGCGCAGTGGTTAAAGCGCTCGCCCTATCATCCGGAGATCGCTAGTTCGAATCCCGGGTGGTGCTGTAACCTCTCGCAGCCGGAGGTCTAGAGAGAGCTGATTGGCCGAGCTCTCTCAGAGGGGAGGGATGAGAGGTACATAGTGCTTCGACATTAATCACGGCTCTACAGCCAGTCAGGGGCGTCTGTGAGCTCGCGCAGCGGAGGGAGCGGATAGCGCTGTCCTCCGAGTGTGTTACGCCGCCCCCAACGGTGCGCGAGCGAGCAGTTCGAAAAGATGCGGTCGGCTGGCGTCACGTGGTTCGGAGGAAACACGTGATAGTCTTCGGCCCTCCCGGCTGAGTGGTAGTAGTAGCCTTAATGTGGGAGCCCCCTAGTGACGGGGAGGAATTGGACACGACTAAATTAGGGAGAAAATCGGAAAAAAATCAAAAAAAAAAAAAGAAGCCAGAAGTACTGCAAACTGAATAAGCGTTACATTTTGTGTTATACAAGTCAGAATTTACTGTGATTTATTTATTTATTTGAATTACTTTTAAATTTAAAGTATATTTATTATAAACTCCACCTCACACAGTTTTGCTACAAAGGAATAAATCAGGCTGCAGTTGTGTTTGTGGTCATTTGATTATGTAGTTAATAATATTGTAGTAATTAATAATATGTTGGTGACATTTTAATGAAAATATAAGAAACTCATGCTTTGATTGTGATTTTTGTCGTGCGTCAAACAGAAAGTGGCGGTTGGCACTGATGCCTCACACCTCCAGCATCGAGGGTTCGATTCCCACCTCGGGTTTGTCTACATGGTGTTTGCATGTTCTCTTTGTGCTTGGTGGGTTTCCTATTGTTTCCTCCCACAGTATTATCAGGGAAAAAGATTTGAGTTTTGTTGCACACAAAGATCGTTGAAGATCAGTTGATTGTTGAAGATCGTGAGAAACTATATAAACAATACAAAACCTTCTGTTGGCAGCAGCATCAGCCTCCTCCTCCTCCTTAAAAATAAGGTTTATACCTTATTTCACTCTCTAGACAACAAACACTAACTTAAGTTGCCAAACAAGAAAGATTTGGCTGAAGAGATCTTGTGGGTGTATAAATCTTTAGATGCCCATAACCATGTTCTGAATGATCACGCACAAGACTTAATATAAGTATTCCCCGACTTACGAACAATCAGTCGATTTACAAACGGATTGCGATTCTATAAACATTTGCAGATGCGGAAAAAAAAGAAGCATCTTGCTTATATTGTAGAAACATTAGACACTGCAGTGCACCAGATTCCAATATTTACAATTATCTACAATATTTTCAGTGTGTAAGTGAATGTCTAAAACGTCTAAAGCCTGATATATTGTTTATGAGCGCGTGTGTGGGAGAAATGAGTTTCAGTGAATTAGTCCAGGAGCACGATGATAGAAAATGTCTGTCCTGTGAAGCTTTCCCAATGTGAATGGTGAAATTTCGGAAACGGTGCAATCCTCAACAAAACATAGTTCACAGTCCAATAAAGTGGAAAACAGCTCGGAGACAAAATGGCGTCCAGGATTCCCCTCGCAATTTAAAGGCGCAAAGACAACAATGTTACATTTGACATGTGAGATTCATTTTCTTAGGCACGTTTAAAGTTTTTGTCCACATGATGACAGTGTGGGGGAAAGGGGACAGAGATTTAGCCGAGTGGATTGTTATGCTTTACATTGTATATTTGTGTCAAAAGTGTGTATGACTGACTTTGTCGGACTTATGAACAAATCCGACTTACGAACGTGCTCCCAGAATGTAACCCAATTCGTCGGGGACAACCTGTATAAAGATTTAACAGATTTGACACAGTTGTCAAATACAGACCTTTTTACTGTAGATGTTTGGTTTCTGTATCAGACAGGTATTTAAATATCTGGTCATTTCATAGTAGCTAATCCAGTCAGATCGTCCACTTGCTAAGTGAGGTGTATTGATCGATAAGTCTGGTTCTGCTCGTTAATGTGACACTTGCGGTTTAGGAGAGTGAGTGTGTGACCATATATATTTAGATAAACTCCTGTTTTATTTAGTCGTTGTTAAAATACAAGCCAAGAAACTGACTGGCTAGAGTTACAAAAGTTGTTCTGGAAAATATTTTGACTCTAGCTAGGCTCCTCCCATAAAACGTCTCTGCCCACAAAGGGGTCTATATTATAACGCTTCAGGCTGTCAGGTTCAGTTTAGTCACGGTTTTCGTTCTTTGTATTTGACAACTCTTCAGGTATATAAAACCTGAAACATGGAAAAAATTAATCCTTAATTTACTGCAACAATATTTTTTTTTTGTCTTAAAAGGCTCAGTTATTATTTAGTATATGACTAACACTTTAAACGCTTCATAAAAATCCGATTTATTAGCTTTTTAAAGCTGACATTTATAAAAGGATGTGTGTTTTGGGATGCACTGTAATTAAGCGTGAGTGCCTGGAGCATAAAGTACTTAACGAAAGTGATGTGCCTTGATAAATGTTTCTTTATACCTTCTTTAATTCCTGTTTAAGGAAGCTTAAATTTTTCATGCCTTATTAAAAACTTAAACATCTGTACTCCAGGTTTGCGCCCTTTCATGTTATCTTTGAGAAGCCACATTTTTAACCTCACAGCTATATAATGTTTGAAATCCCTGGCTTAATTTAATCATACATAATTGCAAAGTAAGGAAATTAAACACTTGAAGCTTGTTATAGGAAATATAAGAAATTAATAACTAGCGAGCTAGCTGATCATACACTAAAATCAATAGACATACATACAGTGGAACTTCGGCATATTAACGGCTCACGAATTATCACCATAAGAACTGATGTTCCACCAGCATATGAAGAATTTTCGGCATACAAACAAAAGTACCGAGCCGAACCAAACGTTGGCAAAGTTGCGTGTACATCTGGAAGTCGTACGAAACTTGTTTGCATCAGTGGAAAGCCAAGCAAAATGAGTTTACTGTACATATTTTTTGTGGGTTCCAAAAAAAAAAAAAGATTTTAAGAAAAAGGAGCGACTTTCAGTTTGGTTTTTAAAGCAGCTAGTACCAAGAGGAATCATAAATTAAGGTTATGCGAGGATACATTTCTGTTTTGATTATTTTTATATGCATAAATAGGATTATGGTGTTGGAAATTGGTAATATTGGTAATATTTTTGGGTGTCTAGATCAGATCATTTACATTGTTTCCTATGTGAAATTTCACCTAAATGCTGAGGTAATATTTTATATATTGATTGTGATACTAATCCACTACATCCCTATTATTTTATGATATAATTTAGTTTTGTTTTTTGCTTTTTTTATTACCATTGTTTGTGCTCCTGACCCCACCTAAATGAACCTATTTTTACGATTATACTGTATCCTGCTTGTCTTCACTTATTTTTTCCTCTCCCCCTGTTCCCAGTAATACGATGTCATATACAATCCCCAACCTGAGCACGCAGAACTGCTCTACCTTCCAGCTTATCTTTTGCCACACATTTATCCTTATGATGTAGTGTGTAGTAGAAGTTTGCTCACAATCTCAGCAGGACATCCTGTACTTCCTCTGTTAATTCATTTTGACCGAATTATGTGCTCGGGGTTATTTTATAACAGATGGTTTATCAGATGAGACCTGGACAGAGGTCGGAGGAATGCAATGATTTTTCTCAAACTGCACAAAATCCAATGTTTCATACACAGCCTCGTAATGGGCCTTTTAATCATGTTAATGTATAGCTATAGATTTCTTTATAAGAGCAGTAGGAAATGTCTATGAAATGCTGAGAGAATAAGAAACTCCACCGCATGGTTTATGCCAGCGGTTTGCATATGATGAAGAGAATGGTGCCACATTGATTCGGGAAGTCGGTCCTGTTTCTGTTCGCATGCAGTCGATGTGTCTTTTCATAGCTTAACGTCAATACAAGTTTGATTAAAGACCTCGTAGTATCGGCTTCTTTTAGAATCTCTATGTTAATAAAAAAAATGCCTGCATCGGTCTATACTTCGCGTGTTTATTTAAACTTGTAGAAGATTCAGATTGAAACGGGTATACGCCTGGAGTTTGATCCGTGAAAGAAGTCAATATTTACACCACAGACTAATTTACACTTCGTAATAATTATATGTTTAAGGTAATAGAAGCTTTACTTAATGTGATGGATTTTTAAAAAAATATGGATTGGATTGCAAATGAATTTGATTCACTGGCAGCTTAGCAGAAATGCACTTGGAGCTTTTTATTATCCAAAAGCTCTGCATTATCACTTTCATTAAGTTTTATAATAAGAGGGTGCCTATTTTGCAAAGCACTGGGAATGAAGGCTGGAAGATGTGACAAAAATATTTCAATATTCTCTGAGGCATTTCCGCTCTTTAATGCCGAGGGAACCTTATGGATTTTATCAATTGCTGTATCTCCTGGGATGCATGGAAAATCTTGGTACAATGTTTTATAGAAATCTCCAGCTTGAAAATATCTAAATAGGTGAGAACTTTTAGCCAACTGCCTCTACATACAGTTCTCTCAATGAACCCCAAACCTTTCTGAAACCATACTTAAACCATTATCCTGCATCGAGATGGGGAGAAGCTAAAAGAATGGTGGAGTCTAAGCTCCCAGAGGTCTGTAGATTTAATTTCAAATCTGGATGTTTGACTTAACTAGGACGTTAGCAGAGACCAGGTGAGTTAAAGATTAGTAAAATTCCCCAAATTCTCAAATATTCTAATATATGTGGACCAGTTGTTTGGAAACACTGTACTGTATGTAATAAAAGGTCGTCTGCACAAAATGACCCTTTTAGCTTTGTTCTACTTCAGTTGATCCATTTAAAGATCGATGGACTATGAAGCCAGGAGTTCAGTCTCCCCACAAAGAGACGGGATGGAAAGGCAGGGCAGCCGGAAAAAGTAAAGCTAGGGAGTAAAGAGAGTCATGTCTTGGGCAGGAAAAAGGAAGAGGTTTTCTCAATCAACTCTATCAAAGGCTCAACACAAGACAAAGACTACCGTCACACACGGAAGACAGGAGCTGTCATAAAAAGTGTTAAAATGACACCTTGCATGGTAAATCTTTTAAATAAAACCAGGGATGATTGAGGGAAGAATGGATGCCAGTCTTAGTGTAAGAGCTGAGAACTTTGACACTGGCATTAAGTAACGAGATAGGAAGGCAGGATGAGCAGCGGACTGGGTCTTGATTTGTTTATAAATTATATTGAGGAGATACAGTGGAACCTTGGATTGAGAGCAATTTGTTTCACAAGCAAGCTCGTATATAAAAACACTCATAAATTAAAGCAAATTTTCCCATAAGAAATAATTCAAACTCAAATTATTTGTTCCATAGCCCCCAAAATATTATACATAAAAATATTTAATACAAAATATAAAGTAAAAATAAAACAAACCAACCTGCACTTTACCTTAAAAAAAAAGACAAACTAAATCCCAACAGATAAGTGTTTCTGTTTGTGTGTGTGTGTTCGTGTATGTGTGTGAAGCTAAAGTGTGAGACGCCCTCCTCTCCTCATTCTCATTTTACGCAGTAACACTTCCTCCTCTCTTATTTGAGTTTCACACACACACGCACACTAATGGAAACACTACCTTATCGGGAAAATTTACAAGAAATTTACCAGATCTCTAATGACACTTGAGTTCGAGCACACACTAACTGAATCACTGCTGTAAAGTAAAAATAAAACAAATTAACCTGCACTTTACCTTTGAAAAGAATCACGACAGAGCAGTGTCTCTGTCAGAGTGTGTGTGTGTGTGTGTGTGTGTGTGTGTGAAGGTGAGAGGAGGAGGAGTGTGTGTGTGTGAAAAGGCATGCTGGGGTATGCTGTCCAATGACGCATGTGCAGTCTGGCCGAGAGAGAGAAAAAATCTTTAACCTCTCTAATGAGACTTGCTTTTGTGCTACACATGCGCACACAACTGTGTTATAATAAACAGTACACGCGCACTGTACACACGCGTACAAACACACAATAAAAGATGCTTTAAATGCACACACATGGTCATAATGTTATAGTAAACAGTACACACGTGCACAAATGTTTATTATACCATTAAGAGACACACATTAAGATCGAGCAGGGGAGACGATTACCTACAATTCCAACTGCTCGCGAGAAAAAAAACCATTGGCTCAGTTTATATTTATATTCCGTATTTTTAAAAACCAAGACTTGTTCGTTTTTCAAATCAAAATTTATTAAAAACTTTTGCTTGTCTTGTGAAACGCTCGCAAACCGCGTTACTTGCAATCCGAGGTTCCACTGTAGTAGTATGTTAAAGAGATAGAAAGAACACCAGATAATAGGGATTCATTAATAATATCCAAAAGCAGGGATGAGAGTTAAATTTTTTATAGTTGTTATAAAACTCTATTGGAAGGCCATCATGCCCTGGACATTTCCCAGAATGCATAAAAAGTCGGCCCAGGGTTTCCCTCTGATCTGAGAAATAGTGGACATCATCTGGCTGAGAAAATAGGAACTCCAATGCCCATGAGCTAGTTTTGGTTAGATCTATATGACAAGCTATGAAAGTATTTGAAATGCTTGTTAATTTCCGTTAATTTCTGTTGTTGGGGTTGTTGTTAGGCCAGTGTGTGTAATTACAACGGGTGTTCAGTTTGAACTGAGACTTTTGATTGTGCAGAACAACTGAACTAAATAATTTGGAAGCCAAGTCAACTCTTCAAACTCGTTGTTGTGCGTCTCAAACCATTTTTGCAATGTGGTCAGGGCATCATCCTGCTGAAAGAGGCCACTGCCGCCACGTTTCCATAAAGAGTTGTACTTCAGCAATGTTAAGGTAGGTGGTACGTGTCGAAATAACATCCACCTGAATGTCAGGACCCAAAGCATCACTTTTCCTCCACCCCGGTGCAATCTCTTCCCCAGGTAAGCAACGTACACATAATTCATTAGACCAGGCCACCTTTTTCCATTGCTCCATGGTCTAGTTCTCATGCTCTCATGCCAACTTTAAGAGCTTTTGATGGTTGACCACCCTGACCAGTCTGAAGCTATGCAGCCCGATATGCAACAGTGTGTTCCGACAGCTTCTTATCAGAATCAACATTACTCTTTTAGCAATATGAGTTACAGTAGCTCTTGTATTGGATTAGACTACATGGGCCAGCCTTTGCTCTCCACATGCATCAATTAGCCTTGACCACCCATAACCCTGTCTCCAGTTCACCGCTTTTCTTTCCTTAGATCACTTTTATTATGGTCTGACCAGTACAGGCCAGGAACATCCCGCAAAAGCTGCAGATTGGCCCTAGTCAAAGTTGCTCAAATACTTACGCGTGTTCATTTTCAGGGACTTAAGAGACAAAATGTTCTAATACTGTATATCCCACCCACATCCAGGTACCGTTATAATGAGTGTTCATCAGTGTTACTTACTTCACCTGTTAGTGATCATAATGTTATGGCAGGTCGGTGGATATGAACATGTACAACGTTTCGAAAATCGCATTAAAACGTTAAATTGAATGAACTGAGTGAATGAAGAAGTTTGCCCAGCTCTAATTAATGTCTTCCTTTCTTTGATTTCCATCCCTTTTCACTTTCTCAATTTGAACACAGGGCCCTGATTTAAAGAGAATTAAACCATGATGCTTCTTTTTTTGAATATAAAGCTTCAAAAGTCTTTTTTTTTTTTTTGCCCTTTATATAATTCATTTGTTGGAGTTTCCTGCTATAATTAATTACCCATTTGACACGGTAAGACGTTACTCACTCATCCTTATTCTCACGCTTTATGACAAGCTCGTTTAAGACGTGTAGTAAAAACCCTTTTAATTCTCAACTAACTTCCTGTCAGTGTATTTTTCTGTTGAGGGGAATATTTAAATCTTTTAATAGTTTTTTATTTATTTATTTATTTTTCATGTGAAGCAACCGTTATTAAAGCAGCCAGAGATCAGGACAGCTTCTGATGTGTTTGATGGTTCTGCATAGAAGCACCTAGTAAAGCTGATAATTAAGAAGTGGGTTGAATCCAGCATCCTAATCACCTTGTACTGGCAGGTTTGGAGCTGCGCGTTCTTTCAGAATTAATCAAAACTGTCAAGTTGTGCATATTTTAATATCCAGATCCGTGATCTAGTATAGGTTAAGCAGAGATGGATGATGATATTGGATACGGGATGTGATCCATCATGTTGTCATTATAGTTATGGTGTGCATTTGGAAACTGAATATGTAATCATTTGCATTTCAGACTGGTAACTCTTCAAAAGAAATCACAAGACAGTTCTTTTGTGTGTGTGTACATACTGTATGTATATATATATATATATATATATATATATATATATATATATATATATATATATAACATATGTTAGTCGTATCTAATTCCCACACGTCGCTAGTGTTCTCCCACATTAAGGCTACTACTCAATCAGGGAGGGCCGAAGACCATCACGTGTTTCCCCCGAACCATGTGGCGCCAGCCAACTGCATCTTTTTGAACTGTTTGCTCACTCACTGTTGGGGGCGCCAGAACACACTCGAAGGACAGCGCTAGTCACTCCTTCTGCTTGCATTAGCTCACAGGCGCCCATGATTGTCTGTGGAGCGGTGATTGGCCGAGCTCTCTCAGCGGGGTGAGACAGAAGGCACTTAGCGCTCTTAAGTCAATCAGCTCTCTCCAGGCCCTTGCCTGCATCACCCGGGAATCGAACTCGCGATCTCTGCATGATAGGGGCAAGCCAGTTTGTTTAAATTAGAGCAGTTACAGTAGCTGGAGAACCAGACCAGAACCAACCAACAGCACCTGCTGGCAGTGAAAAGGAGTGTTACTGATCATTCTCAATAACTCTAAAGTGTGTTATTTAACAAATCAGCAGTCTTAGCAAGAGAAAAAAAAAAAAAAACTTGTGTCTCTTTTGCACAGACAAAAGAGTCATTAAATTCATGCGAGAATAACAGAGAGACAGATGTTAAGACTATGGTGTGTAGCTGCTATAAAAATTAAAGCTCATGGAAACAACTGGTTGTTGAGAGAGAAATCTGAAGAGAAAGGATAGGAAGGCAACGATTACCCAAATAACCACTCTTTACATCCGTGGTGAGCAGAAAAGCATCCCAAGCATGTGTAGATCCTTGAGGCCAGTGAGCTACAACAACAGAAGTCCACATCTACTGTATGGTTACAGTAGGTACAAGATCAACAAAAGTAGACAATAGATAATAGAATTAGTTTCAATAAAAGAACTGTGGTAGAACTACGGTATTTAGTATAAACTTCGGTATAAAGTTCATTTTAATCCTTAAAGAAGCTGATATCGTGGAGGATTTGGTGTCCACGTAACTGATAGAACTGCTAGCGGTGTGTTTGTGCTAAACTCCTTTTAACTGTGAAAAATGCACATCTTAACAAATTCTGCTTCACATTTGTCCGCGCTCGTCCCCCACGGTAACGCTCAAGCCCAATAACAAACCTTCTGAAATCCATTATCTCCAGCACACTGTGATTTCTTTTCCCACAGTTCCTAAACATCCTTTGTGTGTGTGTGTGTGTGTGTGTGTGTGTGTGTGTGTGTGTGTGTCAGCGATTTGATTTATAACCAGAACACACAAGACGACGTGATCGAGGTCGCCACTGGCTAACATTGTTTGGTTTGCAGCCAAGTCGTTTTTCCCCCCCTCTTTAGTAAAGCTGACTGCGCAGAAACACCGAGCCATCATTCATCTGCTAATTGACTTCAAAGGGCTGTTGGCAGTTAATAACTTTAGCAAGCAGGCAGACTGTGTGTGTGTAAAGATAGCATCATGTATGTTTCAGCTCAGATGATGAGGATGGATGTTATTTGATGAGACGCATGCTGAACGCGTGAATGACTCAGTCGCTGTTATTATTTCTGGCGACCCTGTTCTTCCAACAGCTGTCTTACACTTGTTTGTAGTCTTGCAGCTGCGTTTACACGTTTTTAATCATTCTGAATATAGAGTCCTACGTAACTGTTTAATCAGAATATAGCTTTGTTTGATATGCGCAAAACAAGGTGGATCTGCCCACTATAAAGTGTTTAACCTGCCGGAAATATACACTACTAAGTTTGGGATCACTTGCAAAAATTCTTTGTACAACAATACTGAGGATTTCAAGACTATGAAATAACACATATGTCATTACTGTCGGTAATTATGTAACAACAACAGTCAGTTATTATTTTAAGACACTGATATCAGCCTTTCTGGAACAGTTCTTGCAAGAACAGTATTGTCACAAGTGCATTTATAAAACCCATCAAGCACCATGATGAAACTGTCTCTCATGAAGACCTTCCCAGGAAATCAAGAACAAAACATCACCTCTGCTGCAGAAGAGAAGTTCATTCAGAGTTACCAGCCTCAGAAATCACCGATTAACAAACAACGCCTCAGATTAGAGCCGTTATGAAGGATTTACAGAGCATGAGTAGCAGATACATTTCAACATCAACTGTTTCTGTGAGATTATTGTGTATTTTAGACGCCTTCAGTGTTGTTTTACAGTGTAGAAAGAAATAACAATCAGGAGCGATCATGGAATTATAAGGTGTGCCCAAACTTTTGAGCGGTAGTGTAACTAGAGGTAGTAGTATTATTATTTTTTTTTTTTCAGACTTTCTATCCCTATCTTCTGCATTATAATCGGTCACAAGAATTCAGTCTTGTTTACAGTATGACTGGTTAGATGCTTGTTAGTGTAAATACTGCTAGGAGAGAGTTGTTCTGACGGTGTTTACCAATCAGGAATTGGAGCAAAATGTCCTTCCTAGACAGGTAATGTTAGCAATGTGGGTGGGGCAAATCTGCACAGAAAGAATATATATATTCCAAACAACAGAGAAGTGATTGGATCAAGTGTTTACATGGTTAATATGTACCTATTGAACAGACTATGATAGTTTAACACCACCTCTGGCCAATTTGGGTCAGTCCTTTCTGATTCAGGTTTTGCATGATGGATTTTTATTCTGATTGGGAATTTATTCTCATTATTATTGAAATATTATACACAGTTAAACCTTGGATCACGGACGATAATCCATTCCAGAATTTTGCTTGTATATCAAGGTACTTGTATATCAAGCTGAATTTTCCCCATTGGAAGTAATGGAAACTCAGATGATTCATTCCACAACCCAAAAATATTCATATAAAAATAATTAATACAAAATTTAAAGTTAATTAATTTGCGCTTGAACTTTGAAAAGAATCATGGCTGGTGTGAAACAAGAGAGGAGGAGGGGGGGGGGGGCTACTGTGTAGGACGACTTTCTCACACGCACACATACTAGCGGAATCGCTGCTTTCTGCGTCTCTGTTGGCAAGCTGGCAACCTTTCCTTTTTGTGTGACTTTAACAAGGATCCTCTCTAATGACACTTGCTTTTGCCGCCTTTCGCGTAAAAATCGTGTTGCGTTGTCATTAAACAGATTCATCTCCCGAACCGCTACAGCCTTTTAAAACTTTTTTTTTCACGGGGACCGTTGTTA
Organism: Clarias magur; assembly: GCA_013621035.1. Lineage (NCBI taxonomy): Eukaryota > Metazoa > Chordata > Actinopteri > Siluriformes > Clariidae > Clarias > Clarias magur. The sequence goes on along the minus strand of QNUK01000621.1, from coordinate 4,706 downwards.
CAGTACAGCTACTAAAGAACTTGGACATTAAAATATAGTAAACAGTACTTCCGCGACGGATGTTGACTATACGAGTGACGTATATGCTCTGAAACTGAGCATGAAAAAGGATTACCCACAATCCCACAGCGCGTGAGAAGAACAGTTGTCTCAGTTGTGATCACATGACGCTCGGCAAACAAAACTTATTTGTATTACAGTACTCATCAAGACCTTGCTTGTTTATCAAGCAAAAATGTATTTAAAAATTTGGCAAAACCACTTGCGCAATCCAAGTTACGTCCAATCCAAGGTTTTACTGTGCGTGTCCTCGCACAAGCAGTAACAGATTAGCTTCCTCCTTATGAGCTGTGTTGATGTAATGAAGCGGTAAACATAATTTAGATGTAATATAAAGCTACAGTACTGTACAGGTGCTTCCACTCAAACAGTAAGCTTTCTGGTTTGTGAGAAAGTAAGGACAGTCAGGACTGTTTGACGTTTCTGTAATTGACCAAAAAAAAGCATATTTACAATTAGAACGTTTCTGCACTCGGACAGCATTGAATACCTTTCAAATTGGGAAGTTAAATCCAATTTCCCGGACAAAAAAAAAAAACAAAGCACAAGCTTTCAACGAGGTAATTTTATTGGACGTACAGTATATTGTATTTGAGGCTTTCCTGTGTCAGTTGCACTCGGTTCATAAATCAACCACAAATTGTACAAACTGTATGGAGAATGGAGGGAATTACTTAAAGTGTTTCGCTCGTCAGCGTGGCCTGTTTCTCGTTCGTCCAGTCGTCCTTCTGGCCTGGATCAATATTTACCGAGGAGGCAATGGACACCTCGGGATATTCGGCAGAGAAAATCAAACTACTAAAGCCTCTACTTAAACTTAATCGCACCTCAGCAAGCACTAAAAAAAAATTCTAGCCATATCATCGTAAGCAACAAGGATCGATAATTAATTATATGTACGATTTAAAGCCTCTCCAGAATACACTGGAAATCTTTTAATGAAAAAAAAAAATGTTTTTAGATTTTTCTGTATAGAAATGTATTTCATGCAAGTGTTTGTAGCCTTTAAATGTGTAAAAGCAGCAGCTAAATCAGAGATTGTTATTGTTTTATGTACAGTACCCATAAACTAAAGAGGGCGTGTCAATAAAAGTAACAATGTTGTAGGTGTCAGTATTTCGGGGTCAATACATTTTATTGGTGAATTTAAAAAGAAAAAAATCATATAAATAGAGGCCAGTTAAAATCACATGAAGTAGGTAAGGGGTACTAAAGGCTAAATATTAATCAAACTTTATTAAATCCAACTATGAATCAGTGTTACACAAAAATAAAATGAAAAGGTAAAGGCAGGTACAGCGTGCCGCTAATGCTAGAGTTCACACGAATTTGTTGAAGTTGGACAAAAGATTAAAAAAAACATCTGGTCTTTTTCAGGCATTGTTTTCATCTGCTTTTGACATATTGTGCACTCTTGAGATGCGTTTCTGTTTAGTACGATTGACAACAAGACAACTGTAGTCTAATGCTAGAATCATTTCAGAAAAGTCAAACTTGCATCACACAAGGATCCACCAACAGTCCAGTGCTGACTGGTCCGCCCAAAAAAGGGCTAAAACATTAATGCACTGTTGAGAATATTTAAATGGTGAGAATTTATTTCTGCGTTCTGTATTCATAGGCACTGCGCTGTAACCACAAGTCTCGCATGTCCTCACACACTTTCACACATTGTGTTGAATCATGTGCTGAACATAATGCAACTGCTTGCAAGAGTTCTCTCCAGATCCACAATCATCATTAATGAACCATTGTTAATCCTGGCTTTTTACAAATGATATTCGGCTTGGCCTCAGGCAGCAGGTGCAGGAACGTGCAGAGCATGGAGAAAATAGTTGCAATGCACTCGTCTTGTAGTTTTTATTACAAAATAGCAGACACTGAATATTTCACATTATTCATTGAGAAAGATATTTTAAAGCTAATAATGCAGTACCGATGCTGATTCAGTACCGTGAATTTGATAAAAAAATATATATATTATAATACTTTTTTCAATACTTTGCCTACTTTAATGATAAAATTGTTAACTAATATATATATATATATATATATATATATATATGTCTGGTTTGAAATGACAGCCAAATGCTAGCATCTCTGTATTAATCTAACTGTAAAATGTTCAATCTAAAAGGTTGCGTACTGACAAACACGCTGTCTGGACAAAAAAAAAAATGTCCACACACTAATATTTTATTTGACTAAATATTCTTTTTATTTGATTCATCTTTGATTACGGTGCAGAATGTGGTCATCAAGTCATGTGTGAAAATTGTTCCTTATGCTCCCAGAACCACCCTTTGAGTCCTGGAATATACCCCTACCATCAGGGAAGAAAAACTCCATAGATGTGATAACCTGGTCATTCAGGTCGTCAGCTGACTACATTGTATTGCCACATACAGTAACACTGAGTCTAGACCTGAGCAACTTAAGCAGCCCCAGATCAAAACACTGCCTCCAGAGGCTTGTACAGTCAACACGATGCATGAAGGGTGCAACGCTTTATGTGCTTCCATTCTTACCCTGACACGCCTATTGCTCTTGAATAGGTCCTGACTGTCTAGAACATCAGTTAACTTTTTCTTTGATGATGGCAGTTTTTCCACTAAAGTCTTTTGGAGACTCTTTAAAAATGTTTAGTACCCAAATGTTTCAGTGGGGTGCCTCTTTAAAATATCAACGCTTGTGTAACCTCCATCTGCAAAAACATCCAGAGGAAAAGAAACATTATAATCAGTGAGAGTGGTGTTAATCCTAATGATCTATCTTGTTAGCCTGTATATATAGCACACTGCTTTTGATGTGAAGATCAGACTGCACCATGATGATTTACATAATTGCGTCGTAAAACATTAAACTTCAAACATAACACTGTCTGGTATTACGCAGTCAAAAAAAGAAATAATAATAAATTGTACATTTTGTTGCTTGTTAAACTTAAGGGTGCATGGCTTTAATGAAATGAGGATATCGTGTACCTTGTGAAAAAGCACTAGTACATAAATTAACCTTAGTTTCAGGTGAAGATTTAAATGTATGATACGCGTACCTGTTAATTGTCTATAAGATAAACTTTTGGTAGTTCCTCATTTCTGAATTATACATACACATATACTGCACGGTGAAATTCTTTCTTAGCATCTCCCAACCTGCGGTGATATGGCAGTGTCACGGTGTGCGCCTGTGAGGGGCATGCGTCTTAATCGTTATCGCTCCTCACTCACTCCATAGGCTCCCTACTTAGGCGGCCACCCCTACTGCAGATACGTTATGGGGTCGGTGCCGCTGGCGATAATTAACATTAATGGACCTTGGCTTTCTCCGCATTATAAAAGCGAAGCGTGGAGTTTAGTCCGGGGTCTGGAAGTAAGGCAAAGTTTTGCACGGTGGAGTTTTAGTGAGTGGCACGCAAGCGGGGCGATGTTACGATGCCCCAGAGACTTTAAAGAGGAGGCCCGGAATGCCGCCCTTTGATCTCTGCGAGAGGACAGCGTGTGAAAGAACTGCTCGAGCTCCCACGGCACCTTCGCTCCTGCGTAGAGCCCGCCTTTGCATTCCCGCTGCCAGAGTGGAAAAGGCCGAAAGGGCCCCCGATCCCAGCCGTGAAAGCCCCCAGCCGACGGACGTCCAGGAGAGACTCCTGCCTGTGGCCGCACCAGAGAGAGCTGGGACGGGCCGGTCTTGGCTAGCGTTCAGCGGGAGAGGTTATTGTCATGGGAGCCACTCTGCCCACCACCGCCTTTCACCAGTTGTGTGCCCGCATGCCAGCTGGGCATTGCAAAAACCTGCACGTGCACAATCTTCACTTATTTCCTTCCCCATATATCCTAACTCCCTTCTTTAACTCTTTACTTCCCCATTTAAAAAAAATAAAATATCCCTTTTTTCCATAAGACCTCACCTCGTGTTCATGTGTCTGTGGTGCCACCTGTGCACAAAGGATAAGAACCCGTTACAGGCGGCCCTGGAACAGCAGGGTTAAGGGCCTTGCCCAAGGGCCCACAATGGCACCCTGGTAATGCTGAAGCTTGAACTGCTCACCTGCCATTCAGTAACTCAGAGCCTGATGGGTACCACAACAGTTGAGAATTCAACAGTACTGAGGTAAAATATGTGCTAATCTCCTTTAAACAAGTTCCTTAACTTTTTCCCCAGCACGTTCTTGGCTTAAAGAACCAAGTGGCCGCTCAGTGTCATGTTCTCCACAGGCACTACTGAAATCATGCAGTGTGTCCTTGTGCCTATTGTTATGCCTGGTGAAACTCTGCCCTTTTCATTTTACTACACTCCCACGTGCTTCAGCACCCCATCTTGCCAACAACACATGTTCTCATAACACACAGGACAGGAGTGTAATCGCATAATAGTCCAAACGCTGCTGTTGTTGGCTGAGAATCAAACCCAGGCCTTCCACATGGCCTGGCGAGAAACCTACCGCTGAGCCACCAGTGCCCAGTATAATAGCCCAAATAACGTCCTAAAAAATCCTTCCGTCTCCCTAACCGTCTGTCACATACTGTACACTTCTGGTAAAATGATCTAGAAGGAAGCTGTAATTGATGCCAACTGAATCCAAAGACTTTTATACAACCATGACAGGTAAGGAGGCTATATGGAACGGCCTGTTTTTAGTTCTGTTA